>JAGFZM010000045.1:353823-566464 GCA_017657215.1 Limnothrissa miodon
TGGCGCCTAGATCTGCTCAAGCTGGCGCTTGCCAGCTGCTGCTGCTGTGTTGCAAACATTTAGCTGCATGATTAAAGCTGCTGCAAAAATATGAATGTATATGGTGACTGCTGTCACACACAAAACAAGCAATAAACATACAGATCCCCAAACAAAGCAGATCAAGACGCCAGACATGTGTGCTGCGCTGCTGCCATTCTGTGTCAGTGACCTACTATGTAGCCCGCCATATGTGAGGAAAATGATGGGCCAGCTAAGTGAATTAAACTGTGAAGTGAATATGACTAATGACAATGTGTGTACCTCTAATCGCAAGACCGAGGTTATCTAATGGCCTGAAGACTAGTGGGGTGAATCCTTAATACTAAACAGTGAGTGCAAGCAAATTCCAGGTGACGCCCAAAACGTTATGTTAGACGATAAACAAAATTGGGAACCCAGCACCACCTGAGCAAATGCGGTTAGTTTTGAGCACAGTCTTTAGCGATGGGGTTTTGGATCTCTGGCTGATGTATTGCAACGATAATCCTGCAATTCAAAAATAAGTCAGCAGTCAATTGAGCTGCAACAGCGTCTCTGTCGCCATAGTAGCCTACATTTAAACAAGCGCGAGATTTGGGAGCTGACTTGATTGGTCTGCGTCACTATCTAATTACGCCGTCACCCGAGTTTCCTGTATGAACTGGTAATTTGTGAACTGTATGTAATATATGGCAACATCTGTAGTGTTATTTTAATAAATAATTTTTACACACACAAACACACAAACACACACACACACACAATATTTGGTATAACTTTGACAAGCTGAAGAAGAGAAAGCTTTTTAGAGGTCCATGTCCACTCATGTCATGATTACAAACAGATGGCTTAAGCAGCTGTTACGTTCTTTTCAAGTGGGGATGGTTGTGTAATCACGTTAATGATGCAGTAAGACACAAATTTTGTTTATGGTTGCAATGCAGTTAGTCTGCAATGAAAGCCAAACCTTATCTAGATGCTTTAGCTGTGAAACATAATCTCATGATTTCTACAGATGCCGTAATTGATGCATGTATTTTGGTACTAATGTTAAAATATTAGTTAAATATTAGTTTTATGTTAGAACAAAACATGTTGGAAAACAGAAAGTATCTCATGATAAAGTAGTTATAGTTTACTACAATTGATTTTGGCACAATTTTGGCACAGCTGTCTGTTGACACTTGATATTTAAATTGCTCTGCTTCAGATCACACACATACTGTAGAATGGTAAAAACTTTGTTGTGGTATAAGTAGAACATCTCATAAACTAACTAAATCAGGGAAAGATGACCCTGGTATCAATATTGAACTATACAATAGTATTTTATTTATTTATTTCCAGTAAAATGATGGTACTGTGCAGGCAGCACGGTTAGCACAAAGTTAATGATAGATAACTGTAATGCACTTACAGTACATTACTGTAGTTTAGGATTACTGTATTACTGTGAGGTTGTACTGTACTGTACTAAACAGTACTGTACTGAAATTATATATATATATAATTTTTGATTGATTTATATTATTCACTATTACCAGTGATAGAATTAATAATTTCAAGTAAAATGCTAACTCATCAGAACACAAAATCAGAATGTCATTCCAAATGTAATTTACTTAGCATAATTTCATCATTAAATTACTTTATATTTACAACTTTACAAATACAACATTTTGATTTTGAATGCCTAATGAATTTATGAAAGCTGTGGAGTATGGACATAATGGAATGCCTTGAATGCCTCAGATTGTGTTCCAATTACTCCAGCCTCTACAAGAAAAAAAAGATGAAAGGCAAAACCATTAGCAACCACTGAACGTTTTTTTTTTTTTTTTAAATCTACAGCCAAACATAACAATTTACAAAGAACAAAACAGAAAATACACTTCACATATCTCACACTAAAATGGCGAACAGTGCCATTTGAAGTGTTATAACATAATAAATTTGACATTGTATTTTCTACCTCTAAATCTGACACTCTGCACACACTATGGTAATGTCACTAAGCCACTAAAATGGGTAAATACATTTTGTCAGTGAATTATTAACAGGACCAAATACATGTACCATCAGTTTTGAAGTGCTACAGTAATGTTAACTGATGATACGAATCGTTTGTTTCCTATGTGGGACGCAAGTATTGTTGAGTTTGAAAGCAATGTATTCTAGCCAATGACCAAGTTAGATGCCTACACTAACAACTGATTATTATTCAGATATCAATATTTCCTACCTCTAAATGCACATACGCTAAAAGAGCTGCAGTTACGCTAGCTAGCACAAGAGAGGACCAGTTATTTCTCCTATTAAAACATCTCTAATACAGTAATGTGGCAGCAAAGTTACAGAATTCATCAGTCATGAATATTACCCAGAATGCAAAATTAAACTGCAGTACTGTAGTGTAAGGACATGATGTGCTATCAGGCTACTGTAGAATTCTACTGTACTGGCGAAACATTAGGCCTACCAGAGATCAATGTGACCTCTGGTACTGTAGAGAGTTGCTGATGGCCTGGTAGTCTGGGCAGCATTGAGGCTTCCATTATATACAAGCACAAATATATATATATATATATATATATATATTGTACTTTTTACTTGTAAATACTATTTGGAACACTACCAATACAGAAATAGCAGCTGCACTGTATGATATGTAACATGGAGTTCATTTTAAGTTTCAGAATCATTTCTTTATTTCACATTTCTGTCCACTTTTGTTCACTTGCAAAATCTTCTTGCTGACATTTTCTTCCAGTTGATCAATTTGAACTTGCCCAACCAGATGTCACACATCTACGTTAACAATTAAAGTTTTCTCATCGATCGAAATTTTAAATTTACATGCATTGATCCAACTGTCAATTACTTTTAGGCCAGTCTCCACTAGAGCAATTTAGGGCAAAGCGGTTAATGGTGGCAGCCTGGGATTCAAAAACACAATTTCCCGGCTTCTAGCATGTGGTATCTTTTAATAGAGAACAATGCAAAAACAATGTTTTTCAGGACATTCTTTTTCTGTTGTGCTGTTGTGTCAACTTCCAAAGTATCCAGTTTATGTACAGTGTTTATGTTTTTTATTGCTAAATAACAAGACATTTTTGTCATGCCCCAGTTAGAGTCAATTAAATAAACATTTTGACATCTGTCATGGCCAGCTTACCTCCCTTTCAATGTAAATTCTTATGATGATGAGATACTGTACATGTTAGCTGATCAGACCGGCCACAATCTGTCAAGGTTAACAACTGGAGATCATCCACCCTGTCACTCACTGACTGTATCCTTAGTCCGCTACACCATCTACACCAGTGACTGCACCTCATGCCTCCCTGCAACAGCAAATTCGCTGATGAGATTACTCTGGTGTGGCTCATCACTCACAATGACGACACCTACACCTACAGAGATGAGGTCCAACATCTCTTCAACATCATGAAAAACCAAGTGGTCATGAACTTCTCATTGAATACTTTATTGCATATCGTAGGATGAAACTTTTATTACTAAACCTTTATTGCATATTTCTTCTTGAATCCTCTAGTCTATTGCATACAAATATTTTTTTTATTATTATTGTAGCCTTTATTTTACCAGAGATTGCACACACACACACAAACACACACACACACAAACTAAAACATAATAATGAAGTTTAAACAAAAATAGACCAGCAAAGCAGATAGAAAAGAAAAAAAACAAGAACAGACTGAGAAAATATAGTCTGTGTATAAAACACATTTCCATGGTCCTAGACTGGTAATTCAACTACATGTAACCTTTTCCTTGCTTGTCAAAGTATTTAGTTATACAGTACTGTATAGGCAGCTACATTTTTGGAGCTTGATGCTTGGAGGTCCAAAAAGGTGTCTACTTGGCTATAACTGAATACCTTGCTGATCTGGGTGAGAATCATAATTTACATACTTTTCCTTGCCTGTTGGAAATTGTCAGAACATTCAATTCTGTTATAAAAAACGAACCCAGTATATCACTGTCTAAGCGATACTGGCCATTTTTGTAGTCATTTAGTGTATTTAGTACATGTATATTGCATTAGCAGCACTCATAACTCCACAGAGATATTCAGCCTTCTGCAGTCAGACGTTTTGGGAGTTGGGGGGACATCAAAGTGCTCAGTGAATGTAGTTGCAGTGGCATAGGTAGCACTGATCCCCAGGTCTCAGTTGTTTTTTTCTGAGGTTTTTCCGGCATTTCTAAAATCTTCACAGCTTAAGTCTCTGAGCTTTAGAGAAGGAGGCCTCTCAGAGGCCAGCAGACCAGGGTCTCATTATCCATCAGACTACACACAGCTCACTGCTTCCCCCATTAGGGGAGGTAGAAAGAGAGGGAGAGAAGGAGAGAGAGAGGGTGAGAGAAGGTGAGAGACAGCAACTTATTTTTTCTGAATGATGTCTAAATGCTTTTTGAGTTTTACAGGTTTACAAAGGTGCAAAGTTGTGGTAGTGTAATTAGCCACCTGTTGTGTTCTTATTTAAACCATCTGGTTCATAACTACTATTTCACATCACTGGGATGGGCTCTCCAAAGATGGAAAAATGCTTTTCAAAAGTAAAAATTAACACCATCAGCACAATCTTTTTTTATTATGCTTATGAAAATAGTTTGTTGCTATACAAATCCATAATTAAATGCTGCTTCTAATTAATCAGAAAGAGTCAGTGGTTTAGACGCCTGTATTTTTCGAAGAATAAACAATTTTAATAGCTTTGAACCACCGTAGTTGCATAGTACAGTAGTAGCCTGTTTGAACAACATAGTTGACTATATCAGAATGTTTCTTAACCCCCATAGTGCAATGGAGGCTGGAATGACGGTATGGAATTCTGTCTTCCAATCTGTAGTGTCAAGATGTTTTTAAAAAGCCACATGTAAATATGTAAGCTAACATGACATTTTTAGCTGTTATAGATAATATTCACTGACAGCAAGGAATTCAGGGCCCTACGCTGAAGCTGTGTGCATGCCATTTTAAATCTATAAATTATATAAATATTTATAGGAAAATAACCCTATTGTACTGTGGCCGACAGGTGCAAACGAAGTGCAACTTATGAAAACTCATGCAAATCAACAAAACTCGAGCAAATAGACAAAACACAAATGCAAATCAACAAAACACCTGCAAATAGACAAAACACAAACATCTTCATCTTAAAGCAGGGCTAAGCAACGTTCTGTTTTTTTTCTTTACATTTTTACATTTGCATTTACATTTTCTCTCACGAGCTCCCCCTAAAGACCTCTGTATTGCATTGTATTGCACTGCATTCTATTGGAGGCGGACAGCTGCTGTTGAACATTGCAAATGCTGTATCTAACCTTGAAGGCCACAATGGCGCATTCTACACCGTTCGTTCGCCGTGTAATGACTCATGTTAGCATCCTAAACAGTATGAAACGGATGAATTAACTGAAAAATGAACATGAATATCATTTAGAAAACACACCGCATTTCAGAAACACGCTCCGAAACTCAAAACACATTCAGATCAGAAAACACACCCCGAAACTCCGAACAAAACAGAAGTTTCCAGTGGGACACTCTGAACAGATGGTGTATTAAACGTTGCTTTTTGGCCTTGGCAAACTATATGGCACAAAATTGGAGAAGTTTTGCCTTCTTTTGGTGTGTTTTTTTAGCCTTGGCTCTCATTAGATCAGGATGCCACCTTTCCATCCTCCTTGAGTGTGCCTGTAATGATAGATATATCTGATCCCTCAAAGGGTTGCGGTGCTGTGGCCCAGTAAGGGGTTATCATCCTCTTGGCTTAATGGGGGTGGAGAGGCAAAGCTAAAAATTGAAAGCAACTTCACGCCGTAATCTCTTCTGTATGCAGTCAAGGCCCCACAGTCATCGAGATCACATGGCTAATCTCTCAGCAGCGGAATTACAAACGGCAAATATTGCAGAGGCTGAATTCATTTGACCTGAGGTGGAGATGGAGGGTTGAATTGACAATCAGCGCTAAAACTTTACTCAAACAACCACACTCACTTTATGTAGGCTACCATGTTATTATATGAAAAATAATTTATGTTGTGTTATTTACAGTGTCCAGTCAATTACAATGTCCCCTTTATATGCTATTCATTGACTGTCATTCTTATGCTTCTTTGTTACAGTATACTGTAACCCTACAGTTGTGTTGAATTTGAACTTCGATTTGTTCACTTTTTATTTTAGAAAATGGGTTTAGCAATTTATTTCTGAATGCCTCCAAAATATTACATCTGATTTAAAACTGACCAAGTGGTTCTTTGCATACAGTTTCACAGATTTTAGAAATTCCTCCAAATGTACAGTATGCGAACATGAACAATACGACAATGGCTTAGTAGATGCTAGATGCAATGCTACAAAATCCCATTAACAGGGTTAAAATACATAGAGATGGTAAACACATTTTTAACACTTATCCTAACATGCCCTAACTGTATGGTAGGCCTACATAAGAACATTTATCATTCTTACATTAAATGGCATTTCACTTCGTAACCATTCAAGAAAAGATCCAGGCATTTTGACTTGGAATATAGGAATGACTTGGCAATGGAGACAAGTCCATGGGAGCATCAAACACAGTTTTTCTGTTCTGTTCTTCTATTTAAATATCCAGCGCTGTTTTGGGGAAACAATACCACACAAAAAAATGGTATCTTGAAGCATGGAAGATAAATTGGCCAAGGCAGAAAGACCCATTTAAATTCCAAGGGCAAGGAAGAGTAAAGGCAATTTAAGATGTCCTGTCATTACCAATGCATGAAGCATAATGGCACAGTGCTCTCAGGATACTTTCAGTTTATTGTAAATGGGCTCAGTCTTGTTTGTGCAGTTAGAACATTTAAGGCTTTAAAGACAGGTCTGTATCCATTAGACATGATATTTAAAAAAAATCTCTCACAAGTGAAAATGCCATCTGACTAGCTTTGAATTGTGACCTTTGGTGGTTAAAGGTTGATTTCCGATTTTTGAGGAGGTGTGGAAAGGCAAAGAGGGTATAGAAGAGACCACACTTTAAAAAGACTGTAGATGTAAATGGCAGATATGTCTTATCTGACAATGCCATGGAAACCTATTGATCAGTCACTGTGATACAGGTACATTAGCTCGATGTGAATAAAAAATAATGTGTTTAAATGTCAGCTTGGATTCATCTGCCACCTTTATGTTACCAAAAAACTGCTATTTAAGATGTGTGCTGCATGTGTGTGTGTGGACATTACGTAATTATACAACAACACAGGATGCTCTATACAGTAAAAACAATAATAATGTGACATCATATTAAACATTACTTACTGCACCCATGTTTGACACCATTCAGTTAACATCAATATGCACAGATAGCCAATTTGTCAAGGCTGAGTCTCTTTCAGCATTAATACCTTATTACCATGTAATTACTTTCTGGAAAAATATTCTCACATTGACCCTGAACTATTGTGACAGAAATAAAAATATATTTCATATGTTTATATGAAGCATTGCTGAATAATTTATGCCCCAAAAAATCAGAATAAAATTTTTTTATGATAGCACATACAGTACAAGGACTAACAGCAGCACTACTGATACTGACGAAATCACAGTTTAATACACAAAAAATAATACATTGAGGGCTTTCCTGACATACTATACAGGATAGTTAGTAGAAATTACATGGTTGGGGATGATAAAATTGGTAGATTGATTATCAAGATTATCAAAGGTTGCCTATACAAAATGGTAAATTCCTTACAACATATTTTTATTCTCATTTAGTTTGCATATTTTTTGGATCCATGTGAAAAAAAAAACACCTCTAATTACTTCCCATCATTAATGATCTAATGATAATAATAACAATAAAAATTATTTAAAGTACTGTACATTTATTGTTGTGAATTAGGACCACATCAGACATACTGTACAAATATAACTCACAAAAGTATTGACGTCACAGCATAGTCTATCAAACTGATGAACAGCTGCGTCTGTTCTTTTTTTAAACTTCTCTCCCTCCTTTGGCCATATCAGACAGTGTCTGTTCATTACTGCCTAAAACGGCTGCTGCCATGCTGCGAGGAAAGCGCATGCATCTGCCCCTCGCTGCGGCCGCAAATCTGCCACAGACGTTCTGGCGAGTGGACACTGCCTGAGGGAAATGCACCGCTGCCCTGGGTGGGGTGAGATGGGTCCTGGGATGGGGCTGAATGGCTATACATCTACAGTACCTCTGAATATTGAAAAAGCAACCGAGGCCAAGTCTCGTCGACCACATCAGTCAATCACAATCAACTAATTGCGGAGCTGCCGTGCTCAAATCATAGCTCCGCTGGAGGCTAATGAAAATAGCACCTTGCCGTGACATAACATCTGATCTTGTTAAATGTGCATGTCAAGTGAAACACTGACAGACCAGCATCTTTGGGTGATAAGGTTTCATTTCACTGCTACCTGACAGTCTTTCAATCTGAAATGGCTGGTTGAAGTCTACAAAGTCGAACGAAGGAGAAGGGAGTGACTGAATGCTGCCTTCTGACGACCTTCAGAAAGCTCCACCATGCAGGACCCCGTACCAGTGCGATGCATGATATAAGGACTCATTTAGATACTTATCGATGCTGAATGCACTGCGTTGTATCCAAAGAAGAAAAATGTGTATGTTTGCCAGTGTGCAATGGGTGTTCTTCAAAAATGAATCAAAGGACAGCTAGACTCCCTGAGTGTGTGTGTGTCTGTATGTGTGTGTGTGTGTGTGTGCAAGTGAGCTTTGATGTGTGCGTGCATGTGTAAATGCAATGGATAACTGGTTCAATACTAGCGTGTGTTTGGGGGGGGGGGGTCTCCATCAGGACAGCACTTTGAGATTAGGGAGTTGCACTGGGGTCAGAGCCATGTTTGAAGCAGGTTAATTGCCTAAGAAGGATGTTGGCACAGGCATCGTCAGGGCCTCATTAATCATTAAGACTTTTAGATAGCTCAGCAAGTGGCCTTGATGATGAGCCAAACTGAACCAATACAGTGTCTTTCTCAGACTCCAAGGCAGTGTCTTTGCACAGGTCAAATAATCCTTATGGACAATTCTATTCAATTCCAATTTTCTGGTGTTGCACTGTTTACAAAAGGAAATGGAATAGGTTCTAAAATATTCATGGTGTGTTCTGAATAGCTTGTGCCCTTGCTAAGGAGACAAAAAAGAGGAAACATTTTGAAAACAATGAACGCTGTCTCATTGCAATCCTACGTACAAGCAGATCACATAACAGTACAATCTGCAATAGCTACTGTCTACTGTAAATGTTATGAACTACTATTAGGAATTGACTTAGCAGGTACAGTAAAAAGCTTTGAGTTTACATTTGAGACTAGTTTTTCTTTTCATTCATCCACACATCCATGGTCATATCCATGTCTATAGGCCTAAACTAACCTTTTGCATTTTACCTTTCCTTATCTTCTCTAGACAGTTATGACTAAGGTTCATACTGGAGCTATACAAAGCTAACATAGTGACCAAGGGGAATTTACTGTTTAGTGAGGCCATTTTATAGCATTTTTATGTAGTCCATTTGAACATAAATATTACAATAACAAATGCAATTACAATTTATACATATTACAGAAATGAACAACCTATACATTATACACTGCAATTACTTTCGGCACATCAAAATATGCGCTTAGTCACTTCACTTAGTTACTTCTTATTAGCACTTTAAAATATTCAAATGACCATAATAAAGATAAAATACCAGTAGCAAGGCTTCAGTTGCTGACCTTTTATTTCCTGTTGAGTACCAAGACTGTTGATTGGACCTAGATATTGCTGAACACCTCTTTATGTGCAGAAGGCTCTCACACGTTTTGACTCAGGGGTCAGGAAGGTTGGCCGGTGGATGGATGTGCACATTTACAAATTGTGTATTAATGCAGGAGTCACGGTGCAGGATGGTGGCTCATCTATGGCAGAGGCTACCCACTCCACCAGTGACAGCACTCTGGAAGTCATTTAGGGGCCGTTGTAATTATGCCATTATGCCGCTCATTATGGAGAGACTGTAGTCTAATCTCCCAGGGGTGCCCAATCACCACCAAACGCCATTAGACAGCTCTTCCTGACAATTCATCATCAGCAGCTCTTTAAACGATAGGCTCGCCTTGTGTTCCCGAGCACAATTCCTCTGGTACAGTAATTCCGGAAGGGCCAGTGAGAACAATGGGCCCAAGTTAATCTCTAAGCTTACAGGGAGATCAAGTCATGGGAAAACGATGGTCTATTTGTTTTGCTTACGTTCCCTGGGTGGTCTGAGTAATGAGAGGTCAGTGCCTTAGGCAGTTCCAATGACATCAAAAAAATATCACCACCAGTTTCGTGGTGATTATTGGTACCATCAATGCATGCTTAGCTGAAAGATCCAAAAAGATGTTTTCTGTCTTTTTTGCAAACATCTCACTATACAAAGAATTTTCTAAACTAAATAAACCATTAGGAGTGTTTTTTGAAATTACATTCATTTACGTATTTATCTACAGTGTGCTGTCAGCGTAAATTGCAAATTTCTAGCCTCTGTTTGCATCCTGTTCAGTCTTATGACTATAAAAATTGACAGTAGTCAGTTAGGGTTTTCATTTTTACATAATTTGGCTTAGGCAAAGGTTAGCTAACAAGTGTGTTATGACAAATCCTTTCATATTTAAGTTCGAGTGAGTGGTAGAGGAGTTAGAAAATAATTGGTATTCAGTCTGTGAATCACAGTATGGTATGGTATGGTGTGGCTGAGCCACAAAGACAAGTTCACTGTACGCCATACGAGCCATACCAGTGCCGGCTGAGAGGAAAAAGACAATTGGAAACTCAGAGGACCCCACCAGAGTTATCTGAGGAGCCTCAAGTTGTTTTAAGTGAGACATCAGAGAGTCTGCATTTTTTTTTTTTTGCGTTTTTTTTTTTTTTTTTTTTGCGGTTTTCACGGTTATTTGCAGTTAGAATCAAAGCCAATCCCAAGACCTTTCCGTTCACCTCCTGTCTGTCCTCAGTGATGCCCCTGCTGAATTGATGCTGCCATGTAACAGATGAAAGGACTAAAACGCAACTGTGTCTAGGACTGAGTCTACATACCAACACGCCTTTTGAAAACTCCACAGTGACGGTTGCAGTCTAGCAGAGGAGGAGTTGAGCACTCTAAATCTTACACAGGGGATTTCAACTTGTCATGATGTGAAAAGGTTGTTTGCGTATTTGCACTGTTCAGCCCACAGTTTATTGATTTGAACAGATTGCAACAATAACAGGTTTGCCACACAAAGTGTTTCCTAAAGAACTGGCATGTTTTAAGTACGTTGCAAAAAATGAAATCTCTTCTTTGTAATTGGATGGTAAAAAAACCTTAATGACTAACAAATGATGTTAATGCTTAAAAATATACATGGTACCTCTCTTAATGAAATTCTCTATTACATCTCTATTACAGATTCATAATGATAATGAGTGAATGAGTAGAGCTGCTAATCATATCAGCATCAGAAGGGATTCTTCTTTGTTGGCGTGCCATAGTTATTATTAGACTGTGATGCAGAATAGCCATGTGCCCTGTGTCAGAATGCAGATAGTTCAACCATAAAGTACAGTATTTGGCTGCACAATTATTGCACAATAACTGCACAAGTTTTTGTAAGATGCATTAAACAAACCATATTCCAGTTGCAGAAACTCACCCATTTTGTGCGTATGCATGCATTTCCACCAACTGTATAAATAAAAATAACATTATCCACTGGGAAGCATTACAAAATCAATGCATTCATAAATTGTAACGCTACTCATATTATGTACATTTTGAAATGCCTCTGTGGACTACTATGTTTGGCAAACCGAATGGCCACTCAAAAGGAAAAATTGCAGAACACAAGGCTGTCATACGCACACATAACAACATGGGGCATGAAATAGAGTGGCATTACAATCAAGCAATAGATCTTGCACTTCTCTGAAATTGGGGGGGTTTCAGAATTCTACCTCCCCCAACGACGTAGAGACATGGATACCGACCCCTCACCATTATCATCCAATGCAATGGGAAAAGGAGGACACATGTCTTTTATAACCTGTACCAGTATGTTACCAGTATGGTTTGACTATGAGAAAGATGCACAGCATCAAAATGTTAGTCGTTTGCACTGCAATTAAACACATTAAAACATCCAGAGTTCTCTGGTGTAGTCTGGAGTGAGAGTGCATCCTTCTCATTCAAATTCAACCGTTTCTATCAGCTTAAATCACATAATATGCTTTATTTACATTACCACTTGCATGCTCAACTTCAAAATGCGATATGTGATGCGATACGTTTGCATATCATTAATATTCATAAGAATCCTCTCGCACTATCCCTGCACTTGTTTTCACCTAACTAAAATGGCTTGAAACAAGACAACCTCAGCATATTTTTGTCGAAACCAACTCTCATGACATGATTTTAGACAAGAGACCACCACAAAAGTAATGAAAATATGATGGAATGAGACCTTTAAAGGTTAAAACACCCCTATCAACGACTTTGCAGGTCTTTCCAAAAATGTTGCATAACTTCCCAGTGCATTGATGGATGGATGGAAACCTGGTTAATATAAAGGGAATGAGAAAATCTGATGCAAAGACCAAGTAGCCTAGAGAAACAGCAGTTAGCACTATCTAATGAGGCCAAGGAAACTCTATGTCCTCTCTACTGTGTGTCTGTTTTCTGTGACTTTCAATCCATTTTATGTTCTCTTGAATTTTCCCTCTCTCTTTTCGGGCTCAAGAAATATAGATATGGGTTTATTCACATGTTCTGGGAGAGTAACATCCTGCAGTGAAGTTTTAACAACTAAGTAGGGAGAAAACCCAGGTTTGATCAAACTTCAACACCCCTCCTCCCCCTATGAGTATGCGTGCCTCTGTTTCCAAGCTGCTCTAACAAAGGACTAAGGGTGTAAGAAAGCGTGCAAATAATGCCTCAAGATTCACAGTCGCCTCTCTAATTAGTTAAATGGCACAAATGCCTTCTGTTGAAATGTGCTAACAAGCAGATTATAAAAAAGAAGAGGACACAACAAATTATTGAAAAAAAAAAAAACAATCCCTGTGCTACGTTGCATGATGTGTTTGCTCCACCTAATGGGAGCAAATTTAGAGTGCCCAGGATAGGAGCCGCTCATCACGACACCACTACTGGATAACATCTGCAAATATCTCCTTGCAGAGTTCTAGGGATGTGTGCTCGTGGGCCAAAGGCAATCTCATAGCTTAACGTGTGTGTTGACAGATAAGTGTGCTGACAGGGGTTTATGTGAGTGAGTGTGTGCGCAGAGTGGAAATTGCTGGGACTGGTAAGTATTGGATTGGGTGTAATTGTTTTGACTACACAAGTATACAACATGCTTTTTGGGATTCTGTGCTTTAATTATTTGGTAAGTTTTAAGGTTTTGGTGCAAGTTATGGACAAGATTTTTACACAGAAACTTTTAATGTATTCCTCTTTGTCTAACCCTTGGGCTGTTGCTATTTGTGTCTGACAGATGGCTCAGGCACAGGCAGAAGCAGATGCATATGTGGATTGATTTTCTGATCCATTGCAATCAGAAACAGACCCACAGAGGATGCAACGAAATAGTAACAACCCAAATCAATTTGATCTATAGTAGTGTTTTTTTTATTGACAAAGATGTTACTTAAAGGAGAAGGCCGGTGTGATTTGGACCTGGACTGTACTGAAAGATGTTACCGAGTACAAACATATATCCAATGCCCACCTCTGTTCACCCCCAGCATTCCGCATTAAACCGTTTTTAGCCGAAGCTTTTATTAACCTTACACTGCTAGCTATAGGGCATCACTTTGCCTATGCAGTGAAATCGTTATTTTTACACCATTAACAATGTTCAAAGTAACTCCACACTTCATTGGTAGACTTCTGAGGGCCCTGACATTTAAAACTAGACAATGAAAATTTTGAAAGTGTACAGGTACTTTATTAAAAAGACAGTTTATAAAGACAGTACCTTCTCAGAATTTCCCGGTCACCGCCATCTTGAAATTAAATCACGATAAGTCGATTGATGAGCTACAACTTTATAAATGTCTTTGGTCAAACTCTTTTAAGTTTCATCATTTGTTGGTGCTTTAGTGCTCATGTAGATAGTCACCATATATTTTCAGATGAAATCCAAGCACTTCAACAGAATATAATTTTCAGTCTCTTCCCCTGTTCTATCTGTTCGTCAATCGACTTATCGTGATTTAATTTCAAGTTGCTCAGTCTATGCCCAGCTGTGCTATATCTCCATTAGCCTACAGAAAGTTACTTATTACTTTTTATAATAATCATAATGAATAAACAATAATACAAAATAATAATAATACAATAATAGAAGAAACAATACCATGATTTGTTTTTCTTCTTAACCAATATTGATCCTCACAAAGTCAGTTGGAAATTTAGCTGGTGGACAGTGTATCATTACATCTCCAATTAGCAGTTATGAATACTAATGTCATTAGTCAAAGGGCTTTATGAATGCTTTATTACCCTTCATGAATGCATTTATAATGCTCTATGAACACTGTATAAATAGAAAGGGATACCAAAGCCTCTTTACCAAAAGGATGCGATGATAGATGGCATATGTATTCTTAGTCTTCTTAAGACTTAAGTTCAAACTGTACATTGGTTTCAGCCTCATTTAGAAATCTTTTTGTTGTAAAATGCAAAGACAAATGTCAGGAATAACATTGCAATGTCAGAATGAAATGTTATTGCTATAGTCCGGCCAAACACAACACAGAAAAATCCACAGTGATGGCTGGACTCATCCTGAGCCATGCAATCCCTTTTTCACCACTCTCCAGGAACCTTCAGGAAACTCATAAACTTCATCTCCGACTGGAAAACCTCCTAAATTAGAGCGATCCTCTCTCATGTCTTTGGCTCTTTTCATGCCCAAGTTGCCTCTGCAGCACCCCCCCCCCCCCCCCCCCACACACCCACACCCCCAGCTCCACCCCCTCCACCAGCCCCCCTTCATCTCCTCTCCCCTGTCAAGCGCAGCCTTTTGCTTCTTTGTTCTTCCCTGGTTCAAAAAAAAAACCCCTCACCCCCCAAGAGAGCCTTCAGCTGGAGCATTGCTGCAAGCAATAACTCCTCAAACTTTTCCAATAACATCAACCTCTCCCGTCCTGAGAGATATGCCAACATATATTGCTTGGAGATCTGAAGCTCGGCTTTTTTGAGTAAACAAGAGTGAAATGTGCGTGCGTATGTGTCTGTGTTTTCCCAATTTCTTTTCTTTCGCTCGAGGGTAGTTGGTATCATGCTAAATGCACCCATCACGCTAGTGTGGAATGAGTGACTTGTTTACAGGGGGAGGGGGAAAAAGACCAGGTCTTATTTTGCTGGCATGCATTCATTCAAGATGTCCCTGTCCGGTCTCCATAAGACCACACGTTTGCTCAACGAATCTTCAAGTGCTCGGGGAGTGTGCGGCCAACTGTCTGCACGCGACAGCAGCGTCTTCCCTCTCCAAGTCTGGACGTCGAGAACCCACAAAACCAAATCTCCTTTGCCTTGATTAGCTGTGCCAGTGGAGTCGGTAGTGTGCACACAACTGTGTCGAAACCCATTACCACAGAGCAACACAGCTTTCTCCCCCAGAAGGCAAGGCTTCTCTCTCTTTATTTATTTATTTTCTCTCCCTCCCCCCCCCCCACCACAGCTCCACCTCCCCTGAACCATTGTTGTCGGAAGCAAGCTGTCCTCATCTTGTCTGGTTCGCTCTATCCACCCGCTTGTGGATGTGCAGGAGGAATGCAACCATTCCAAAGATGAAATCCTGTTTATCCCCGCTTTTGTTGAAAATCAGAGGAGCTCTTTGGCTGTGGCAAAAGGTGTGTCATATGGACAGGGGAAAGGCAGCTGACCACATTTGCATTCATGGGAGTCAGAAGGATGAGCACAAATTTGGCCGACTCACTTTGATGTTTTTTTTTTTTTTTTGAAGCAGCAGTAGTCATTTGTCCCAGATTCTCCTCTGTGACAGAATTAAATGAAGTGAAATTCCAACACATGCATGCATGCAAACACAGACTTACAGTACACACTAACATGCACAAATGCCTACATGCACGAGCACACACATACATAAATAGACACACACACACACGCTTAGAATAAAAAGAAGTGCTACGTAATTTCTGTGTGTTTATGCTCACCCTGAAGGCTTGTGTGAATGAGAGATAACTATTCCGATAGCGTTTGTGACCAGGGTGGTTTCTGTAACATCCTATGCTGCCCCCTCGGGGGTTGGGAGAATGGGACCTGATAAAGGATGGTTGGCCCGCCACTAAAATCCAAGCCTTGCCGAATCCGTGTGAGTCATCAAACGTTTATCAGCGAGACCCCCAGGAAATAATGTCACTACCAATCAGTGATAGTCAAAATGTTTTTAAATCCATCATTTGTTAGGCTGCATCCCGAGGCAGTCAGTGTTTTGCAGTGGTTTGCAATGAGCCTTCAGAATGGCTAAAATTAATCCCAACATGCAGGTACAAGAAATCAACTCAATTTTAGATTGGTTAAAAAAGTGATGGATATGGGCAAAAGCTATTTCCATAAACATTCACATGATACATTTCGTCTTTAATAAACAGCAAGAAAAAACACACGGATGTGTCATCTGTGGATGTGCACTGGCATGTTTTAAATTCACACAGCTTGTGTCTGGTGAAAAAAACAACAACATTTCTTTATTGCATGACTACCTTTCATGTGTAAATCTGCTTACCACAGAGACTGTTGTGCTCTCTTGGAAGGGTGGCCAAACAACATTTTGAAGTATGATTAAATAAGCCATTCAATGACTCATAAGAAGCAAAGCCTTTTTCCCTTACAGTCATCACAGCATATTCCTGCTGTGCTGTTTTAGACAGCTGATGATTTCACTCAAGCAGAGCCCTAACACCTATGTGTAAACACAATAGTAACATATTTGTTAAAGCTTGGGTAGATTTCACCAATTAATCACATGAAACAGCTTCTTGATGAGAGGTACAAGGCCACAGGTATACTGCCATACAAATCAGTGTACTGCCACACTGGTGCACCAGTTGACTTAGTAGCAGGTTGCAATAGAGGAATACCACTGGTTGCAAAGGACGATTTGCCCAAAAGACACTAATGTGAATACTGTGAAAAGAATTACTGACTAAATCAGAAATTAAGTTATTCTTTATTAAAGGTGCTCTATGAGATGTTGCAGGATTTTAGCACAATTTCATTTGCCTACGACTTCTCCCCTTGACGGGCTAGCTTTCTGCCACCTGACTATGAAAAATACAGGTCTCAATAGACAACACAGGGGCTGTAATACTCAAACGAGCACTCAAACAAACCTAAACACAACAGACTACGGCCAACTAATCGACAACAATATGGTAGAGGATGTGCTTTAACTCTTACCCCATCTTGGTGCCGCTTGGTTTGCCATTGTTTGTTATGTTTAAGTTCAGATCTGTTGCTACTGTTTGTTTGAATACACCAATCAGGATTAGATATTACAGCCCCTGTATTATTTTTCATAGTGTATTCAGGGGGCAAAAAGCTAGCTGATCAAGGGGAGATGCCTTCAATTAGAAATAAAAATAAAATCACGCTAAAATCCTGCAACATCTCATTGAGCACCTTTAACAGTTAACAGTTTGATAATAGTCTGCTGCTCATCATGCACACACACAAAGACCCTCACACTAATTCACCAGACCTCACAGAAGCCATTGACAGCGCTACAATAACATGTTATTCCATGTCACACCATGACCAAGCTTTTCAGACCTTTTATAAACAGCTCAGTAGGCTGCAATTGTCTCCAGGGCTCAGATTTACAGATTCATCTTTTGAGTCACAGCGCAACCTTTTTTTTGCCTCTGACAAGGGGACTGTTCTGATCAGTAATGGTGTTGACTGACTGTTTACAAGCCGCATGAGTAGCAGCAACCACAGTCGCGCCGCTCAGAAAGGATCTATTAATAGTAGTGTTTGAAGTGTCACATGCTGTGGCGGTGCTAGAATTTTTTTTGTTGCAGTTGCTTAGCAGTTGCTGCATGAATGCGATGGGTTGCTGGTCACTTTGGGATAGATGAATACCTACATAATGAATTAATAAATAATCACTATAATTGTGTAAAAGCAGATGAAATTGTCTCTTGTATCCTATAGGTTACTGTGTAGATGTTACTAAGGCCTACAGGCCTACAAGTCAACATTTTTGGATCTATTTTAGATCTCCATGTAAACAGACCACATGATTTCCAGTCAGCACCTGAACAAAACACCTGGGCTGGACAGACACCTAGCCTAGCATTGGAGACTACAGCAACCGTTGCAGGGTCAGACAGGCAAAATTAGGTCATATGCTGCAAGCCTGTATTGCTCTGGATAGAATCTGCTTAATAGCCTACCAATCAATTTACTCTAACCAAGGTTTTGGTATGGTTGTCTGCGCTCACTATGAAAAGCAGAAACAGCCTGTGAACTACAGGGTAAGGACAGAGTACATAATGGCATCACAAATGAAACTATATTAAAAATGAAATTTAATGGTGAGGGCAGTTTATTGATTCAAAAATGTGTTGAATAAATGGAACCTGGTTGGGGTGTGATAGGCGATTGTCGCTGAATTAGCTCATAGGTAAAATTAATGTTTGTTTGGGTGTCGTATATGCAACCCCTATCATATCTACAGCAATGGCTAAGAGTGATGTCAAAACATTCAGATTGGTTAACTAAATTTCACTGGATTCAGGGCCTTAGCTGTTGTAACAATGGCCTGAGGCAAATTTAAATCAACTAAAATTTTTCGAGTAAAGTTCTACAATGTTTAGGAATTATTAAAATAAAGTATGAGGATTAAGGTTGTTCAAGAAAAACTAGCCTAATCGTTTCATTGTATGGAAATGACATTAGTTGTTCAGTTTTCATGGTAGGTTTTTTGTTTATATTCGGGCACATTAAAGGGATTGTTCGGTTTTTAACACTTTGAGCCCCTTTCACAGGTTGTCCAAAATGCAATAAAGTGGTTGACACAGAAATTTTGACGATTGCTCCCGTCTCGGCTATTTGGGAAATGTAGAATCGCCTCTGCCTGTTTCTAAATGACTAGCATTGGGCAATTGTTTGTTTCTATCCTTAAAACACTAGTTTTTTTTTTTTTTTTTTTTTTTAAAGTGCTACTCACCGGGTGGTTAGTGGTGCTCACAGATGTTTCAAAACATGTATCATAGCGAAATAAAGCTTCTGTTATGTTTTACTTGGGACTTTGTAAATTCTCCATCTGGCTTAGCATTTCCTCAGTGTATTCTGGTTCAAAACGATATCCAGGGACTTACAAAATGGCAAATAAAACATGACAGAAACTATGTTCCGGTGAGTTGCATATATTTTAAATTTAATGTTTAGGGTTGTTTTAAAGGGATAGTTCGGTTTTTAACACATTGAGCCCCTTTCACAGGATGTCTAAAATGAAATAAAGTGGTTGACACCAAAATCTTGATGATTGCTCCTGTCTCGCCTATTTGGGAAATATAGAATCGCCTCTGCCTGCCTTTAAAATGGCTAGCAATGGGCATGTGTTGTTTCTATCCTTAAAACACTGGTTTTAAAAAAAGTGCTACTCATGGAGTGATTAGTGGCGTTTGCTGATGTTCCAACCGAAGTGTCGTAGCAAAATACAGTTTCTGTCATGTTTTATTTGCCATTTTTAAAATCCCATAGTGATCTATTTGCTCCTTCATATAAACAAAGTGCCAAATAAAACATTACGGAAGCTTTATTTCGCTACGATACATGTTTTGGAACATCATCGAGCACCACTAACCACTTGGTGAGTAGCACTTTTTTAAAACCAGTGTTTTAAGGATAGAAACAACACATGCCCATTGCTAGCCATTTTGAAGGCAGGCAGAGGCGATTCTACATTTCCCAAATAGCCGAGACAGAAGCAATCGTCAAAATTTCGATATCAACCGCTTTATTGCATTTTAGACAACCTGTGAAAGGGGCTCAATGTGTTAAAAACCGAACTATCCCTTTAAGGATAGAAACAAACAATAGCCGAACGCTTGCCATTTTCAGCAGGCAGAGGCGATTCTACATTTTCCAAATAGCTGAGACAGGAGCAGTCGTCAAAAATTCGGTGTCAACTACTTTATTGCATTTTAGATAATGCGTGGAAGGAGCTCAAAGTGTTAAAACCGAAGTATACCTTTAATGATGGTTGGCAGATCAGACAGTTGGATTATTTCCCCATGGCAAAAAAGCGCCTACAAACTCATTTCACTTTCGGATGATATTACGGCATGTATAAAAATCATTGTTGCTTTTCTTTTCTTCACATTTTATTGTCTTAATATAGTTGAAACATATTTATAATTTATAAGTTTTCGGGTTACTTAAGAGTTGCTGAGCAAGTTCTTGGGGTTTCTATAGAAACTGCAAGCAATCCCCTAGCACTGTCCCTGGTCCCATGTGCAAACTAGAGCTACATTATCAAAATAATGTATTGATGTATATTTTAACACCAAACTATAAAATATGATCTGTTTAGCAATTACAGATCTATATCGGTTTGCACTTTACTCTAAGTACTGTTTTATGTCAAGGCAGTCTTTAACAAGAGTCTGATAATTTCATAATTTGGCCCTTTACACAACAAATCCTGAGCCTTAATGCTGTCTGTTAGAACATTGTTGCATGAATGTAAAAGCAAATCTATTCTCTTTCAATCCCAAGTCTCAAATAGTGTACCTGTGCATGCATACAACCAGCTGAATTAACACAGGACCTTTAGTGCCTCTCATGCTGGCTCAAATGCCTTTCCATCAAAAAGTGCTAACCCCCGTATTAGCATTTCTCCTGTAGGCCCATCTCTTCTATTTGCCATTATAGCACTGTGGCCACTCATGAATGTTAAGGATTTGTTAGGGGCTTTGCACCCAGAATTTAATTACACTACGCCTGACTGTCAGCTGATTTTAGTGTTTCTCACACCTTTTTGTAATTGCCCTTGCCTGGAGATTATCGTCTCAGTGGTAAATAATCTACAAGAATTGAATTACTGAGGCATTCTACCAAATGTCATTATTTCATATTACCATTGGAGTCACCAAGTCGTATGCTGCCCTAACACTAGACACATAGTATTTCATTTGTGTTGATAAGCAGAATATCTGGATAATTTAATTTTCAGACATGTGGCTTGGAAAAAATGGTTTAGATAAAAGAGGTAAAATCAATATCAATGCCACCTTTCTGTGTCTAAGTTGTGAAGTTGGTTTATGTAATAGACATGACAGCAGGTTCTTAATGGACAGGAACTGTTTAATGCTGGGAAGGTTAAGCTTGCTCGGTAGTGGGTTCTGCCTTCAGCAATCGTGTAATATTTTATTTCCTATGAGCCAACTGTGTACAAAAATACAAGCTGTTTTTTGCGTCTGCACTTCCACATGCAACGCAGGTTTCATTTTTGTATGCTGCATTCATATATATGCCTGGTGTGTTCAGCCTAGTTAAGACCACTTCTATCACACAGTCACTAAAACTCTGCTCAGCAAATCAATGCCCAGTAGCCTAATTTGGTTTTCCTGCAAAGGGACATTTATTTATAAGATATTTTCTCTATAATGTAATTTATGTGACATGATGCAATAATGATTTCTCTTTTTTATGTGAACTTCCTGGGTTATGGTCAATGAAAACATTTTAAGAGTAGTGTATGTAGGATATGCATGCATGTACGTATGTATGTAGTATTTAGTTTAGTTTTTGGAATTTGTCTTGTTCTGTGATGCTTTCTTCAAATATGACAATTTTTTCACTGCTATTGAGTTTGAAGATGATGTTATTGTTCGTTCTTGCTCTGTCAAAGACGGACTATGTGAATGATTTCATACAATTTGACAATACCAGTCTTGCGTTGGGCACAGCCTTCAGAGGATGCCTTCAGTATCACATCAATGGCTTGCAATGCTTCTCTGGTCCTAAGAGCAAACCCTGATGTTTTTTTTAATCTGCATGGAGAGAAGCCAACTGTATGTGTGATTGATTCATGTTCTGACCATGAAATCGTTATATTTTTAGGGTCACTTCACTCAAAGCCTACATCTTTATTTCATATCAGCAGCATTCATAATTTATCACAAACACCACTACTATTAATTCCAGTACTTGAGAATGAGTAGGCCTATATGCTGAACATGCCCCTTCCCCTTTTTAGGTGCCATGTGTTATGGTATATTTCCCTGCTTTGTCCCTGCATTGATTTGAAAGAGTTAAAGCCATGTGTTTTTTTATATTCCTGCACTCGGGAATCTGTGTACACATCAACATGTAATGTTAATAATATAAAATATATTTTATTGCTATGTACTGTATTTATCCTATACTTTGCTTTAAGAGGGTCAAGATCAGGCCTTGCAACATTTTCTCCCACCATACTTTAACTATGGCTATTCTAAAAAGATGTCTTTTCATATCTCTTACTGTTACAGTAAATCCGTCATGGTGTCATCTGGATGAAAAGAAGCAGTTTTTCATATAGGCACAGCCGTTGTAGCAAAGCAATTACTGTTGTCCAGTTCTATCAGCAGATTGCCCATAGACTCTCTACATTGTTATTCCAACAGGTCTGTCACAGTACCATATTAAGCCATGTGAGACTAATGGGACAATTCTCTAAACCAGTTTGTATTAGTACTTAGCTAATTGGCATTGTCACGGTCATTGGATTACATGCGGGTGGTACAGAATGTAGAAGGCAAAAATGTAACAAAGGACAGAAATTGTGCTGGATGTTAAAGACCCCAAGAAACAAATCTTGAGCCAGCATTGGCAGTTTCTTTCCCATAAGGAGCGAAAAGCAATCCAAACATACTCTGAACATAAGCATCCAACTGTAAGTCAAATCCTTTGTTTTTGCCAAATTAGTTTCTTTTTCTTTTCTGACAAATCCGTTCTGACAAATCCGTTTTATCTATGGCCTTCTCTGAGAGCACAGTATACAGAATATAGAGTAGTGCTGTTTTTATGCTTTGAAAATGTTCCAAATTTCATGATAGCCATTTATAATAATTTGGATAGTGCTGTAAATTAATTACTAAAAGGAAGAAGGATCCAACATTCCCAATGCCACAGCAACTGAATGCAGAATAGACAAAACAGCTTTGCGACTTCATTATCAACACTAGTATGAACTTGAATAACGAACATTTGCACCACAACTAACTGTAGAGAGAGATAAAGGCAGATGACAGTTTGTCTGTGTACAGTATATGCGTGAGAGAGAGAGAGGAGAGGAAGAGTGAGTGAGCTTGTGTGAATGTTTCTAGAACGTGTCCTCAAAAATTCTCCCCTCAAAATCAGCTGTCCTGAATGGCTTCCTTATGGGCAGCGTATGGCTGGCTCTCCGTGCCATTATGATAATCCATTCGCCTGTGATGAGTGTCCCTGCCGGAGGGGCGATGAGTTTCATTACCTCTGTGAATTAGCCTCTCTGCATCCTAGGTATTGGTTGACATTTGAAGTTTATTATTCCGGTACAAGTAATAACTGAAGTCACCAAGCTAATCATTTATAATGTTCTGCAGGATTTGGCCGCCAAGCTTGTGTCAAAGTAGGGAAATGGAGGCCTGGAGGGTCATCAAAATCATTTTTCTTATTATTCTTTCTTTCCTTTTTTCTTATTTTTTTTCAACATCACCTAAATTTGTGTTGGGGTGAAGACAAATTAGACAAGTCAGGAGAAGGGACACATTCCTTTGCTGACTGTCAGGTAAACATTGTCTATGCAAACTGCCATCCAGTTATCCAGTTAGGTGACCAGTGTTGTTAATTCATTTCAAGCCTGTTATTAAGTTTGACTTAGGCCTAAATACTATTGGTGCTGATACTTTGGTGCACCTATACCTCATCATTTGTAGGGTAACAAACTGTACCATGTGCTTACATAGGAATATACTTACACTCTACAAAAATATAAACGCAACACCTTTGTTTCTGCTCCGATTTGTCATGAGATGGACTTAAAGATCTAAAATTCATTCCAAATACACAATATTACCATTTCTCTCGAACATTGTTCACAAATCAGTCTAAATTTGTGATAGTGAGCACTTATGCTTTGCTGAGATCATCAAGATGCTGATCTGACATCATGAGTAGTGCACAGGTGTACCTTATACTGGCCACAATATAAGGCCGCCCTGGAATATGCAGTTTTGTCTCACAGCAAACAGATGCCACAAGCATTGAGGGAGCGTGCAATTGGCATGCTGACAGCAGGAATGTCAACCAGATCTGTTGCTCGTGCATTGAATGTTCATTTCTCAACCATAAGCCGTCTCCACTCCAAAGGTGTTTCAGAGAATATGGCAGTACATCCAAACGGCCTCACAACCGCAGACCATGTGTAACCACACCAGCCCAGGACCTCCACATCCAGCAGGTTCACCTCCAAGATCGTCTGAGACCAGCCACTCAGACAGCTGCAGAAACAATTGGTTTGCATAACCAAACAATTTCTGCACAAACTGTCAGAAACCGTCTCAGGAAAGCTCAACTGCATGCTCGTCGTCCTCATCGGGGTCTTGACCCGACTCCAGCTCGTCGCCGTAATAGACTTGAGTGGGCAAATGCTTACATTCGATGGCATCTGGCACGTTGGAAAGGTGTTCTCTTCACGGATGAATCTCGGTTTACATTGTTCAGGGCAGATGACAGACAGCGTGTGTGGTGTCGCGTGGGTGAGCGCTTTGCTGATGTCAATGTTGTGGATCGAGTGGCCCATGGTGGTGGTGGGGTTATGGTATGGGCAGGCATCTGTTATGGACGAAGAACACAGGTGCATTTTATTGATGGCATTTTGAACGCACAGAGATACCGTGATGAGATCCTGAGGCCCATTGTTGTGCCATACATCCATGAACATCACCTCATGTTTCAGCAAGATAATGCACGGCCCCATGTTGCAAGGATCTGTACACAGTTCTTGGAAGCTGAAAATGTCCCAGTTCTTGCATGGCCAGCATACTCACCAGACATGTCACCCGTTGAGCATGTTTGGGATGTGCTTGACCGGTGTATACGACAGCGTGATCAGATCAGCATCTTGATGTAGCACACGTGAGAGGTGGGATGGATTATCTCAGCAAAACAGTGCTCACTATCACACATTTAGACTGATTTGTGAACAATGTTTGAGAGAAATGGTAATATTGTGTATCTGGAATGAATTTTAGATCTTTACGTCCATCTCATGACAAATCGGAGCAGAAACAAAGGTGTTGCGTTTATATTTTTGTTGAGTGTATATACATGCACTTTTCCACTTGCATTAATTCTAAAAATACCCACATGGTATGGCACTTTAGTCCATGGTTTGTATTTTTTGTGTTCATGTAATAAGAATATTTAAAGGGATAGTTCGGTTTTTAACACATTAAGCCCCTTTCACAGGTTGTCTAAAATGCAATAAAGTGGTTGACATCGAAATTTTAACAATAGCTTCTGTCTCGGCTATTTGGGAAATGTAGAATCGCCTCTGGCTGCCTTCAAAATGGCTAGCAATGGGCATGTGTTGTTTCCATCCTTAAAACACTGGTTTTTAAAAAAGTGCTACTCACCAAGTGGTTAGTGGTGCCCAATGATGTTCCAAAACATGTATCGTAGCTAAATAAAGCTTCCGTCATGTTTTATTTGGCACTTTGTTCATATGAAGGAGCAAATAGATCCCTATGGGACTTACAAAATGGCAAATAAAACATGACAGAAACTGTATTTTGCTACGATACTTGGGTTGGAACATCAGCAAACGCCACTAATCACTCCATGAGTAGCACTTTTTTAAAACCAGTGTTTTAAGGATAGAAACAACACATGCCCATTGCTAGCCATTTTAAAGGCAGGCAGAGGCGATTCTATATTTCCCAAATAGCCGAGACAGGAGCAATCATCAAGATTTTGGTGTCAACCACTTTATTTCATTTTAGACAACCTGTGAAAGGGGCTCAATGTGTTAAAAACCGAACTATCCCTTTAAACACTGTGTTGCCATCTTTTTTATTAATTTCATTTCATTTAACACATGGCAATATCAAACCCAAATGAATGGACATGATAGCATATAAATTTTACTGTTATTGTAATAGAAAAATTGGTCTCCAACAGCAAGTAGATAGGTGGCATAGATTAGTGTCCATAGAATAAATGTGTTATATAGTGACAGTGTCAAGATAGCTACTGTTTGCAGTAAGGAATATATATAAAAATGTATTGACAGTTTGTAATTTTATACTTAATCTTGCCTATGCACAATTTCAGGGAAGTGTCTTCCTGACCATGCAGTCAAGCATGGAAACTACAGTAGCACAGTCATAGTCTTCCTTGAGGCAACATAGAAAAAAGCCAACAGTAGCCATCATAAATTAGTAATAACATGCACATGTAATTATAGCCCTGTACTGTATGCATTTACCAAAGGATGGTGAAAAGATGTTGAAGATGCTTAAGCGTCAGTCAGGGGAGCTTGATTATATGTGGATCTGAAAGCTGATAGGGTTGGCGATAGGATGAGATGAGATCTGGAGCTTTTCCATTGAATTAGGAGCCGGATTGATGAAAGAACTGATTCTCTATGCTTGAAGCGTCTTTTCATTGTGGACCATGGTGATGCTTGTCACTTTGGATAATATTAAGCATAAAAATTATAGTTTTCCTATAGCTATAATATATTTAACAGCTTTTAAATTAAAAATAAAGTTACAAAAAGCGCTCACACATGTATTGGTTTCATTTTGCCTTTGCAAGATTTTGATGTCTAACATACAACATCCTTTTCGAATGTCCTTTCCCACTGATCCAACCCCCACTGGTGTTCAAACCCAAATGCTACATGGCCATAAATGAAAAGGCAGATCAATGAATGACAGAAAACATGTTCTGTCTATTCTGCTAGATGCTGCCAGGTTGAAAAGTACTGTTCACTCTATTAAGACTTGTGACAGTAATTATGAGACTCATCTCCAGGCACTACTAATGCTCTGCTAATAGAGATGACAATGCAGAGTCACTCAAGCTCTTGCCCTCCATCTTGTGTGCCTGTTTTTGTCACAAGCCTTCAGCATCCTTGAATCTCATACACCTGACTGACATTTGCACTCTACAACTCTTTTATTTTTTTCTCTCCCTCCGCCTCCCACGCTTTTCTTTTACCTCCTCCTCCCCCTCCGCCTTTTTACCTCTGGTGTGGTGGGAGGTGTTTTTTTTTTCACTCGTCTCTCTCTCTTTCCTTTCTGTTCCCCCTGTCGTTTCATGTACAGCCTTTTGCTCTCCCCAGCCCCTGTGAACCAACATTCACTCTGACCTTCCACACTCCATCTAGCCTTCAAAGTGGGATCGGGCTTGTCAGTTAGATCCCTCCGAGGGATTGGGGAGTTAAGAGAAGCCTCTTGCTTTTGACATCAGGGTTGTATAACCCGTCTCAAATTAAAAAGGATGTCCAAGCGAGGGTGAGGAGAATAGAGGAGTTTTCTTTACATGTGTTGCCAGCTTCCATCAGGCGGCTAATGCAGACGCCAACCTCTTGTGAACAGAAACCAGAGCTGGCTGTTCATCAATAACATGGTGGTGGTTATGAGGCAGAACGGATGGAGGTGATTGGTTCTTGCAGTTCAACCTTGTGTGTGTGTGTGTGTTTGTGTGTCTCTTTGTGTGAATGTGTGCATGGCATGCATGTGTGTGTGCAACCACACAGCAGAGAAAAAATCACCACCAACCTCCCGGTTCATGGTCTCTGACTTCAGATTGAGTTCACGGATGACAAAGAAAAATCACATTTCTGCAGACTGCCTGCCAGACACACAACAAAGCCCACGCCCATTTGAGCAGCTCCTTCCAACTCTGGTTGCAAACAAATACCTGTGCAGTCCTAAACCCTTAAAAAATCTGCATCCATATGTCCACTTTACTAAGATATAGATATTAACTGGATGAGTCATTGTTCCAATGGGAAACACATATCTTTTGACCTACTCCATCTGTTTAACTAACTGATCACTAAATAATTTCATACAGAATTCATGGTAACAAACTGTCATCATCAGCTTCCTGTCCTTATATAAATTATTAGCTTTGTATTTTTTGTATGTATTAGCTTTGTATGTTTTTCTTTACAACAAACAATTGCAATGTGGTACATAAAATATTCTTGGGCTATTTCAATAAAAACAGAGTCTGTATCAAACAAAGACCAAGAGACGTCTCTCTTATGTAAAGCACATAGTCTGGAGGTTGTTTTTTGCTCCTCTTCTCTCTTCATGTATACTGTATTTTCCCTCTACCTCTGTCCACCTGTTCTGTCTACCTCCAATGCAATGTGCTTGTGTACAGTATATGTATGTGTAACGGACAGAGGTGTCAAAAGTTAGGTACTAGAGTTTAAAAAGACTTTTGGAGAAGTTGAAGTACCAACTTAAAGTTTTTACTCAAGTAAAAGTAAAGTATATAGGGTTTCAAAACTACTTAAAGTATAAAAGTAAAAGTAATCTGCGGGACAAAAATGCCATTAGGTGCAAAAGCTTAAATACGAAATGTTTCGTTCTATGCCTTTTAAATGAGCCTGTATAAGACGCTCTTGCAGTGCTCCTGACTCACTTTCAGACGCACAAATTTACATACACTATTATTGAGCCTCAAAGAACAATGGTTTGATGGTCAAAAAACATGTTCTATGACTCATTTTAGGGCTGGGCAATTAATCGAAAAATAATCGTAATCGACATCAGAACCTATAATCGATCAAATTTTTCCAGGTTGATTATTTCAATTACTTTAAAAAAACATTGATGTTCAATAAATAATCATAGATAGTAGTGTGTTTCCTTTAATTATTTTAAAATCAAGTAATGCACCCTTCATTCAATAATCTCTCACTTGTAATATGTGTGTCACGCCCTGTCCA
Source organism: Limnothrissa miodon (assembly GCA_017657215.1). Lineage (NCBI taxonomy): Eukaryota > Metazoa > Chordata > Actinopteri > Clupeiformes > Clupeidae > Limnothrissa > Limnothrissa miodon. The sequence continues at coordinate 382,904 of JAGFZM010000045.1, forward strand.
TCTTGTTTGATGTCACGCCCTGTCCGTCTTGTTTGATGTCACGCCCTGTCCGTCTTGTTCCCTGTCACTTCCTGGTCTCGTGTTCCCTGTCACTTCCTGGTCTCGTCTTGCCTGTCACTTCCTGGTCTCGTCTTGCCATGTGCTCTTTTGTTTATCCCTGCTGTGTTCCTGGCTCCGCCCCTCACCTGCTCCTTGTCTCGTTCCCTCGTTATTAGTCTAGTCATTCCCTACTTGGTTTCAGCTGTGTCTTGTCCCCTTGTTTGGCCCTGTGTATTTAAACCCCTGCTTCTGTTCCGTCCTTGGTCTGTCATTGTCGCTACTACCCAGTTCTGTGTCGCACTCCCCGGGTTCTGTGTCTCCCGTGTGTAAGTCTGCCATTCGTTATAATAAATCTTTGTTGTGGTGAAACCCTGCTTGCCTGGGTCTCCTTGAGCTAAACACGTGACAATGTGAGCATTAGTGATGCGCGACCCATCAGGAGATCCGAACCTCCTGCCTGACCCGCAAAAAAAAATGGAAAGACCGTGACCCAAATCCGACCTGACCCGAGGAAGAAAAAAAAAAAATGCCAGTGTGTCTACTGTTGCGGAACCTAGCTACCAGTTAAGTGGAGAGGACTAATTTGGAACAATGGTATCCAGACTAACGATCGATTTGTCGTTTTAATTAAAGGATTGCCAAAAATGAAACACATTTCTCCTGTAGGCCTAGAAGACACAAGTTTGTATGAAAAAAAAAACAAGTTGTTCCAAGCTGTAACATTACCATGGCATAACAAAGCCAACACAAGTTGTTCCAAGCTGTAACATTATCATGACATAACAAAGCCAACAAAGCCGCGACATTTCAATAATCTAAGCTACCAAATTGAAAATATTGTCCGACTTTATTTATGGCATCTGTTTGGAAGCACTGTGAAGGAAAGTAATAGAATCCACTGGGCCAGGGTTTAGCCTATTTCGACACGCTTCCAGCGCGCCACCTGCTGAACTGAATGCTCGCTCGCTCGGAACGCTGGATGCAGGAACGCAAAGCACCGCTCTTGCCAGCATCGAGAGGAGAGGGAAATCATAACAATGAGCCTTCCAAAAGTCTCTAATGCAATATGCCTAATTCATTGCGTTTTTACTTTTTTGACCCGACCCGGACCCACAATACTTCTACCCGTAACCGCCCGACCCGCGGGTTATGGGTTGACCCGCGCAACACTAGTGAGCATAATGTCAACTATGAGGGTAAAATATATATATAAATAAAAATAAAATTATAAATAAATTAATTAATCGTAATCGAGTTAAAATGTTGATTTTAAGTAGATTTTGATTTTAGGCCAAATCGCCCAGCCCTAACTCATTTAATGTTGAAGTTTTTGGGATGCTCTAGATTCTTTCAACTGCATATAAAACCATTGTAAATGAATGCATTCTAGTACAATGCATATACTGTATATTAAAGAATCGCCTCAATAAATCAATATAGCCTAACAATGTGCCAAAATAAAATATTAAATATTTTTTATTTCTTTAGTGGTTTAATTTCATCACTGCTTGTGCAAACAGTGCCATTCAGAAAGCCTAATAAACTAGTGAATTGCTTCTGAATCATCTGTTAAACATCCTACAGCCCAGGAACACCTCTCTCCCAACCATCTCTCCTATGATCATTGTCTCACTCATATGACTAGGTTCTAAGGAAACAAAACAGACGAATACAGGCCCGTTTGAACTTGCTTAACCTAGTTAATTCAGTTCAAGCTGTGGTGCAAAAAAACAATGGATGTAGGTAACATTACTACTAGGCATATTCCATGTGTTGATAACATGCTTATTGGGAAAATGGGTGAAGAGTTGCACTTTGCTGTCTAATACATTCTCTGATCGTATGCGAGTATTAACATTAATGGTTAATTCACCTTTGGTTAAATAGCCCCCTGGGACTAACAATATCAAGGAGCAACACTGTTCATGTAAAACACTGATCATCAACTGGCGGCCCGCGGGCCGGATTGAACGGCTCAGCGGGCCGGACTTGGACTGGATTCCAAAATTGACAAGTTCAAAAAAAAAAAAAAAAAAGAGTGGTCCACACTATTAAAGCAACTAAAAATAACAACAACTGAGTCTCTTGTCAGAATAACCACCATTTATCACTATATTTAGGCTACACTCCGAAATCATGGACAGACTCGGACAGACTATGCAGCGTTGAAAAAAACGGGAAAAAAAATGAACGCATAACTTTTCCTCATGCCCTTACTTAACAGTTTCAACAACGTGCTTGAAACTAGCAGACTCCTCACGACTTAAAAAGGAGGAAAAACAATCTGACACAACTTCAAATAGCATGATAAATAAATAACCTTTGTTCCTACCAGAACAAAACGCAAAACACAAATAATGTTTGCAAATCAAATGAACCGTTAAGTGGGCTTGAATTCAAATAACAATGCTGAAACGGGCTACTCACAGTTCTTAATCAATGGCTAAAGATAGATTTCTCACTTTAACTTTTTCACATCAAGCTTGGCCGCTGTCAGACTTGTGCGCAAACAGTCCTCCAAAGACTGGGTTGACTGATAAAACCTCACTTTCCATGAAAGGCCGGTTATGTCCGCAAAGCACCCAAACAGCCTGCAGGGATGCACACGTCACTCTCTTGATCAGTTACAGGTCTCCTTCCAAAATAAACCGTTTAAGACTTGATGTTTTTACATTACCATAAGTCAGCCCAAGTTGTACTTCTATGCTCAACTTCAAAATGCTCTCCTACCCCTGTAGTCTGTATTCGCCTGTGATAGAAAACTGCCGGGAAAAACGAGCAAATCGGAAAAGCCGTACAAATGTACGTCAATTTGAACATTAGCTATGCGGTTAACCCGCCCTCAAGAAAACGTTAGGCTGCCTGCAGACAGACCCACTAGTGGGAGCGTCACAGTGTTGTTAGCCAATCAGAGGCGATAACTTTGCATGTCATTAATATTCATTAGAATCCTCTCGAGCTATCCCTGTCCTCCTTTTCACCTAACTAAAATAGCTTGAAACAAGACAACCACAGCATATTTTTTTGTCGAAACCAACTCTCATGACATTATTTTAGACAAAATTACACAAAATTAATGAAAATACGATGGAAGGAGACCTTTAAAGTTTGGGTAATAATGCCACTCGCACGGGAGTAGGCAGATTTCAATGTGGCGATTTTTCTCTAACCTTGAAATTAGAATATTTTGTGTTGTGGTGATGGCGCAGATTGTACTCTTTTGCAACAACAACAAGTTTTGCTGCAAATTAGGCATAGGCTACTGGTAACGCAGTCATCATTGAAGGACCTGTTTTCTACATCAACTTTGCGTTTCATGGTCTTTGAGAGTGCCATTTTACCTCTGTTAAGAGACCCTTTCCTGTCACTTCTTCCGTGTTTGTTTTTCAAGTGCTCTATAAATAAAGTTGACAAAGCCTAATTGAGTTGAGGCAAAATATATATCACTCCTTGTGGTTGACGGTGGTATAGGTGATGGGAGCCTAAATCAAATACCTTCAGTTTTGTAATGAAATGGAAAAAGTATAACATTAAACATAATGTTATGCCAAAATTAGATTTTTTCTAATTTTCTTCTTGGGGGTCCAGCCCCCAAGGAGACTGTCTGGTAAAACTCTGGCCCTCTGACAAATACAGTTGATGACCCCTGATGTAAAGCTAGGTAGGTCTCTATTCACTTTTATAATCGTTCTTATATGCAAACCAACTATGCAGAACAACTTGGTGTTTATTAGCAGTGTGTGCTAGCGTAGCTAAGCTATTGCTAAACTTGTTTCGTAGCACTTTGAAAGTTCCCAATCATCTAAATAACTTTACAGTAAGGTTGTAAGCTAAATGTACCTCAGAGCACACAAAAGTGTGCTTGTTGATTTTGAGGGGATGTGAGGATGTCCACAGTTTAATCCAAGTAGCCTACACTTGTCAGGATTTGACTTTGGTTTTGGGAAGGGGAAAACAAACATCCTCCTCCAACCTCTCTGGGAAATGCGTCTCAATATTACAAATACCCCTGGCAGAACCATACCGATTTTTTTGATAAAATTACGACATTGGCCTGCCAAGACCGATAATATGCAGCGTTGTCAAAGTGTAAGCTCTTCATGGGAGCTAGTTTTTGGCTGCGCAGTGATTGGTCATATACATTGTAGCCTATGGATTAGCCAATGGTGTCGCATAAACGCATGTTTTTCATCCCAGCTCAGGCTTGTTCATTTTTTTTTATGATGAAAACGAGACGAAATTAAATGGAAGTAACAAGGCTGTTTTTAAAATGTAAGGAGTAGAAAGTACAGATAATTGTGTGAAAATGTAAGGAGTAGAAGTAAAAAGTAGGCTGAAAAATAATTACATAAGTAAAGTATAGGTAATGAAAAATTCTACTTAAGTATGGTAACGAAGTATTTGTACTTCATTACTTGACACCTCTGGTAACGGATGCCAGATAGCCTAGCTGTGCTAGTAGAACGTTAAAAAGAGCGTCCTAGTCAGTTGACTGGGAGCATGGGCTTTTCGATCCATGGTTGCTGTGTTATTGTGAGGGTGTGGGTACGAGCCTGGGTTGGACTGCGCAAGAGGACCTCGGTTACATTGGTGCTGTGAAGTTAAGGGGTTTGAGTGTAACACATGCCAGCTAGCCTAGCTGTGTGAGTAGAAAATTTGTAAAGCTTCCTACCCGACACTTCAAAAGAGCCAGAGTCCAAGAGTCCAAGCCAGTTGGTTGGGAGCCTGGGCTTTTCGATCCGTGGTTGCTGTGATGTTGTGAGGTCACAGGTTCGAGCCTGGGCTGGACTGCACAAGAGGACCTCGATTACATATGGACATGATTATGACCTGTTTTTTGCTGGTACTTGTGACCAGTGACAAGGTATATTGCAAAAACAAAAGAAATCATCATCATCATCGTCATCATCATGTAAAGCACCTCTGTTAGAACACACTAAATAGACTTGTTTTGCCTTTTTTGCACATTATAGGATATTTACAACGATACAAATGACAGGTTTTATAAGAAAGAAAAAACTGGATAGAAAGACATTCACCCAAGTTTATACAACAAATGTAAACTTCTCACCCGTTAGCCATATGATATTAACTTCAGGATACGCAGACTTATATGAGTCAGTTGAAGAAAGAGTTGAGTTGAGCAGGTTTTGAATGTAGAACTGTGCTAACATGACCTACATCAGGATCCAAATAAGGCAAAGAGTGCACCATCCATTCATCGTTATTGATTCACCAGCGAGGGGAGACTGTGTGTGACCTACATTTGGCATTGGTGCTGCAGCTGAGTGTACACGCTCGCCCCTGGCCTCGCAAATGAGAAAGAAAAGGCAGAAGGCAATCAGCCAAAACAACAGAGTGATCCCTTCAAACACAGACAGTGTTGTAGTCTTAGTTAATGCTCCTCTGTGTTGGTTGCACAACAGAATCTGATAACTATCTGATAACTTCCATTTGTGCTTTACTTCTATTTAGTTGCTCATCAACTGAATTAGGCTTCACAACTCAGGTATAGGCCTACAGTATCAAAACAAACATGAAAGAATCATCAAAGGCTTATGAGGCTATTCAATAAATAATAAATGTTGGAACCATTTTCTTGAGCTCATAAACAATTGAATAATAGACATTGAAAGTCCAGTGCCAAAGCTATTTTAATGAGAACCCAATAGCAGATGGCTTTTGGAAAAGTATTAAAGTCAGAGACGGGACCTTACCACAGATGCTCCCCAACAGCTTGTAAAAGGCGTATGAGGTGAGGTGATGGAAAAAAATAGGCAGCGAAACAAGCACAATCTCTCTGCGATGATAGATTACACTGCGCCTGTTAGCTCAGTATTCACGCTATCCAAGCAAGACAATAGGAACCCTCCCAGGGATGTCAACACTAAGCCACGAGCTGAAGAGTCACCCCTGACTTAGCTCACACAGTGGGTATAAGGTATTTCTCAGGGCTCTTGCACTTAATGCTTTTCTATTTCTTTGTGCTTGTTCCTTTGTACTTCTCTTAAATTGTTTGAATCGTTTACTCTGGATATACAAAATTCGGTTTGCTTTTCTTTTGTTTATTACTACATGTAATGCAGATATTTCTTTTTTACACATACAAACATACATACACCTATTAATTGCTGATAGAAATGTTTGACCTACAGAAACATCTGGTGTAAAACAGCAATTACAGTAGTACTACATTACAATATAATCAGGTCATAGTGTGCTACAGTGTATGTGGAGGAGAGGTGGATTGTTTTAATAAAAAAGTGATTGTAATGTGTAAATTTTCTCTTTGCACACCTTCAAACTTCTCTTAGATACTGTGGGCCATATCAAACCGACCTGTTAAATTTCAGTTCAACACCTCCAGGACTACCATTTCCAGCTGTTTTCACTCCCCCATAATGAGTGAGGAACAGATGAAGGGAACGCAATACAGTGTGAGAGAACCTCGAGAGCTCAGTCTTAGGGTGAAGCTACAGTATCCCACCTGTCAGCCTTTACACCATTGACACCATTGCTGCACGGTCAATGTACCACCATCAGGCCAATGTTCTGCTGCTGAATACCTGAATGATTCAGTCAGTGTAACTCATCAGGTTGAGTAAAGAGTCACGAAAAAGTAGAGTCAAAGGCTTGTTCTATTTGGAAAGAGTGCTCATAATTTGTGAACCTCAACGAAAATGGAAGTACACTGTGCTCAACTCAAAACGTCATTAAGTGAATCCTTTCCAAGCAACCTGCACAGTAGGTGCAGTGACTCTTCAGTGCTTTTGTCACCATTTCGAATGTGTGTGGTGGTGTTCCTGATCTGTCTTTGATAGAACATCCACTCAACTCAAAGGCATGTCCTTATCAGAGAGCTCTTGGAGATACACAATTTTAGCTTGTGCGGCAAAATTACCTCTTTTTTTGGCAAAGAGTAACAGCAATGCTGGAACAGTGCTTCAGGATTAGGACTGTTTCTGGTGTGAGTGTGTTTGTGTGTGTGTTTGTGAAGAAGGGATGGATTTAGGACATTCAGCTCATCACTGCTACTGGAGAGTCAGGCAGATTTTCTTATCAAAGAGACTGCTTAAAATGTGACAGTAAAATCCCCCCCTCCTGCCACATGCAAACACTGACAACTATAGGTTAGCTCTGTATGCGTGTGTGTTTGTGTTTGTGTGTGTGTGTGTGAAGCTGAAATTATGAGGATTAATTTATTTGGTTCCGGTCTCTTCCTCGCAAGGCAGAGGTGGGAAAGTGTGACTCCGGAGAGTAAAAGTCTGTACCTGTCCACTTACTGTAACACATGTGATCTCATGAATTGGCCAATCTGCCTTCCCATTATGAGAGATTTGGGCTAAATCAAAATCACCTGATTTATGTTTGGAGATGATAATTCGGTAGAACTTTTAGCCAGGCTTTTCCACCTTAGCGTGTTTGACAATGAGTAGCAACTGAATTCATATGAGGGTAATCATCAGCATTACCCAAATCTCTTGATTCATTTGAGATATGCCATGTGCTTACCGTGTTCAGATGTGGAATATATCAGCAAGGCATTCATTTATGTCATTTCACTGAAATGTTTATTTGACCTGGCCTTTCTTGTCTAATTGCCAGAACTCATTTGAGGGAAGGTTTGGCAGCATTAAACGATCACAGCTGACAGAGGGGGATCAAATAAATCCATGTGTTCAATAAACCAAAGCAGCCTTTCCAGAATGCAATCATTCTTAACAGCCACGCCGCGGCTGATCCTAATCCGGCATATTTGCCGCTCAGGGCCTGTGGCCTCTCTTTTTGGCAGCGCCTGCTCAGCCAGGGGGATGTATTGTGATGCAGAATTTGATCAGTCTCCCCTGCTGTTCGTTCCGTCTTGACAGAAGGCGACGGATAATCACCATCACCTCCTCTGTTATGATGGATGGTGTTCAGTGACCGCCGACCACCTGTACAGGCGTAATTACACTCACGCCCACTGCTGACGTAGTAATTACACAACATCAAGGCAAGCAGGGCCATCCCGCTAAATGTAAACAGTGTCAGGGTCATTCCCGAAAGAAACATTTCCGAAACAGACCTGTGAAGATGTGCATGGTGACTCAATTTTTTTTTTTTTTTTTTTACATTTGATTTATTTGTTTTAATATTGTGTTACATAAGTCAGAATATTTTCTGGTAATCTAGTGCTGAAATGAGTCCCTTTGATAATATGAGGGTATGTGAAGTTTTCTTATTTATTTGCAGCCCAGATCAGCACTCTAGGGGGAAAACAGTACCTCAGAAGTAAAAAAAAAAAAAGATAAGCTGAAGAGATGCAGCAATTAAATTAATCAAAAGTGATTGCACTACCAAAGCTAACAGTACAACAATCACATTTGATTAAATTAATTGCCACATCACTTCAGCCCCTCTCCCTTCATCCAGAAGAGAAGACAGTATTATGCAGCGTTATTGGCTTTTCAATCTATGGAAGAGGTGAGCAAAAATACACACACATTTACACACACACATCCTGTCATTTTAGGTTATTCCTAGCCTTTGGTAGTCCATCTTTTTGTCTGTTCTCTAATTTTATGTCTCCCCGAGGGGAAGAACCATGACTAGCTCTGATGATGTGCGTGTCAGGAGGCTGTGCATATGGAATATACCCCAGTCTATAACGAGTCCCGAGTTCATTTGCAGGAGTCCTACAGTGGCATATATCAGACAACAGCCACTGCACACTCAGAGCCCCAAAGTCAGTTTTTTTTTGTTGTTGTTGGAGGGTGTGGGGGGATAAAACCTACTGAGCAGAATATTTCATGTTTCCTGAAATTAAATTTATCTGCCCAGGATATAGCAGTAAACACCAAACACCTTTAAAAAAATCAATTGGACTGTGGATAGTGCTTTGATTGAATCTGAAAGTGCCTTGCTCTCACTGTGACATAAATCTGAGTCAACATCTCTCATGTGTTGGAAAGAGGACGGCTTGAGCCCACCCCATACACTCGCACACACACCACTAGTAAATATAAATAAATAAGCAAATGCCCACTAAGCCTGTCAGCCGTGAGTGTCCTCATATTTCATCAATTTTAGCATTATAAAGTCGAAATCGACGTCTCTCTCGGCACCTTGCTGGGGTCTCGGCGCAGGACCTAAGGGTCCGCGTGGAGTTTCATCATCTTGACAGAGTCTGACACCTTGAGTGTCTGTGGCAGGCCACCAGTCTCCGTGGCACCTCCCTGGGTGAGCAATTATGTGTGAATACCCAGCTCTGTGTCTATTGGCGCGGCTCGCGCTTCCCTTCCCCCCCCCCCCCCCACCGTCCGCAGGGGAGTACCACGGGCACTCACTACAACCTCGCTCTACTTTAATTAGCCGCATTCTCACCCCCCACCTCTGCTACTCAGCCAAACACCCACCCACCCTCTCCATGCCAGGATTTTTTCACAATGCCATCTCCTGTTCATGTTTTACTTAACTCTTTATCTACCTTTTTCACTACACCCCCCCACCCCCCAACACACACACACACACACTTGATTTGCTCCTGTCCAGGGGTTCCTAAATTGTACATGAAGGTGACTTTAATTTTTATCAGCGCAGGGGTTTGTAATTGGAGTGGGAAGGCTGACTTGGTTCTCTGAAGATAACATCAATCAATGTGCCGGAAGGTTCTTATCGCTCTCCTTTAAAAGATGCCAACTTTTCTTTCTTTCTTTTTTTTTTTTTTAAATGAGGCACTGGGTGATTATATCGAGTACACATGTGGTGCAGACTGAGAGGACGTGGAATTCCAGCACTCCTTGTTCTAACAGCAGGACCACCAGAGAGAGCCAGCCTATCAAAATGTGGTAAATTCGTTTTTTTTTCCCTGGCATACACCTAGTCAGATTATCTTCTTCCTTTTCCATTTAATTTTTTTTTCTACTTACGCCTCCCCATGCCAGGTAAGGTGCAATCTGGTGTAAGAAGCTGTGATGTTGCGTTGGCATGCATGATTTCCACTGCATCACATTCATCTTTTTATCAATTATTCAATAGATGACAACGACAGAACTGCAGCTAGTCCTCTGCGTGCACAGACACACGCACACTCACATACACACACAAACTGTGAATCTTACCATGATTCACACTGTATTTCTACAAATCAGATTGGAAAACTTCAAAACATAGTGAAAACTATTATTTGATAAAGCTGGCAGAGGGTTCTAACATGCCTTGAGAGTACAACAGTTTTAGAGCACCCAAAACGTTGGTGACACATGCACCTATAAGCACATTCGGTTTTTGATGTTAAAGAAGGTGTAAGCAACATTCTGTTTTTTTCTCTCACGACCTCCCTCTAAAGACCGCTGTATTGCATTGTATTGCACTGCATTCTATTGGAGGCGGTCCGCACTGCTGAACATTGCAAGTGCTGTATCTACCGCTATAGGCCACGGTGGCGCATTCTACACCGTTCGTTCGCCATGTAATGACTCCTTTTAGCATCCTAAACAGTATGAAACGGATTAAATGAAAAATGTTGCATAGTGGGCTTTTTAAGCTGCCAGTTCATGTGTATCAAGTAAATGATGGGCACCACCAGCAATGATAATATCTGACAAGATGATAAATTATAGTCTTATGCAAAGACTGTTGCATGACTATTGTATCTGAGTGGTCCAAATTAAATGGTTTCTTATTCAACATTGCACATTGTCATTTTGTTAAGAGTTTGCATCTCAGGCCTAATAGTTAGGCTACTGCATGTGCATTGTGTGAATTTTGAGTTTAATTTTGAATCAGACTATGTCAATATTAAAACTGAATTATTAATAGATTAAGTTTAACTTATTAAAAGATTCAATTAGATTCTAATAAGTAGTTAGTAGTAAGAGAGACAAAAAATGAAAGGAATTCAATTCAATTAAATTTTATTTATATAGCGCATTTTTACAAAAGGCATGTCACAAAGCGCTTAAAGGCCCTATGCAACATTTTTCATTTAATTAATCCGTTTCATACTGTTTAGGATACTAAAATGAGTCATTACACGGCGAACGAACGGTGTAGAATGCGCCACCGTGGCCAATAGCGGTAGATACAGCACTTGCAGCACTTGTTCAGCAGCGCGGTCCGCCTCCAATAGAATGCAGTGCAATACAATGCAATACAGCGGTCTTTAGAGGGAGCTTGTGAGAGAGAAAAAACAGAAAGTTGCTTAACCCCTCTTTAACACAAGAGGCCCAATGAGCAACAGGGGCAAGGAAAAACTCCCTAGCAGCGTTTTTTGTTTTACTTGTTATGGTAGAGGAAGAAACCTTGGGCAGTTCCGACGGCTCAAAGGGCTAGCCCAACTGCCTAGGGCAGGTTTTCAGTCTCTCAGATGATGAGTAGTCCACTATTATTCCATTAGTTACACATTACAAGAAAATTTTGGTATAAATAAAGTAATATAGGAGTCCCATTAGAATTTTTGAACATTCTGAGCTTTGTAATTCTGTACATAATTATTTACCTACTAAATACTTAAGTTACTGACACCAACTGCCTCCTGATAAGACTCTACAATCTCTGATGGCCCAGATACTGTCTGACTGTGTGACACCCCTGTTGCATACAGTCGATACATACAGTAATATTATCATTGAACAGTATGTACATTTAAATCAAATTGGAAAAATCACAGCGTGGAGTTTATGCTGTCTGTTTGACTAAATCTCTGTGAGTACCCTCACAATGAATAATGGTTTTAAATTCAGTGACCCGGTATGGGCATCACTTCCAAAGGTTTTACTTTAGCATTTGCAAACCGCCAAAGATATAAAACAATGCCATACTCCATTGGAACTCTGTCTATGTATTTTGACCTGCCATTTTCCAAAAAGCAACGGGGCAAAAGAAAAACTCCTTACTAAGGAAAAAAAATTGTGCAGATCCACGACTCAAAGGGCCCTGAGGTCATGTGAGAAGCGGAAATGTATTTATATACATGATACATGTATATATGAACAGATTACAGCATTATTTGTTCGATGGCAATGTCATAGTGGATCAACAACACTGAGTGTGAAAAACTTTGCTTAAAATCAAGTTGATTATGAGTATTGCTTAAGTCAAAATACGTTTGAAGCGAGTCGAGTCTTCATTTGATCCATTGCTTCAGGGGTCGTATATTATACATTATGCCTGTAGACACAAGAGTAAGATGCTTAAAATTCAAAGCATGCCATTAGAGGTGCTTCAAAAGCACACACATAATTAACCTCAAGCAGTGAAAAGAAGACTTTGGCTGTGCCTATGTACCTTTGACTGTGTGCTTGCATTAATTGCTGATGGTATTTTTACATAGATCATTTCTCTCTACTGAATGGTTACCACATAAAGTGTCCATCCACAATCCCATTCTCTTGGATGACTTTCAGCTGAAATGTTCACACACACACACACACACACAAACACACACACACACACACACACAAAGAACGAGAGACACATTGAGAAAGGAATGGTCAAAAAAGCCAGACTCCACACCACAAACTTATAATGAGTCTCAGAGTTTTTGAAAGGCCCTTTTTACTTTCAAGGTCACTGGATACAATGTTTTTTAGCCTTTGGTCAAGAATATGCTTTTATCTCCCATATCTCTGTGGTGTGGGGGCCAATGGACACAGTCTGTGCAGGCGACTGAATCTATAAACCCTACACAAAAGAGGAATACCAATTGTGATTTCCACCTTTTATATACAGAAAAACAGCCCAGCATGGCTCCTTAAAAGCATTCTTGGTCAGCACAGTGTGACCAAATACCAAATATAACCGTCCATCAATGTGCATTTTCAGCAAAAGCACATGGAAATGCTAGCTGAGACACCCCTATAACTAAGTGCACTTGGGCCCGTTGTGCCTGCACAAAAGCTAAAACCTCAATCTATTCCCAGCACTTTCTAAAGCCAGGCACTCAATTGATTGGTCAGAGCAAAGCTGATTGACCTGTCTAGAGCATGTTTGGTTTATGTTCCCCCTCTCTCTCTCTCTCTCTCTCTCTCTCTCTCTCTCTCTCTCTCTCTCTCACACACTCTTTGGGGGGGAGTTCGAAATAATGCCCTGAAATATGTTGAGATAATGAGTAGTGTCTTCAATCAAGACAGAAAGCATATGGTTATCCGAGACACTCTTTTCTATAGGTTATAAAAGCGTATGCTGGTGTGGAAATTTTTTTTTAAGTCAATAACTACAGCATTAAAGACAATTTTCTCTCATATTGTTATTTCTGTAATACTGGAGTAATGAGATCCTTTCAATATGTTGTAATCCAGCCCAGGTTTGGCCATGTGTGAGTTCAGCAAGTCTGGGGAGAACTGAGGAGATGTGGTCTGGCTCAAGTTCTCTGAGGATCTATGCCTCAACTAAGTATTTTAAAAATAGATGCAGAGAGAGATAGAGAGAGTGAAAGAGAAAGGGAGGGAGAGAGAGAGAGAGGGGCCAGGCAGAATAGATGCCCCCCTCAAATACACTCTCACACAAACCATTTGATGCAAGTAAAAGAGTAGGTAAAAAAAACTTATGAAATGTGCCCTCTTTTTTCTTTTTTTTTTAGGTTGATGGAGACAGCTGCTGAGATGCAAATGTACAGTACTGTAAAAGAAATGGATAGCCTCTCTGGGTGAGGCCATGTGCCAGCCATAATTTTGCTGCCTGACTTGGCAAAGGAACATCTGAGAACAGTTCCAACCATGCAGGTCTTTTTTATCTGAGATGATCATTTACATCTACGGTACATGACTATAGACTACAGACAGACTACTCGTCACAGTTTAACCAGCATACCTAACTAGCATCTGTCTACCATGCAAATTAGCTAACATACTAGTCTTGTCAGTCATTACAAATGTCCTATTACCATTAGCTTATTTTACCCACAGTGGACAATACCATTGAAGGTGCTCTATGAGATTTTGCAGGATTTTAGTGCGATTTTATTTTTTATCTCAAATCGTAGGGATTTCCCCTTGATCGGCTAGCTTTCTGCTGACTGAATACACTATAAAAAAAACCCTGGTCTCAAACAATAACACAGGGGCTGTAATACTCAAATGAACACTCAAACAAACCTAAATACAACAAACCATGGCCGACCAATTGACAATAAAGATGGTAGATGACGTTGTTAGGGCTAAGGGAGAACATTACAGTACAGTCAGTGTCGCATGAAATGGCCCGGCTGCACGCACGAACCTCACGTGCGTCATGAGTGTGTCACGCACTATTTACTTATTTTTTTTCTGAAGAAGCTGCAGTGTACCCAAACAACCACCAGGTGGCACTTGGGAGCGCCCGCGTTTGCGGGCGCGAGTGTTCTGACAGTGGGACGAATTAACCACTGAGATTTTCTCGTAAACCATTCACAATTCAAACATGAAATTTTGTCATCCCAGCGTGATACATCTAATCATAGGGAAACGTATAGGGCCTTAGTGCCATTGTGAACAATGCCATCATGACATTCGCAGTATAAATTGTGACAGTTTGCATTGCTTCCCTGATGCGACTGGTTGGGACAGTGGCTGCATATGGTAGGGCACTGTCGTGTCTCGTGGGTAATGTAGTCTTTTATCGGTCTTGTGATATTGTCTATTCTCGGGCCAGTGTCGCTGTGTCAGACCAGTTTCAGCAAAGTAGGCCTACCGGAATGCAGAATAAAATGGTGCAACCCAAAAGACTAAAATACTGAAGTAACGAACTGCGTTCTGCTGCGCTCCGGCCCACTTCAAGCACTGCCGGGACGCAGAAAAAAGTGGAGGAACGCAAAACACGAAAATACAGAAGTTCCGAAACTGCGTTCCAGACCACTTCAAGCATGACTATAACAAATAATTACCATCCCTCCTCATCGGTCGCCATCCATTAGTGTACAATTTGAAACCTGTTTGTGCCCTTTACTCGACTATTTTGTTCCAGTATTTCAATATGATCACGTATAGACATTTTTCTCAGTATAAAGCATGAAAGCAACTTAAAATATGAAGATATAGCCTAATCATAGGACGATGGCAGCCAAGCTCGTTTAAAGGGAGTCCGGTAATAATTCTGGGGTCAGCTCAACGTGAATTTGCCTGCAACAAACATTGACTAAAAGGGGTCTCTGTCACATATTGTCAGTATAAAGCATGAAACCAACTAGAAATATGAAAATATAATCGGAAGTCCGGTAGTAACGGGAGTCCGGTAATGATTCCATTGTTCATTCGCTGTGAAGATATAGCCTAGTAGGCCTACTGTGCCTTTTGTCTCAGTAAATTAAAATATCCACGTTTGTGAGAATACAATTGGGAGGGCAAAAAGCTGGCAAATGTTGCAATGTGCAGTTGTTGCAAACAAAATGGGACAGGGTAAGAGTTGCTTGCCCTGTGAGTTGCCCGCCGTGGCTTCATACAATTCTGCTACAACGCGCCTCTCAACAAATGAACTACGTGCTCATTTAGAACTTAGAATAAAAAAATGCCTGTCTTACAATAAAAATAAAAAATGCCGCTGGCCCGGAGCAGCATTACTGAACGCAATATGAGCAGAGGGCAAACCGCATTCGGCACATTTAGGTCTATATTGCATATTGCGAAAATAGAACACAAATTAACATTTTATTATTATATTATATTTATATATATTCTTATATAACGTTTTTCATGTGTGTTTGTGGGCAAGGAACAGTGGTGTTTTCTGTGTCTCTCTTTGGAAATGATGTCTGGTATTTTGTGTTATAATTCCTAATAAAGCTGGGGATTTGCTACTTGGCGCAGGCTGATTGTGAAGCCATAGGGTCCAAAATTGTAAAGTAATTCTAGCATAAAAATTTAACCATATTAGACCAAACTGCATATTGCAAAAATAGAACACGGAAGTAAACTAACGTCTCTTACTCCGCTTAACTCTCCGAATGTTGTGCAATCATTAGAGAGGTCTTGTGCTGCCTCCTAGCAGCGGTAGCTGCAGTGACACATCTCGTAATGCCGTGACTCATGTTTTACGTGAGTCTCGCGGCCACTCTCAATTGGGAATGACTGTATGTTGGGTTGATTTCTGTGCTTGCGCTGTCGCCATTTGTCCCCTGTATAAGTGGCTATCTGCCCAAGCGTATCACACTGGTACTAATATTTATAATATTTACTAATAATATTCTATACCTTTGTTGATAATGTGCTTTGAATTTTCAACCATAACTATGACATAAGTAACGTTTTTAAATGTAAAATCAACCGCCTATGAACAAAAGCAGTAAAGAGCTGCACAACCCCGTCCTGAGTGACATAGCCAACGGAGTCCAGAGTCAGTCCATGCCTTTTGGGCTTCTCTGCCTATTTTATCTATTGATAAAATCTGTGTAGAATCATGCAATCAGAATTGTCTGCTCTGCCTCTTCCAGAGGCGAAATAGTTTCCTGTGGGCGTGACCATTTCTTGCAGAACGACTTAAAGTTGCCATTACAGTACAGTAGCGGCTTCTTGTAAAAGAAAAGCGTAAAAAAACACCACGGAAGTTTGATCATACTCCACTCGGCACTACAAAAACTAGTTGACAGCTAGCTGCTTGGCTCAAAAAGCTAGCCTGAATGTTTCCCTACATGCACTGTGAAATTGGTTTGTGTATATATTTTTTATTATATTAGCCTGTATTGTTTTCAAGCACAATTTATTAAAGGCTACAGTAAACGTCTTCAGGATTTTACAAAACACAAATCTAGGCTGATTTTAAACTAGAACCCATAATCAGCCTATGTGGCTACAGGCTACACCTGCTGTCGGGAAACTTATGGCAATAGGTTTCCCCAGCCAAAACAGCCACACATTGCCACTGGGAATAACATGCGGTAGGTTTGTCAGACTTACAATTTATCACTGTCAAACTATTCCTATTCCTGTTGTTGCTTTTTATGCAAAGACTCATGAAATAAACAAGGAAAAATAAGGAATGATCTTGGAGTATTGGCTACTCTCTTCTTACCCTGGTGTGCTGAAATTTAAAGGCCCACTACGCAACATTTTTCAGTTAATTAATCCGTTTCATACTGTTTAGGATGCTAAAATGAGTCATTACACAGTGAACGAACGGTGTAGAATGCGCTACTGTGGCCTATAGTGGTGGATACAGCACTTGCAACATTCAAAAACGCGGACCGCTCTACATGCAATGCCAATATGACTTCTGGGTGGGGCTCACGAAAGTCATGCCTACTTTCCGTCTTCATTAGACAGCGGCGGGCTAGATATGGAGTTTCAATACCATGGAGCCAGCAAGAATGTTGCTGCGATTGTAAGTATCACTGTAAAGATATTTCTCTTTTTGT
Source organism: Limnothrissa miodon (assembly GCA_017657215.1). NCBI lineage: Eukaryota > Metazoa > Chordata > Actinopteri > Clupeiformes > Clupeidae > Limnothrissa > Limnothrissa miodon. Next base: position 400,248 of record JAGFZM010000045.1, read on the forward strand.
GGAACAATGTGCATTGTGTGCGGTATGCTACCTATGCAACGAAAATACCACAATTAATCAAACAAAAGATGAATTGGCCTGAATAATCATGCATTTTTACACACTTTGCATGTGTATGGCCCATGGGGTTAACCACTGTATCTACTTACCAATGCAAATGTCATAACCTCGGTTCCCTTAACGAGAATTCCGAGACGCAATTTGAGATATCTCTGATATCGCAATAATTTTGCTGAAACCAACCCTTTTGAAAAAAGGGGAGAAGAGTGCGCAGCCATGGCTTGCGACTCACCCAGCAAGCCGTGACGCATGCAAACATATAAAAGGTCTGCGCACTCTGAAAACTCCCTCTTTCGCCAAGTGTAAGTGCAAGGCGACTTGAGGCCCAACGCATTGCGTCTCGGAATTCTCGCTAAGGGAACCGAAGTTACAGTAACGAGACGTTCCCTAACACTCTAATTCTGAGACGCAATTTGAGAGTATAAAACCGCGCTTCAAGGAGCGTCGGACTCGAAGAGGACAGAGGAGGACATACATGTGGGTCCGGGTCGAGGGGCTGAAAGCACACTCGCCGCCACACCTGGCCTCGTCACATCCAATGCATAAAACCTGACAACGGTATTGTCAGAGGCCCAGGAGGCACTCTGGAAAATATCCTGTAGGGAGACACCTCTCCAAAAGGCCCAAGAAGCCGCCACCCCACCGGTGGAGTGCACACTAATGCCAGGGGGGGGGAACACCCACAGCCTCGTAAGCAAGAGCAATGGCTTTCACAATCCAGCCCTTGAGGCCTACCCTGGGCCCGAGCTTCATTGGACACGAGCACTGATCAGTGTGCCCAATATCGCTTGTGTGCCGTTCAGCCCGATGATCCTGGAGCGGATAATCCAGGTGAAGACTACAGACAGAAAGAACAGGTTTGGGCAGAGGGTGTCTTACGAGTCAGCCACAGCGAACTCCAAACAAGCCAGGCTCACTGAGAGGGCTGCACCCTTCATGAAGCTGGAGGTGAGAGGGTGGGCCCCAGGGGACACCCCGCTGAGCCCACATGACCGGCAGGGATAGCTGCTAAATTTCACTCACACCTAACACAAGGTCAAGAACCTTGGGGTGTATATTGATCAAGACCTCTCTTTAAATAGTCATGTAAAGCATATCTCCAAAACTTCATTCTTTCATTTACGCAGCATTGCTAAGGTTAGAAAATTCCTTTCTTTTGAGGATGCAGAAAAACTAATACATGCATTTGTTACCTCCAGACTTGACTATTGTAATGCTCTGTTCTCTGGATGTGGTACTAGCTGCATCAAAAACCTTCAACTAATACAAAATGCTGCAGCACGAGCACTCACTAGAAAAAAAAAATGAACATATCACACCTATCCTTGCTTCCCTACATTGGCTTCCTGTTAAAAGCCGAATTGATTTTAGAAAACTTCTCCTAACATACAAAGCCCTTAATGGCCTTACTCCAGCATATATTAAAGACTTACTTGTTCCCTACCACCCTTCTAGAACCCTAAGGTCACAGAATGCTGGTCTCCTAGTAATTCCAAGAATCTAAAAATCCACAATGGGAGGAAGAGCATTCTGCCATCGTGTGGAACAAGCTCCCCTCTAACATTCGTCAAGCGGACACTCTCAACACCTTTAAGTCTAGACTCAAAACTTTTCTTTACTGACTTTAGTTAGGGATGGTGTATGGTAAGCCACACCTCCTCAGGGTATTATTGGAAAGGACCTCCTCTGCTGTAAGCTCCATCCAGGGCTTGGTGGCCACTGACCATTTCCTTTGGTGGTGTTGGCTTGTTAGTTTAGTTAGTTTAGTTGTATAGTTTAATGCCGCCACAATCCACCCATCTGTTAAGCCGTACAATTTTCACTCTGTCTTTCTCCTCCTCTCTCTTTCCTCTCCACTTATTCCTCTCTGTGTACATCTGTACATGGTTGCACATGCAATTTAACTCACATTCTCTGAAATCTGATGGAGGCTGTTCTAACTCATCTCCTCTCTGATCTTCCATGCCATTCCACCCTGCCGTGAGTCACCACTGCCTTCTACTGCCTGACCCTGCACCTCTTGCCTCCTGGGTTCTCCTGGGACCTTTTTCTAACGTGATCCGGCGGCACTCCTGAATGGTCCTCAACCCACTCCATGGTCCATGCCACTGCCTCCCTGCTGAGGGTCACCCCTGCCTTCCACTGCCTGATCCTGCATCTCTGGCTTCCTGGGCGGGCTGCCTTCAGCTTCACAGATGACCCTGACATGATTGATACAGCCTCCAACTGGCCCCTGGCTTGACTGCGCCTAATGACATGAGACTATCCTGGGATTCTAATTGGACTCCTATATAACTTTATTCATACCAAAATTTTCTTTCGTAATGTGTGTCTAATGGAATAATAGTGGACTACTCACCATCTGAGAGACTTAAAACCTGCCCTAGGCAGTTGGGCTAGCCCCTTGAGCCGTCGGAACAGCCCAAGGTTTCTTCTTTTACCATAACAAGTAAAAACAAAAAACGCTGCCAGGGAGTTTTTCCTTGCCCCTGTTGCTCATTGGGCCTCTTGTGTTAAGAGCTTTGTGACATGCCTTTTGTAAAAATGCGCTATATAAATAAAATTTAACTGAATTGAATAAATACACCCTCAGCTAGGGGTGGGCGATATAGTCTAAAATTTATATTGCGATATATTTTGAACCATAGACGGTAGATGATATATATCACGGTATACTTTGGTATGTAACTTACAGCATAACAGTTTCTTAATGGTTACCATAGCATAAAGTCAATATGTACAACAGGTGTTTAGTCATCGTTCGGAGGTGTTTATATTGGACTCTCCAATTCACACAGAAGTAAACTGGTAAGCTGCATTTGTGTCAGGCAGTAGCTGTTCAATTTATAGGCTCTTACGGTTTCATTGTAAGAATAAAAAGGTACTATCAATAAGGTGAAACTACAGGTCAACAATTTTTCACATGGTTGTGGAAACGCAATGAGCCTATCACGGTATGGCGATATGACCCAAAATCTCTATCATTGGCAAAATTCATATTGCATACGGTATATATCGTCTATATTGCCCACCCCTACCCTCAGCATAGAAGGCGAACGGCTTAAGCCCTGTATGTGCTGGAGTAGAGAGAGCACACAGGAGGTGGAACAGGACAGTGGACAACCTTGTCCCAGCAGTTTGCCCCATTCAGGAGCCAAGCTGTCAGTCTCCAGGCTTTGGGGAGGGGATGCTATATCGACCTGCGTGCCTGGGAGAGTAGGTCTCGTTTCTGCGGCGACCACCATGGCTGACCATTCAGCAGTGAAGCCAGGTCCATGAACCAGCTCTGGGAGGGCCAAAGGGGAGCAATCGAGATCACTCTGTGGGTCTCTACTCTGATCCTGGTCAGAACCTGACACAAGAGAGGCAGAGGAGGAAACGCGTACCTCAGGGCACGTGGCCACAGACGTGCTAGAACGCCCCCGTTTAGAGGGGGGTCATCTGTCCCTATGGAAAACCACAGCGGGCAGTGTGTGTTCTCCTTGGAGGCAAGAGATCCACCTGAGCCTGGTCGAACCTGGGCCAGACCTGGCGGACTACCTCCGGCTTTAGGCGCCAGGCTGTAGGATGCGGGAGCCCTCTGGAGAGGAGATCCGTACCTGTGGTCGGAATGAGAGGCAGACGAGCGCAGGATCGCAGAACAACGTTGCTAAACATTTGGTCACATACAGGGTTACAGCCAAACGAGATCAACTGGTAAAATCCACTGCTGGTTGTCAGTTCTCTCTTCCAAATATTCCATTGATTCAGGCCTCAAAGTCACCTTTTTGTATTGACTGACCTGGCAACCTCATCTCCCCACTGGATTTGAACATGGCGTTAACTGATTGCGAGATGAACTCAATGGTGTAGTATAGAGAAATTCCTTGTTCATGTCGGATGGTTTTCAAAAACAGAGCACACTCGATTTGGGATTTTTTGAGAGTTAGAAAGCCTATGTTGTGTTTTTTTTCCTATCTTGACATGGGTTTCAAACTGGGGTGCGTTTCTCGAAAGCCTACTAGCTAACTTGGTTAGCTACTAACAAGTTTGGAACCATGAAACTGTTTCTCGAAATTGTACAGACCATGGATGTGCAACATACATGTTACGATGTATAGTTCAACGACACAGGTGTTTCTCAAAGCCGTGGTCCAGACAAGCATTCGTAAGATTCGTAAGATTTTCGTAAGACTTTTTTGAAGTTAGCAGGTTAAGGTTCTCGTTAACTTTTGACTTATTTTGGCATAAAAGGGTTTGTATTTGCCAATTATACCGTTAAAAGGCCATATAGTAATCAAAGCACCGCCATGTTTTATGGTCCAACGTCAGGCGAATATACCCGAAAGTATCCGAACGTTTCCGACACATCTGCAAACATGATGGTAAGAACAATGCCGGTAAACCAACATAGTAGTTAAAATACATGTTAATATTCATGTTACGATGGTGTTTGAGAAACACCCGTACGTGGCATGCTATGTAGTAAAACCATAGATCGTAACATGATGGTCCAATGCTAAGGTTCATAGTTGTTCGAGAAACGCACCCCTGTTCGCTACAACTTGCTTTGAACACCATAAGCTCCGGTGAGAGTGATTACCCCCTGTCCTGTTTGCTCGATGTTGTTAATGATGTTATCTTGACGATAGGCCTACGTAACAGAAACACTGGTCGGCAGTAATGTTATTAATTGATTCATAAAATATAATGATTTCGAGCCATTTAAAAATGGCGAACGTGTCTCGCGTTGTACACTTCTGCCTTCATCCATTGAGTAAGTCAATTGAGCAAGTTTTTTTCAGCGTGAGAGACCACAGTGGTGGCAGGAAAGCCTTGCCTAGAAACAGTGATTGGTCAAAACTGTAGTGTTAGTCACTTCCATGACACCACAAAACTAATCTAAATTAAGAGTGACAACTTACGAGCAATCACTGTTTATTCTGGCATCTGGATGACCATTTTATAGAAACCAGCTGCTATATCTACTCAGTGTGGGTGAACAGAGCTCAATATATTCCGTCCGTACAACCCCCCTGACATCCCCGCACTCTCCACTTTGGTGGACTGCCCTGTCGAACTCCTCATAGAGCTGTAGATCAAAGGGATAAAAGACAGGATCTGACAGACGGGTGAAACCACTCATCTGCTGCAGCTTCACCTTCTAGTAAGAGCAAGGTTAAAAAAACGATAGAAGTGGAATTAGGGCTTTTCGAATCCATTTTCGCGTATCTTGGGCACCTAACAACGGATGTTTGCCGCTGGAATGAAAGTGTGAGAAGCTTTTCAGGTGGGTAGCTTTGAAAATAGCTATTTTGATGAGCTTTCAGAAAAGCTGTTGTGGTTGCTTGGAAAAGCGATAGGTTGGTTAGCAAGCTAGTAGCGCACAGACAGTAGCTTTGAGGAATCACTGAAAGCGGAAGAGGGAGTTTTCAGAGTGTGCAGGCCTTTTATTACCAGTTCATACAGGAAACTCGAGATCATGACGCGGACCAGTGGTTGCGTTAGACTTTTTCATTGTCTGTCACTACGTAGCCGAAGATAATTGTATTTAGAACGATTGAAGTGAAATATGAACAACACTTAGAAGGTTGAAGTTAAAATCTGAATTGTCCTTTTGTAGCTCAAATCTTCCTTCTGGCCCGCATAGATCTAAATTTGGAACTCGCTTGCGCATAATCAAACGAGTCAATGGAGACTGCCGCCGAGGCAATTGTCCGCCTCACCAGGCTCATTCATCAGGTCAACTAGGCTAGCGAGTGACATGTTCACCACTGGCTGAATGGAGGAGATGTTAACATAGGCTACCTAAATTTATGATTCATCATTTGTCAAAGTTACGAACGGCCAGATTCTTTCGTAGGACGTGTGATAGTGGGGGGTTAATAAAACTAAATTAGGCTAGGCCTATATGTTATGAACAAGAAACAGCGCTATATTGCCATTGCTCAGTCCCTCCAGGATTTCGCGGGCCTTTTTTGTGATTGTTGCGGCCTAAAATACCTGATGTTGAGGGAGTTTTTCCCAAAAAATGCGATGAAAGTTGCGGTGATTTTTAGTTTGTTGTTGTGATTTATATTGCGTGAGGAAGTAAAAGTTGCTATAAGTAATTGTGATTTTCCCTTTTTTACTTTTTTTAAAATGAGGAAATATTAAATTATGAAAAAAAAAAAACATTAAAAGAACAAAGAAACTGAGAAATTCTTGTAAACAACCTTACTAGGGCTGCCAACTCCCTCAACCTCAAATGAGGGACACTTTCCTGGATATCTCAAAAAGATGAGGGACACTTTCTTGCAGGTGTATGCGCACAAAATGGCAAGGTTTTATAAATCCACCAATTTCACAGTTTAAAAGTACAATCCACTACTTGCTCCTTTTCTTGAAATACTGTAGCACTAGAATATAATCAACAAACCCTGAAAAGTTTTACAGCAGGCCCAACTTTTGAAAAATGTAACAGCATAGAACTTTTTGTCATTGTCTATCTGTCTCACAGGCTACATAGGCCTACTGTAACCTACATTTTATTGGTTCCTCTTCTGACCTCTTTCATAAGTATAGCCTATGTGCAATAATATTGCCTGTCTCTTTGGTTATCCCCAGTTGTCTGTATAACAGTATATTATAACTAGTTGGGCAAGCTAATCAGGAAATGTAGTTAACTAAGCACCCACCAGTTACTCATCAGATGAAACTTCACTACACCAAAGCCATTTAAGACCAAATGTAGCTAAAAATGACGGTAGTTCAAAACAGTTACATTTCTAATGTACAAAAAGGCCTATATTTAATAATCCAACTTTCTTCTAGACTGTTACTGTATTGATTAACAAACAGCTCTCTCAATAGCTATACAATAGTAACTGATTAGTATATAGCCTATTGATATGCCTATTGTATGCCTGTTTACTGTGATATGATCATACATTGTGGGCTTTTTTTTATTATTATTATGGCATGACTGACGCATCAAATGCATCACATTATTGCAATGAACTGATCTTCCATGTGCAGCCTAGATAGAGGATTTGCTGCTGTGAGCTGATGCTTGATAATATAACTTTAAGGATCACTTCATTGCCAAAAAAAAGCTAAATGAAGCTATCAGAGTCAGTATACTCATGCTGTAGCTTCACTACAGCCACGCTACTAAATGTAGTTAAACTGGCTTATTAATTTGTATTGAAGTTACTGCCCGACATTGATTATAACTTCGACATTTAATTTAAGACATGTGATTTAAAAGGTGTAGAACTTTCTTGCCCATTTGTGATCACAGTTTCTGTCGAATACATTTTCTTGGTGTTGCTCTCCTGACCTGTCTCTGTTGTTTCTTGTCGTCTGGGTCTCTGTTGGCATCATCTTTGCTCCCTGTCTTACTGTTGTTATCCAGTCAAATGTTTCATAAGCCTATAGCTAAATCGTAGCCTATACCTCCCGATTAAATGTGTTAAGTATTTTAAAAACACGGAAGAACATAAAAAACAGAAGCAAACGCGTAACCAGATACGCGTAAAACCCGATTGACTGGGAGAATGTGCTTCAATGTGGGCCGGGCAATTAGAATGCCATTGATTGCGCTGCAAAGTAGACATAGACGTGTGATTCTAGCTCAGTGTAAAAAAGATAGTTTGTCGACGTGAGCTCGACAAGACAACGCAAATGATTGGTCAATTTTGCGGGAAAGTTGCGGTGATTAGTTAAAATTGCAACACCGCCCTGAATTCACGGGGATTGGTTGAAGTTGCGTTGATGTTGCACATCGCAACATCGCGAAATCCTGGAGGGTCTGATTGCTATAACAGAAAGTAGGAGACAGGGAAGTGACACAAACTCTCTTCTAAATAGCAAAATTACTTGTTTCTTCAGATTATTGAGAAGGAAAACATTAATACTGTAGCCTACATCAGACTGCTAACGGTTTTAAGTCAGAGCGTTGGCTGGAGTGCGACGGGCGCTGAACAGCCTTGAACAGTCTACAATGTAGCTAGATGAGTTGCCCACTGAATACCAAGACAGCCGTAACGTCGGCTCAGATTTAAAGTTGGTGACAGCAATGAAGCTTATGTAGAGTAAGAAACTCACAACTTGCCTATTATTTCAATTTTGTGTTTTATTGTAATTTTTATTATTGGTAATGGTAATGGCAAAATCCGTCAAAATGACGGACGGCCTTCAGATTTTCCCGTCATGGCTAAAAAAAATCCGTCAATGACAGACATTTGTCGGTTAATGGAAATCCCTGACGCGGACCAATCAGGTTTGCTCCCAAATTTCCGCGCTCATTTAAATTAGCTGCGGATGGTAGAGACGCTCACGCAGCTTCAGCTTGTTGATTTTTGCCTCGATTTGCTGTATTAAGCCTTCTGTCTCTGCAACGCATCAGCCAGAAATCCCCGAATCCGACAACTCTACCTCTGTGGGAGAATCAGACGACGATCCCGTATCTCCGCTTATGATCCAGGGTTCTCCCCAGCCTTCAGTTTCTCCAGTTCAGATTCGCCGCAGCCAGCGCCTCGCCCTCAAGCAACCTACCATCTCCGACTGGCCAATAGCGAAAATCCTGGAGGATTTATCCCGCTGCAGAATTTCCCCCCCCTTCCGGTATGTCTCACGAGGAATTATTCAAGTTTTTTACAAATTCGGCAGAGCCGATGTCTCCCTCTCTGCCAGTAGATCTACAGCCCCCCCAGCGCAAAGCCAAGGCCAAGAGGAAGCACATCACCCCAGCAGCAAAGCCCGGTCCTTCAAAGAAGCGCTGCACAGAGGAAGACGTTGAAGACCCAGTCCTTCACTCCATCATGGGTATTAAGGAGTCGCTCATCTCCCTGAACAACCGTATTTCCACCCTGGAGAATGCCCCCGTCTCCGCAGCGGCTGCTGCTGTTCTGGCGTTGCCGACTCCTTTTCAGGATGTTCCAGGTCCTTCTGTCAGTGCTATGCCCATCAGGAGTTATGCTTCTGCTGTCCCAGCGGCCTCCTCAGGATCACGTTCATTCCCTCTGCAGCAGCTGTCCCTCCAGGTCTCCGTAGCCAGATTATAGCAGGTAACGATGTGAATTTAGTTAAAATTTTGCTATGCCGTAATGATGTTTCCAGCGAGCGCGTAGTAGAGTGTGGGGACGTCTCTGTACTGCTTAAAGACAGAGATGCGAGGCTGTCTAAAACCCTTACTTTGGCTGAGTTCTTTGTAGCCTTTGGCGCCTATTTGCGAGGAATTTCCTGGGAGACGTCAAGAACTGGACACAACTGGATTATCGCGGACCTTGCTCTAAATTATGGAGGCTCTCTATTTTATGAATATCACAAGGCGTTTTCCTGCAAGGCTGCTATATATATTCAAAAGTTCAATCGTCGTTTGGATTGGTCCGTGCTGGATTTGGAACTATTTAGCAGACATTTCGTCATGGTCACCGCCAGCTCGCTTGCTCTATCTGTGGGTCTTTTGGCCACTTGGCTAACCTTTGCGCAAGATCTGCCCAGCCCAACTCATATTTTCCGGGTCTCCAGACCACCTTGCCCAATGCCCCTTCCCCCAATCAAGGAAGAGTAATTCTGAGCCGACCTTCGGTGTGTATAAATTTCAATGAATCAGTCTGCCCTTATCTTAAATGTAAATTTTTGCACTGTTGTAGTGTTTGTGGTGATGGTCAACCTAGGGCTGTTTGTCCCTGCAGGAAGAAAGCGGGTCCAGCAGCAAAACAAAGCTGAATAAACATCCATCAACCCCAACGTTCAATAACTGTCTGATCATCTCGTCTCCCATCCCAATAGATGTTTTGTTAACTATCTAATTTCTGGTTTAAATCAAGGGTTTTTAGCTGGCCTTAATACATATCCTTCGTCCTCCTATGTGTCAAAAGCGTCTCCATGCAAGCCTCTCTTTCCGAAGAGAAATTATTGCGCATTCGCGAAATTATCCAGTCTGCTCTTTCCATCACAAAGAGAGAACTTTTGTCGCTCCTCGGGCACCTTAATTTCGCCATGCGTATTACTCCCCAAGGCCGTTCAATTATCTCGAGATTATTAGAACTGTCCAAATCCGTCACCAATCTATCTGACCATGTGATCCTAGATGAAGGATGCCGCTCAGATCTCAGTTCTCCTTCATTCGTCCCTTCCGACACACAATTGAGATATCGCAACCCCAGTTGCACGCAAGCTGAGCATGACTAAAACCAACTCTTTTGAAAAAAGGAGCAAAGCAACTTTGCAGCTGCCTCCAGCTTGCGAGCTCTGATAAAGGCAGCTCATATAAAAGTTGCAAGCACACTAGACACCCCCTCTTTCGCCCTCAGTGGAATCTGGCGAGGCTTTACGCCAGTATATCGCTGTGCGCTCTAGCTAACTTATTCCAACCCTTGGCTAACATCTAGACTTAGCCAGCCAAACAGCCTTTCAAGGCTACTACTTTGAGATAAAATATTTAGGATTCGCTTCACTTACCGCGAGGCTTACGCCAGTAAATCCATGGCAAACCGTCTTCGGTGCTCCAGGATTACGCGATGTCGTCGGTGAAGCGGTGTGCGAGTTGCCTCAGGGCCATGCTGCACGAAGATTCTCATAGGAAAGACTCTGCAAGAAACGCCGTTGGTTCGGCGATGGAGGATTCTTCCACTGAGCTCACAGTAGCTAGCCAGCTAGCTCCACTCAGGCTAGATTGCCTGTGGCTCAGGCCCCGGCTTCCCTCTTCTTCCCCGCTAGCCTCTCATGTTTGTGGCAGTAGCCCCTTTAGCCACTCCTTTAGCCCCTTTAGCCTTTAGCCGCTCCTCCGTAGCTCCGTGCCCTCTCCAGCAGACGCTGAAGAGATGAAACCTCGGTAGACGCTCACCGTTCGAAGACGACGATGCTTACCGTTCTATAACGTAGATGGAGATTTCCTCGCCAATTCATCCCAGCTACGGTGACTAGCGTGCTCTCAAAGGCAGCTTCTGTAGCTGCTGTCTGTGTCCTTTGTCACAGCGTGGTGGAGCTCAGCTCGCCCTCATGTTTGACACAAACACAGCGCACTCTCTACACCGCTTAGCCACCATTAATGAGCCCCAGTGCTTGCACTCTATGCACTGGTGGACGTTTTTCAGACTGTTGATGAAACAACTTGTTTTATCTCCCGGTTCAGCCCGTCCGTTTGCGTGTTTACTTAGCTGTAGCCGTCATTGAATGGGGCTTTCAATTAATGTGAAAATTCTGTCATCACATAGAATTCTCTATAGGTCAGTGTTAACGGTGAGGGACTGTATCATATTGTTTCAACGAGGGTTCAAAGCCGGGTTCCTCTAACCAATGATAGTTGGAATTTTTCGTTGCACAATCGTTACTCCGATTGAGCCACTCAAATGAGAGCTGGTGTGATACCTGTAGGTATCCGTATGCAGTGGTTGCGTGAATCAGTTATCGCCTATCACTCAAGAGTCCGGGGTTCAAATCCCATCGCTTTCATGATAATGGTTATTTGGAATAGCTTGTGCAATTAATTTGAATTGTGATTTCTCAAGCTCTAGATGCTCCTTTGAGCCATAAGCTGGCGTTTTGTGCTTGAATAGCCCTAATGCCACCTCTATTGTTTTTTATCTTGCTCTCACTGAAGGTGTAGCTGTGTTAATGTGGTTGAATGCATTAGCATCCTCTTATTGTGCAGGGGATCTGGGTTCAAATCCCAGTTGATGCAAGGGAGTAAAACTTAGTTGGAATGTCACCATGGGCTGAGAGTGGAATTCTTACTCCTTTGATCTGCAATTCTAGAAGGAGTTCGACAAGCACTGTCCAGTAAGTAGACTGTGTAGCCTATGGCGAGCCTGGCTCTCTTCCGGATGTGACCCAAGGGCCGTCCTGTGTGCCTACTGCCCCCTGGTGGCCCTGAGGTTATGTGCTCTCAGGCCTAATCAGGCCCTGATTATGTGCTCTCAGGCCCTTCCCCCTGCACCAATCGGACATCTGCCAGCCTTGTGGAGGTGCTCTCCTGCACCCGCCGTTGCTTGCGGGCCCCAACCGTTGGCTCTCACCCAGCCTGTGCCTGCATGCGGCCTGGCAAGGGATGTGCGCATGCCATGCAGCTGGGCGGTGGATGCAGGCGCTCCCTGCGGGTACTGGCTGTCACCTCAGATGTGCCGCCAACCTCATGGAGCCACTCCCACTACTGCTCGTGGGCCCCTACTGTTGGTGGTGAGCGTGTGCGCAACACACCACCAGACAAGGAAGAGAGTGTTCCACTTAGGCATCTGGATGTCGCCTCAGCTGTGCCCTCAGCCCTACAGAGCTGCTACAGGCGTGTGCCATGGGCCTCGCCTCAAGCCTCAGCAGGGCGTCAGCTCCACGCCTTTTGCTTAGGGGAGCAAGTGTTCCCCTAGGGCATCAGGAAGTCGCCTCAGGAGCATTTCCAGCCCCAGGGATCCCTGCGCGTCACCACCTCTGTCCTCGGGTTGCGTGCTACAGGCCTCACCTCAGGAGCTCAGCAGGGTGACAGTGTCGCGCTGCGGATTGCTACCTTAACTCTCCCACAGAGCAGTCCTGATTGTCAGGCTTGGACTGTTGCTCCAGCTCACGGCGACCTGCGGCCTGTGAGTAGAGCCGACGTCAGAGCGTCATAGGCATCATGAGTGGGCGCAGTGCTTCTCCGCTTTGCCTTCGGAGGCGGAGCGTACGAATGCGCAGCCCTCCTGTTCGACCTCTCTCTGTCTCCCCGTTGCCTCATGATATACGTTGATACCGTAAACATCTAATATATAATATACATAATATGTTCTTTTGTAGTCCATTGTTTTAATTCAAGGAAGCTATGCCCTTCTTCAATTAAGTCTACTCTATCAGGTATTCAATTTCACCTTTGTTGTCAAGATCCTTCCTCTATTAGTTTATTAGGTCATCCCTCTATTCGGCTCCTGATGAACGGCATTCAGAAGGAAAGTCCAGCCGGCAGACAAACGTCTTCCTCTCACCTTGGGTCTTCTGCTCAAATTACTGCACCGTCTGAGGCGGGGGGGTTTTCGATACATACACTGACACCCTTTTAGAAGCCACTTTCCTGACTGCCTTCTACGAATTTCCGGGGAATTCACGTCTAAGTCTCTATCCTTTAATCCTAATCTTGACCTCACTATTTCTGACATATTGCTTGATCACGATTATTTCACTTTAATATTAAAACACTCAAAAACTGATAAATTCAACAAAGGTGTTCCTATAATTGTTTCTGCCACTAACGGTGATTTCTGTCCTTTTTTTTCCCATGTCTCGTTATCTAAAATCCCGACGATCTGCTGCTCCTGATGAGCCCTTGTTCCTCACACTGGATGGCAAGCCCATGTCTAGAGCAGGGTTCTCCGAAAAGCTGAAGTTTCTATGCCAGCTCTGTGGCTTGGATCCCAAAGTTTATACACCCCATTCCTTCAGGATCGGAGCCGCCTCAACCGCCGCTCCAAAAGTACCGGCCGCCACACTCAATGAAATGGGCCGCTGGTCATCTTTGGCTTACGAAAGATATATAAGACCCAACGCTAAAGATATAGTCTGTGCTCAAAAACTTATGAGTATTTAATCAGGTGGTGCGGGGAATTCTTAATGTTTTGAATTCGTTTTGATTGGGATCACTATTGTTTGGAAGTTTCAAATTGGAATTGTTCACTCGCTTGTTTGGGGGCGTCGCCCAGAATTTGCTTGCACTCACTGTTTAGTATTAAGGATTCACCTCACTAGTCCTAGGTCATTAGATAACCTCGGTCATACGATCAGAGGTACACACATTGTCATTAGTCATCTTCACTTCACTTCTAATCCACTTAGCTAGCCCATCTTTTTCTCACCCATGGCGGGCTACACGGTAGGTCACTGAAACTGACAGAATGGCAGCAGCGCAGCACACATGTCTGGCGTCTTAATCTGCTTGTTTGGGGGATATGTTTATTTTTGCTTGTTTTGCTTGTGACGTCAGTCACAGTATAAATTTGATTTTCTAGCAGCATATTCGTGATTTGCAGCAGTAGCTTGAGCAGATCTAGAGCGCCATGACCAAGCATACCACCTTGTATGAACACCAATAAAATATTGAATATTAATTCTTAGAGTTTCCTGTCTGAAATTACCAGTTCATACAGGAAACTCGGGTGATGCCGTAATTAGATCATGACGCGGACCAATCAGGTTTGCTCCCAAATTTCCGTGCTCGTTTAAATTAGCTGCGGATGGCAGAGACGCTCACGCAGCTTCAGCTTGTTGATTTTTGCCTCGATTTGCTCCCTCCCCCTCCCCAGCTCCACCTGTCTAGATCTGCTCAGGAAGGGGGATATGTTTATTTTTGCTTGTTTTGCTTGTGATGTCAGTCACAGTATAAATTAGATTTTCTAGCAGCATATTCATACTGTTTCGTGATTTGCAGCAGCAGCTTGAGCAGATCTAGAGCGCCATGACCAAGCATACCACCTTGTATGAACACCAATAAAATATTGAATATTAATTCTGAGAGTTTCCTGTCTGAAATAACTTTGCATGCGTCACGGCTTGCTGGGTGGGTTGCAAGCCACGGCTGCGCACTCTTCTCCCCTTTTTTCAAAAGGGTTGGTTCCAGTTAGTTTCAGCAAAATTATAGCGATATTAGAAATATCTCAAATTGCGTCTCGGAATTAGAGTGTTAGGGAACATGCCCTTTTACCTTCTCCTCTGTGTTAGCACAGTGCATGTGGCTTGCCTCACTTTCAAGAGCCTCGGTCCATATCTAATTATATCTTGGCAGCATCTAACCAATAGACACTTATTTGCCATGTACATTTTACAACACATTTAATGAGCCATTTCCCTAGCCAGAAAATGCTAAATGGCAGTTGGTACACACATTTAGATTGCTCACATAAAACTTAAAATCTGCTACCCCCTCTGCCCGTCCTGTCCCATGATGAATTACACAAATATAAAAAAATGTATAATCATTTTGTGAACAATGCACATAAAATGATGAATGTTAAATGTACAGTCAATCCATGCATAAAAGTCAATCCATTTTTGAGCTTTGAACTTGTGAAAGGCTTTACCAACAGAAATGGTGAAATCTGCCATGAAACAGGGCTCTGGAACCTCCACGTTGCTTTTAATAACATAATTTCACATTATCATTAACAAATAGACCATACAATTACCATTCCAATTTTTTTGTTTACCAGTCATTTGGCCTCTCATTAAGCACAGAATAATGTATCACCCGTCTGCATCAGAGTGGGGAAAAACTGTGGCCCATCACCCTCCTCTGGTGCCTCCGCCCATACTTCTGTGGTGGTGGCCTGGCTCTCCACATCAGCCAATTCTGCCTGACAAATGAACAGGGCTTACTTCCCCAGGTGGGAAAGGCTAATTGGGCCTGGCAGTAATTGCGACCAAACTTCTGTCACGTTACATTACTCTGATAGTGTTTTTCTTATGGATTGTGTGTGTGTGGGTGTGTGGGGGTGGGGGGGGGGGGGGGTGTTCCTAAAATGGCATCACTCCATCCTGTTGTCAAATAGTTTATGTTTTTGCTGAAGTGAAAAACAAGAGAATTAGAAGTAGTATCTGGTTAATTACAGTTCTAGTATTGGGAAGCTGGTCTTAACGATAACACCAATGTATTTAAATTAGACAATATGTAAGAGTTAAAGCAACACTAAAGAGTTTTTAAGACCTTAAAATAATTTTTTCAAAATCGTTTTGGTGGTCCATCATCTCATAACAATATGAACGTTACCTTCTGCATCTGCTCTGGAGCCCTCTATCGGCTGTAATAGCACTAAACAAGTTCGCCCTGTCGGGTCCAGGTTCTGTAGTCCAAGTAAAAACTACAGTTGATTGGCTTTGCGGCCAGCCATAGGTTGGAGTATAGCTAGAGTTGAGCTGCCTCAACAGATATATAACGGGAGAAAACGTGGTTGTGTTTGAATTGCAATCATGCTGAGCTACTAAAGAAAAAAAAGAGATCTGAAGAAGCAAAAAAAAAAAAAAAAAAAACGGGAATCAGAGTGACTATTGGTCTGGCTTTCATTTGTTGGCGAGAGCTGATGGAGGCTACACATTGCAAAACGCATGGTGACCTAGCTTTGTTGCTATTGGACTTGTAAGTAATAATGGTATATCCGACAGTATTCATCATTGATTGTTTTATCTAACGATTAGCCTGTGATAGCTACAAACAGTGGATGAGTCTTTGTGTTAGCTAAGGCGCTAACGTGGGTAATGCTAGGTACGTTTCCTAGTTGTTTATAGCTTTAGCGCTTTTGAATGCATCATCCGTAAGTTGTCAACATATTTATATGTGAGGCGGATATTTCATTGTGAAACTATTGGATTTAGAAATTAAATGAAAATTGAGTACACATCCATGTTACGGTTGTAAGTGTAACGTTACGCATGCAATCTGATGGGTTAGAAGCTATCTATTTTGGCTTTCGAAACAACTGTTTTGCAGTCTAGCAAATCTTTATAATTTTTTTCCCGTTGTGGTTTCCCGTTTGTGGTTTAGCATGCAAATAATTAATATATATATTATATGCATGCTAAATTATTTACGACAGCAGTAATTCCGGTTTTAACCTGTAGATGGTGCAATTTTGAAACTCTTTAGAGTTGCTTTAAACCCCCTATGTGTAAGTTTTATTTTTTTCGTATGAGAATTTCTCCCATCTATCTGCGAAGTGGTATACTGCATACGTTTGAATAAAATGTATTAGCCCTCCCCTTCCCACGGTCTTCATTTCCCATGGTCCTCATTTTGAAAATGGCGCCGCAAAATGGATATTCTCATTTGGTACCCAACCACATCTATATATAAATGGAAATTACGAAGTTTACGGGAACACTACAATTTATTCATGGAGGTAATTACCATCGTTTTACATTATATTTTAAAAATAAAAAATATATATTTTTAACAAAAGACGAAGATAAATAGAAGATAAATCCTACACATAAAGGCTTTAATAATAGGTATTTCGTTGATTGGTTTATTATTGGTGTAAATCTTGTAAAGTGATATAAACAATAGTGTGATGTGACAAGCACTGCACCAAAGAGCAATTTTACATCAAGTGTCTCTGTAAACAACTGTCTAAACATGTTATTCTTTTCCCTTGTCTTTTAAAACACCATCTGGTGCTGTTAAAGTTTGGATTGCAACACTGTAGTTTTTAGTCCACTTTCTTCTAACCATTCAACAGATTCCAACCTCTTTTTGTGTCTGGAGGTATTTTTTAGCCTTCCTGCTGTAGCCTCATGGGACAAACTCACCTCAGACACAGTTGCCAGTGAGGTGCTGGGAGACCAAGAGCATAGTAACCAAGGAAACAGAGATGCAGCCCTCCCTCCTATCTCAGGTTGCATGCTCCAAGATCAATACGTGAGCATGGCCAAAAAAGAGACTTTCGTGTTGGAGAACGGAAAGAATTAATGAAGAAAGGTGGAGGGAAGTGGGGGGGTGGGGATGAGGTCGCAATGTCTCCTATTTCCTGTTTGGAGAAGTTAAATGGGATCTGGCACCTTTGTCTGTATTTACACATTAGGGAGCTGTGGGGGATGGGGCACTCTTTGAAATAATAATGTTCTTCTCCTCGAGCCCCTCGAAAAGGGGCGGCTAACAGCTGTCTGGATCAATATTTGCTTAAACCCCTGCAGATAAGAATTGCACGGCAGCTGTGTGTTAGGGAGATAAAATAAGAGACAGAGCCAAAGACCCCCCACCCCCCCCCTCAAGAGGAGTCACAAATGATCAGAGCTGTCATTTGGATTTATCACCTGGTCATTCAAAATGGCGTCACTCTCGGCAAAGTACATATTGTTTAACCTTTCAGACCACTGTGTGCTCTTGAAAATGCCACTGTCTGAGGACAAACCGGAATGAGTTTCTCAGAGGCATGGCTGAAGACTGAAGAGTATGGAGATCCAACATTTCCTCATCGACTAAATCCTGACGACTCAACCAGAAGTGGAAAACTGTGTTACAAAGTTAAAGACCTACCACATATTTAGAGGAGCTATTTTTTTAACCAGTTCATTCGAATTAGTGCAACTCTTCAGCTAACAAGCTACATAACCTGTGCTATCAGTTAAGCCACTGCATGGTTGAAATCATCTTTAAACCCGGATTAGATTAGATAGATCCAATAACTAGCACCTGATCTGAATATGCTTTAAAAAAAAAAGTAAAGACAGAAGTTTACTTGAAGGGAAAATGGAGAGACAAAGTGCGACATTCAAGCACATAGTCGTGCGCGACACCAAACATGCACATTGCTTTCTGCATGTGTTGCCAATTCTGAGACCGACTCACAATTGTTTTCGATAACTCAATTTTCACCGGCATAATGTATGTGCACCATTCGTGCTGGCTTGTTTTCACACTGTTTTATTGATGTCCTTTAGACAGCCAGGGTGGCTTTGAACTTGCAATCTGCCATGGAGGTGCATGACACACCATTTTTTTTCAATAAGCACCAGAGAGATAGACAACAAAGCACTCCGCTGTGGAGGGAATATTAGGAGAGTGCGCTTGACTTTTTCTGACGGTTAATTAGGTCATCACACCTAATCAGGGAGCGAAGTCGTGAGGAGACGCAGCTTGCGCTTGCCAAGCCCACGGGGAAAGTGAAAAACAGGAGGCAAAGAGCACCGCTGTGCGCTGTGGCGTCATCAAGGCAAGGACACCGGTGTCCAATTTAAGGGTCTGACTCATGCAGGGTCAGATTATTTCATTAAGATGTTCAGTCACTGATACTTACAATGATGACTGTCATTGGTAGGCCTATGTAGACATTTTTTCATCCTCGACAGGTAGAGAGCCTAAAGGATTGGAAAAACACCTTATATATAGACAGCAACTTGGAGTGCACTAATCTTACTTGGGTGACAACGTGTAGTGAGATGACGGCGAAACCTCTGTGTCTTGGTATGAGAGGCTAGTTCAAGGGACCATTTTCATAATTCCATCAGGAGGTGCACATGGCAGCATGTAATTTCATCAACCTCTGACGTGCTAGACTCAGGCAAAGGCCTTACCTCGCATAGTTATTTTTATTTAATTCATTAATTAATTAATTTATTTAAGCAGCAAAGTTTAATGTATTTATGTATTTATTTATTTATTTAAGCAGCAAAGAGAGGTGGGAGTTTTTTTTTTTTTTTTAGATTGATGCCTTTAGCATTAGCTGTCTGAAAGAGGGAAGCAGAACAGTGTCATGGTAGGGGATGGGAGGAAGAAAATTCATTTGCCTTGTGGATGATGACCAGTCAGGATTCTGAGCACTCCGAGGGGATTTTCCCAATAGGACATTAAAATAAATGCAGGGTCATTTGGACCACTGAATGAAGCTGCAATGAAAATACAGCAACAAATGGGCCCTTTAATAGAATTATATTCGGCTGATGTCAGCAATCAAGACAACAGGGCTTTTACATCATTTTTATGAGTCAGCAGCAGTCGGGCTCACGCCACCCAAACTGCAGGCTTCTCCCAGCTTTTGCTTATGAAGGCCGAAAGAGAATTTCCTCGGGGACCAATTGTGGCAAGGCTGAAACCCAGCAACGGAATGAGGAGCAGGTGTAATGTATGTTGGCCCTGCCCTTGAATAGCGAAACACTACAGCACACTGCCATATTCTCAATTCATCCATATTGAATGAAAGTACGAAGACATGTTCACGTCTTCTTCTCTTCCGCCCCCAGACGCCCCAAATAATCCATAACAGCAACGCAAGCCACAGGGAACCAATCTTGGACTGCTGTTGACAGAACCTAAACGACCTGATGTTTATTACCTTACAGACTCCATAATGAACGCCGTAAAATAGACAGAGCTTGCTATGAGCAATCCATTTATTGTAATGCAATGTCTACATAGAGTGTGATTCTATAGGGTTATTTATACATTTTGTAAAGTAATACATGGATGCTGTAAGTGAACAAACAGTCTTATAGGATGTTGCTCCATAATCTTGACCAGAGGTGTATTACTGTATTAAGCCTGGTCTCCATGAGCCTGCTTTAGCCTAATAAAAATGCTTCACCGTGCTTTCCTTGCTAACAGTACAGTACATCAATTACAAGTCGTCTGTACTCATCTTACCTTGTTCTTGTCCTTTTTTAACCTACAACTTACTACATTTTTTGTGGGGTGCATCTGCCACAGCTTTTCATATTAGAACATTTCCAACCTCTAAACTTAATTAATACTAAGTTATCCCAGAGTTACCACAGCAATCAGATGCTGGAACCTCTGATAACAAAACCTAACACTGTTTTCAAGCCCTCAACCTAATTAGTATATCTACCCATATCACTGGAGACATCTTAATTACTAATCAGAGGTGTGCATGTGAAAGCAACGGTGATTAACGTTTCGCACATGAATATGGATTTGATTTTTGCCTCAGACAGAGAAGGCAGCCCACAACTCAACAGAAGGGAGGGTTATACAAGAGCCAGGTTTTCATTTTTGGACGAAGGCTGAGAGAATGGTATGCAGGCAAGAGAATGAAACCGAGACAGAGAGACAGACAGATGGGGGCACAATAATGCCTCCCATTCTCCCCCGACACTCCTCCTGCTGATCTTGAGACGAGAGCGTCATAGTATCAACCACCAACGGGGGGCCTGTCAGCCACTACCTGTGAGCAGAGCTCACACACGCTGAGCCCACACCGCAGGACGGAGGCTGGCGCTTTCAGGCTCTTCCGCAGCCGCTGTGGCCTGTGGCCACGGGGCAGTTATTATGGAGATGAATCACGGGGAGGATAGCAGAATGCACAATGGACAACTCACGATAAGAGATTATAAGCATCTATTTGCGCACAGGGACGAGGGGTTTACAAGAGGTGAAAGGGGGCAGATGGGGTAACTGAATTAATAAAAAACAAAACATAGGCAGAGGATCTTCAGACCCTGAGGTTATCAGACACTGAGGGATTGACACAGTGGTGGATGAGGAGGCAAATGGGATTGAGAGGCTTATCCCAATGTTGGTGGAAGCCCAGCTGTTGCACTATAAAATGCATCCTGAAATTATGCAACCATGACCTTAAATTAGTGAATTTTTATTAAGGGGCTTAATCTGAGGGCTATATTAATGTGGGCAATGTGTACAGTACAGTACCAGGCTTGGCACTCCAAACATGCCCTCTTGTCATTGCTGATGAGGATGGCCTAGAGTAGGGTTGGGTATCGAAAACTGGTTCCATCGACATTGTACGCCATTTTTGTTATCGATTCCTTAACGATTCCCCCAGCCTGCCCTGCATGACGTCGGACATTATTAAAACGTCTATTAGGACTCCTGGACTTGTGTGCTAGAGTGTTAGTCAGTTCATAAATTTAAAGGCGCTCTAAGCGATGCTGTTTCACGTCAATTCTTGTTGACGTTCGAAGTATTGTCAAACAAAACAGACGATAGCTCCAGAGATCGGTTCAAGCGTTATAAGTTAGCTTACTCCTCCCCCTCCCTTCCATGCCTCCCGAAAGACTCATGAACCTTGTCGTTTATTGGCTGGAACACTGTTATGTTTCGTTTTCGTTTGTTATGCTAGGTTTGCCCACTGTGTTATGTTGCCGTTTGTGGAGCCTGGGCTGTCTACAGAGACCGCGTTTTTTTTACAGTGTGTTCAGGGGACAGGCAGCCAGCAGATTGTGAGGAGATGTTTGCTGTATGTAACAACACATGTTTTAGTCCTAAAAACGTGTCACATCGCTTAGAGCACCTTTAAGGATGTAGCCTGATTACGTTATCCACCTGTAAGCAGTTTCTAGACAAGATTTATAGTTTGCCAGTTTCCTGATTTCGTTCGTGAGAAATGTAAGCGCAGTTTTTCTGTTTCAGTAAAGCCAGACCGCTAGTTCTTGTCTTGTTGAGTTGTATGTGTTTCCCTAAATTTCCACACTAATGTAAATTAAGGGTAATTTGAGTGATTACACTGTCGCAGTTGCAGAAAGTAACGTTAGCCTAAGATCAGACAAGACCATTTTCAGTGTTGGTAAAGTTCACTTTCTACATGAACTATAGCTGCTAGTTCAGTTCATAGTTAAACAATTTAAAAACAAATGTGTTCACAGTATCATTCATCAGGCAGTAATATAATGTTAGTTTGTTTAGTTTATATAAAATTATAAACACGTTAATTAATTGTCATTCAATGAATGCTGCCCTCAGGCGCAACACTGCTGTCTGCAATAGCCTACCGCTAGGCTTTCGGCAGCTGATATTGCCAGGCAAGAAAGCAGTGGCATTGATTGACGATTTATGTTCTACAGGACGGTAAACAGTGAATTAACGGAGTTTTACACACAGACCTTTTTTCATAGCGAACTTCTGGGCCTTGTGGTTTTAATGTAACTTTGGCAAGCCCTAATAATATTTTCCACTGAATACCCTGGAAACCCAGCAATATGTTAAAACGTGTCTGTGAAGCATGGGATTAAGCTCCAAGAGTGTCGTGTTCGACAGCTTACGGAGGGGTGCCGGTCAAACAAGCTCCACTGTGACCTCCGTTGACGATGGTAATGCTCAAATGAAATGTCCTGCATTAGATCACATTATCGCTTTGCAACTGCGAGCAGCATGCATCGTTTTTCATTATGAAAGCGGACTTGAGTACAAATATTTCGGTTTCATGATGGATTTTTTTGACAACGATGACGGGCACAGACAGACAGCACAGACTCTCTCTGCTACTACAACAGGTAGTCTTTGTCAAGTTGCTCAGTATGTTTGTATCAAGTGTGTTCACCAGTCTTGTGCAGAAAATAATTTTGAGAAAAAATTATTGCATTTTGAGAAAATTGCAAACGACTGTGTAGAACTACTTTATTGGCACCCACAGATTTGTTTTGGGAATCAATAAGAGAATTGATAAGGAATTGGATTGATAGGCAGAATCCCTAGCCTAGAGGGGCTGAGGCTGATTCCTTTCTTAGGTCTTCCTCGTGTATTTACCCAACCTCTCCCCCTTTCAGGAATAACCAATTTAAAGACAACTCTTTCTAGATCAGAACCTCAACCAGATCATACAAAACTAACTGTCATTCTCACGGACCCATACAAAATCATACCTGTATTGCTCCATTTGATTCCATGTTTGTCAAGCTCCTAAGTTATCCATGTAATCTTAGCTTTAAAGAGATACACACAGGTGACCTTGACATTTGATAATGTTGATATGGCTGAAGGTTTGTTCATTAAGATAGGGTAGATTTTGGGGAGGGGGGTGATCTAGGCCCAAAACAATGTTTGAAGCAACACTTACATAACACGTTTAATAAAGTATCCAGAATCAGACACATTCCCCAATCGCTAAATCACAAATTGAGTGTAGACAGAGCTGCACATCCTTTTTTGGTGCAGATAACATTTAACAATATGCCATCACCTGGGCAATTAGGTTCAGCGGATAAATTTTCCATAAATAATGGATTAAATGTCACGGAGTGGCAGACAAGGCTACTTCACAGGAGGGATTTTAAGATTAGAACCTTTTAATGATAAGGGAATCATTACCGTTGGGGCAGGGGGAGAGCAGCTTATGCTATCTCACATGAGCCACCTTCTTGGTGATCAGTCGTATTCATTGCAGAGATTCTAAAACTCCCAGAATTAATCTGCAGAGCTTTGAATGTTCTTATATCATACTGAGGCGGTCATGACTTTGGACATTTTTTAGGGCGATATGAATACAGTCACTGGCATGATTATACATAAATAAAGATAAACTGGTTGTACAGGCATTATATTAAATGTTAAAACACATTTTGTTGCATTTCTTAAATATGTAATAAAGTTGTTATACGTCATTGATTTTCACTACTTTTGTATAATGTTCAAAATTCCTATTTAGAGCATGTTCAGAGTTCAGAGCACAGATCTCTTGACAAGGGTAGAAGAAAGGCAAGGCAGACTGTTCAGTCCTCTATTTTTCGAGGATAATCAGACTGCTTTCTCATACACTGTGGCAACAATAGCTCTAATGACTGTACAATTCAAGGGACCATGGAAAGAATATCAAACCAATGGTGCAGTCTATTGGTCCACTAGCAGTAAAACTGCAGGATGTGCTAACTACATATAATTTCCCCAACATGACTGTTCTTAAATAGAATGCAAACCTAGCTGTCATTTATAGCAGATTCTTTTCATGAATGCGTCACATGCCAGAGTTAGTTTGGTTGTTTCACCTATGTGAATTTGAAAGCTTCTTGGAGCTGCTTAATAAACTGTCTGTGTTCAGCCCAATCTGTCTATTTTAAAACCATTTATGCACTATGCCCCAGGTTTCCTCATATTTTACAGGATAATAATGTTTTATGGTAACTGTGCAGAAATATTTCACATTGTATAATTACCGATAGAGAGCATTTCTCCAGAGCAGCTCTCCTTACACGGCTCCTCAACAACACCAGAAGGCTTATCTTTCACAACTTTGGGAGCAACTTTGCACTGTAAAATTTCCACTTTCAGACAAGTCATTAACAGATCGGTTTCACCTCAACATATGCTACTTGGTGAGAAACAATTACCGCTCTGTTGGCGCTCAAACAATTTCAGCTCATATTTCCTCAACGAGAAACCTTTCAGATTCATGGCCTTCATTTTTCCAACCCATTTTTCTACTCAAATGGAACGTGAGGTAAGTTCAACTGAGGTGATGCTGTTTTCACTGTCACTTCCTGTATTTTTTTAGCTACTATGTAGAACCATTACCAGACCCCACTGGCAAAGTAATAATCATTAAAACTGTCACATTAGAGATACAAAAAGGCCTATTAGCAAACACATGGTTATATTACGCGCCATACTCACAGCGTAAGTATCAGTGGATAGAATGAGAGACCACCTCCATGAAGATTAAGTGAGCAATTTCTGCTAGGAAAGGTGCCTCCGGAATGATGACAAGCTATCATCTGCAGAAAATGCATGTGTACCTCTAAGTGTTCAATGCAGTGAAGCAAGGGCAGTAAGACTAGAAAGGAATTGGGCATAGCAAAATAGTGTAGCTTCTTATGTCTTCTGTCATTAAAGACAGACAGGTCTATTTAAGGTTAAAATGTTCAAGATTAGGATCTTGATTTTTCCCTGCATACTGACTCAGCATTGTACCATGATCACATGGAATATAGAGAGGTAAAAGGCTATTAGGTATTTTAACGATTTTGTTCAAACAACACTCACTCGTCACAGAACTAAATTTGGGATATATTCCTTGCATTTATCAATTGATTCTGGACTTTTATCCCTGTATTTCAGCATCTATCTAAAAATGCAAAGAAACTCTTGTCAAATTTGCTCTGCTGCTGAATTCTCTTAAACACAGTGGTTTCAAAACACAAACAGCAGGCGGCTATTTATTTATTTATTTATTTATTTTACTGTGATTTGTGCTATAATGGAGCTCAAACATCACCTCCTGTTTAGTCCTTCACCAGGCTGGGGTCATATTATACGAATGAAGGCCATTGTGTAAAACAGTGTTTTATGTGATGTCGGCCTGAAATTGCCATGCATGCGTGCCCTTCCATATTTGGTGCCCTTTAATAAATTGTGGACCGGGTGTCAAAAAAGCCCAGCGGGAGTGACAGTATCATCTCCCCTGCGCATAATGCCTCTCTCAGAGATTGTGCAGCACAAGGTTGGACATGGCCCCGCGTGTAAGCCTCTCAACATGCAGAATCGATGAGGCCGCCTTTAGCCCGTTTCACAATTGAGCCCCACCATTGCGCTTCTGTCATGTCGCTCAGGATATTTCTGATATGACAGTGTGGAATATTTATCATCTGAGTGGCTGTGACAAGCAATTCTCCAGCGGGGCAAAATGAAAAAAAAAAAGAGAGAGAGACGGTGACTCTCAACACAGCATCAGGATGTTAACCTTTATTATTCTATGAGAGTGTGTCTATGAAATGGCACACAGCGGTACAGAAATGCTTGCTCACAAGCGCACACACACACACACACACACAGATTTACCATGGTATCCTGCAAGTTTTTATGAATAAAGGTCAGCTGAAAAAGAGAATCATCAATGAATGTTTCAGTACTACAAAAGGAATTCAAAATGAATTTGATCCGATTATCTGTACATCAGGCTTGTTGGAACATCTCTGGATCAGGTCACTTTACAATTACAGTACTTCACAATTAAAGAATGATTAAATATTCATGTGTCCGCAACACTTCTTTCAAACAAGCGAGCAAATGTGCATTTTATCTTTTTTTTTGTCTGATGTACTGACATTGTGCCACTCCAAAATGCCATTTTCTCTTCTTTTCCCTTCCCTTCCAATTCTCTGTGACAATAGCTCTTCTGTGGTTCAATTACGGAAATTACGCAAGTAATTTTCCTTGCACACAAAACTATCTGGGACTACCATTTGGGAAGCATACAAAACCAGACCATGGTATTCATCAGTATTGTTTGAACTAATCGGTCTTCATCCAAACAGTTCCTAAGAGCAGAGTGAAAATTACGATAGGGAATCTCATTATCCTCTACAGCTGCTGATGACAGTAAACAGAATGCGAGAGAGCTCCAGAGCGGAATACCGGAACCAAATCAACAGCCCCAGATTCCAAAGGCATCCAACATCAAACATCACACAAACAAAACAATCCGTCTCCCCTTTCTCTGTTTCACACAGAGCTAATCCACAGGCCATCACTGTTTGCGCTTGGACACCAGAGAGTTCACCATTTTTTTATTTGTTTGCTTGCTGGAGTATTTGCTAATTTATTTAGTTTGTTTGTCTCTGGGGTGGGCCCACATGGTTATGGTCTTACATAGCAGGTCTGAGAGTTTCCCCTAATAGCAAAGCTCTGTCCTCCATCGAGTCTGACAGACACAGCGTTGCAACATCAGTCCCTCTGAAATATAGATGGTGTGGCAGAGAGAGTAAAAATCTGCACCGTTTGCAGAGGCAGACTGTGCTTGCAGGCAGCTTGTTCATGCGTCATTCTCACTTCTCTGACAAATGAACTGTGCCATTTTTTTCACTGTTCTTTATCGTTTCTATATAGATTTTTGCCCGATCTTGCTGCTACTATTGAGGCTTTTTTCCGTGCCTTTTTTCTTCCCCTGCCAGACTGAAATGGACCTCCGTCTCACAATGGGACAAATCAATGCTGATGTACCTGGGTGTTTAACTTTACATACATCATGCTGTCATAAAGTCTATGAGCTGTCGGATTGGCGCCCTGCACATCAAACAGGGACTCATCACATGTTCTGTATGTGAGCGTGACATCAAGATACTGCTTCGCACAACTCTGCTTTCAAAACCAATATGCACGTTTTTCAATTCAATTTTCCACCAGATAGAGAATATAGAGGCGCACACAGTCCTCTTCCTCCGACCTCATCCAAACGGTCACAGACTCATGCGCACATTAGCAGTCATGAAATTTGGGCTTCACTTCACTTTCAAAGAGGAGAGAATCTGCCTCTGCTTTAGAATAGCTCTGCCTGTATGCCTTTAAAAACGACAGTGTCTTGCCTGACTCATCTTTCTATTGATATCCACTCATTTCGCATAAAAAAGAATTGGAAAGAGGGAGGGGGAGAAAGAGAGACAGGCAGAGAGATAGAGACAGACAGATGGGGAATGAGAGGAAGACGGTGATAGCACAATATGTTCTTTTTGCACTGTGTTATCTGGCTTTAAAGGTCCACTAAGCAACATTTTTCAGTTAATTAATCCGTTTCATACTGTTTAGGATGCTGACATGAGTCATTACACGGCGAACGAACGGTGTAGAATGCGCCACTATGGCCTACAATGGTAGATACAGCATTTGCAATGTTCAACAGCAGCGGTCCGCCTCTAATAGAATGCAGAGCAATACAATGCAATACAGCGGTCTTTAGAGGAGCTTGTGAGAGAAAAAACAGAATGTTGCTTAGCCCTGCTTTAAATTATTGTTTTGTCATATTTGTCATGTCATTTTTGTTATTCTGGGTTTTATATTACCTCTTCAGTGATAAACCGATAAGTAACATGTCATGTGAAATCTTTAAATACCTCCAGAAAATGTTTCCCTGTGGTATTTTATTCCAAGTTTCGAGTTCATGTGTAGGTTAAACCACAGATATCATTTGAACATGTGAAGCAGTTCAGCCACAGCAATATACATGGAGATTACAAAGTTAATTTTAGACACAAATAAAAAGAAATGGACCCCGATAAAAAAAATATTCTTTCAGATACAGTCTCTAAAATGCACACTGAATGCTCAGATTCTAATCCCAAATTTCCTCAAAAAAAACAACAACAATAAATTAAAAGACTTTAAAGAGTCTGGAAAAGTGCCTGCAGTGAAAGTTTAGAAAAAATGTTTCTTACTTTCGACCTTTTCCCACTCTTCTGAACATTTCTACCTAGTGTCATCATTAGTGTATTCTAGCTGTCTTTGTCTTTGCTTTGATTGGTTTCTGTAACTCCTTCTGAAGTGATGTTGAGGGCTACCCTGGCCTTACCTTTGACAGAATTCAAACGAACAAGGTTTTAGAAGTGTCTCACTGTCTCAGTGATTTCTTTCCTTCATTTTTTTTTTTTTTTTTTAACAACCTTGTATTCGCGACAGGCCAAATGCAGGGATCCAAGCAAAGTTCCAATTAGAGGTACAGTACATTGCCTTTAGAAATGTACATTTTTTTTTTCATCTTTATTTCATTAATGTGATGAACAAGGCAGCTTCAGAAAGTATTCTCTTTCAAGCCCTCTCCAATTACAAAAAAACTCTGCCTGTTCATTGAAGGATGACGGCAAAGGCGAGAGGTGAGAAAAGCTTTTTTTTTTTCTCCTCAATTTAATCCAAACGGCTCTCCATGCCTTTAAAACACATTGCGCTATGAAATAACAATTCTAAAGGCTATTGTTAAACCATGATTTTCGCCCAGGGGAAATATACGCTGTCTTCTACAGGTAGAGGATGATGAGCTATAAGCAAAGAGATGCCCTGTCCCCTTAGTGCTCCTCGAACCATGACTAATTTTCAGATAAAGCCAAATACACGGGTCATTGTGAAGGCATATGTCTGTCAGTTGAACCATGAGATAATCAATGAATACTAGAAGCCCTTATTGATGTTGGATCTTGAAAAAAGATACACGAGGCCTAATAATGTAAAAAAAACTTTTAATAGGGGTGATATCTGTGTAAAGCTACAAGACATTTTGTCTGAAAAAGCAGCAGATTTTTTTCACACCTGGCTTCCCCTACTTTTCCTAAATAATAAAATCATATTGCACGCCAGTATCCAGGTGAAATTGTTCTGAGTGGTGAAAAAAAGTATAAACATCAGAGGATTCCAACTAACATTCCCCTATTAGATTTTTTGCTATTACGGTCTCATACATCAAACTGGGTGCTAGAAAACTGACTGGCTTCTTTTAACTGGTCCGAGCATTTATGGTCGTTCAATGTTGCATCATGAATTGTACAAGGGGCTCTGCTCTTGGCAATAATTATGTTTTTAGAGGAGCTTTAACTAATCTCCAACAGGCACTGTGCTACAGTTCCATGTACACATATATTTTTTAATCCCTGTGGATTTTTTTTAGTTGATGTAGAAAAGGTAATTGGCAAGTCAATAAACCCAAATTCAGGGATTCAAGAGTTTATGCCTCAGCCTTTTTAGCACTTTGCATTAGATTTAATCCTTCACCGATAAAAAAAAAACAACAATGAAAAAAAAATTGCTGTTTGCCCGCAAAGCACTTAGGAAAATGAACAAAAGCTCTCTTCCCAATAGGGAGGATGTTGGTTTGCTTGTATTAATGTCTCTGTAGATTACGCACAGCCATGGGGAGATGGGGGAGGGGGTCACTGCCAGTGCAGGTAGTACAAGGCACTCTCAGCCTGGCTCTCACTTACCGACAGAAACAGCTGGGTTTACAACGCATCACTAGTGCCACTGATTTAAAAGACTGTCCATGTCCTATTACAGAGATTTTTTTCCTTCTTACTGTAACTCCAGAGAAGCCATGAGGAGCATCTGTTTATTTGCTGGTTAGTGAGACTAATAGCAAACAATAACAACTGGAGCAGAGTCCCGGCTGCTTGTCTAGGTGCCTACTTACGATAGGAAGGAGTCACGGTGGAGGAAAAGACAGGGGGGGGGTATAAAAAGAGGCCACCCTTCACCGTGTTTGCCAGGGGCCCTGTTTTTTTGTGAGTGAAGCTATGGAAGCGTTTCAACCAAAGCAAACAGGAATAACTAATTGTATATTTCAATTGCAAACGTTCTCCCAACGGGGACTTCTGAAGGACTGCATGAAACAGGATTTGCGTGTCTTTTCCCAGGGGAAGCCAATACATCTGCATGCCAAACACCCTCCTTGCTTGAGTCGACATTGTGAAAAAATAAAACAAAAACAAAAACAATCAAATGGCAGCCATTATATTCCTCTTCCAAAATGTCTTGCTAAGGTTGATTAGAGTCTCTGTCACTACGGCAACTGCAGCCCCAAGAAGGTAACATGTCCCCTCTCTAGGAGATAAAACAAACATGTCAAAATGTCACCTGTTGTTTTACACAGGCAATCCATTTTACATTTCGGATTTCTCTCTTTTAGCACTGGTTCGGTTTGCCTGGTGCATAAATTGTTGGGACATGCTTGGGAGGCATTCACACATGTCAGTCCTCTGCTCGAAGATGTAATGCAAATCAAGTCTCTGATAAATGACTGTATGACATTCTTCCCACTTCTATCTCGTTCGGTAGATTTGTCACGAGTCTTGAGATTGGCACCTCTGGATGGTGTTACAGGTTGTGTAAGAGGACCTTTTTTAATTAAGGGCCTTGATTAGAGATATTGCAGCTGCAAGTATAAAGAAATATCTCGACGGCAGAAAGCCACAAATTGAAGACTTGTTCATCTTTACACTTCTTTTTGCTTTCTTTTTCCCTCCTCAAAACTCACTCCCAGAGCTCCCAGAGAATTCCAACTGAGATTCTGAACTTCAAAGCCATTGGAAATTGATTAATGTATTCTCTTTGACAGATTCCATTAAGCGGGTAATATTAACCCAGATCTGTATTTAGATACAAGACAGAACACCACTGAGGTTCATATTAATGCTCTTTGAAAACAAAAATGTGTTTTGTGTTTTTCCTCTCAAGGAGATATATCCAAGTAATACAATAGCATTGCAGCAACAATAGCAGCATACTGTAGTTGAGACAATTTAGACCAATAATTATATTTGTTAGAAGAAAGTAAACAGAATACCGCATTCAGTGATGCAGCAAGTGTACAACTTCTCACTGCGTATTCTTATTATTGACAATCTGGCTTAAAACAAGCATCAATGTTGGATCACAGGCTCCATGTTAACTGAGGCAGGAATGAATGTAAACACTGGAGAACATCCCGAAGCTGTGGAGCTCTCTAATTACCACTAAGGTTCTGACCTATTGGGCTCAGATATTATCTTTATGGTTTAATAAGGCTATTTTCATCGCACTCAAAATCTGAAATGTTCATATTAACATTTATAAAAAGTAGGCTTGGGTGCCTGCCTTTGATTACAGATGGTGAGAGGTGAAGGCTGATGGTTTGCTGATGGTAATTAATTATTTAGATTTATTTAGTATTGCTGGTAACAATTTATTTGAAGCATCACAACTAGCGTCAATTTTATATTAAAAGTTCATTACGTTCATGAAATGTTGCCATTATGTTCATGAAAAGTTTCATGTCCTACTTAAGACAAGGTCATGATACTCCTATGTAAACAGCTTCAAATGAAGTGTTACTCCTGCATGAGTCAGCCAACCACCATCTCAGACTGGTCTCCCAAGATATGTTACCCTACGACAGAATGCATGTCAAAATTATGAATATTTAAATTGTTAATTAGGAAATAATGCAGCTGTAACAATCTTGCATTTATTGGTCTTTTACATCACAAAAATTGTGTAAAAATGTATTTATCCCATTTTTATTATATAGTTTTAACATTTCACTATTTTACTTATGAATTTCACCCTCAGATCTAACAGGTCATTACAAGTTGTTAATTTCCAATATACTGGAAGCCTGCTTCTGTGAATCGTGTAGAAAAGCGAGTATTCCTTCATGTTGTTTCATGTCTGCTGGTATTGAGGTCATTTTCTACAGGGTGCTTTTTGTTCTTTTTTTTTTTTTTTTTTCAAAAATGTTAAACACTGTTGGGCATGCTGGTCACAACTATTGAATTTCATAACTATTTCTTTACATCTGTCAAAATATTCCAAGTGTAGAACTCCATGTAAGGTGCTGTTGGAGTTGTCTTGAATGCACCATTAT
Source organism: Limnothrissa miodon (assembly GCA_017657215.1). Taxonomy (NCBI): domain Eukaryota; kingdom Metazoa; phylum Chordata; class Actinopteri; order Clupeiformes; family Clupeidae; genus Limnothrissa; species Limnothrissa miodon. The sequence goes on from JAGFZM010000045.1 coordinate 432,563, forward strand.
GTTTGCTATAGCACTCTGCTATTGACTTGTACTTCAACATGGCAAGTTACACAATTTTCACATTGATCGTGCTATTTCAGAGACATCTTAAATGATCAAACTGGAAACTTTATGTTGGAGTGATTAAAATTCCATAGAGAAAAGATAAACAGATTCAATAGAGGAAAAAAAACATACCACAAGATGATGTTGTGTGATGATTCATTCAGATAAGCATAATTGTGTTTTGAACATTCTTTCTCTCTGTGGATTCCAGTTCATGTAATCACACTTAAATTATGGATGTGTTAAATTAAATATAATGTTTAAATATTTGTAATCTACATTGAAATGAGCTTCTTGTTGCATTGTCCTCCAATCTACAGTAGATTGGCAGCAGAGAGTTTAATCTAGTAACATCAGGCTGGATTCTTGCTTAACAGTTTACCCATAACTCCTGTCATCACCTCAATTTTTGGTTTACATGCAAAGCATCACATTGTGCTTCACCTCGTATTGAGCTACATCTAAAAACAGTCAAGATTTTTTTTTTTGCTGTTGGATTTAATTGGGTTTCCAAATAAAACAATTTAATCAGGATTACTGGTGTCTGTTACTGTAGTGAAATGAACATCAAAATCAGAATGCCATAATTATATGTTCTCTGGTGAGAATGAAATTAGTTCGGATTTGGGCTATATTTTGTGGGTGGTAAATCTCGTTGTCATTTGACTATAATTAAACATTTTAGACTGGGGATGTCATTTCTCATACAGCAAGTACAGAGCCCTAATATCAACTGCGTGTGTATATTGCCTCTCCCTGTGTGACCATGTATGATTACTTCACTTTGTGTGGCGATATTGAGATAAACTGTGGGGCTGTCAGTGCTGCTCACTGTCAGACTCGTTATCTCACTCACCGCCCTTGTCACTGTGGACTAGCTTCTATGGTCAGGTTATCACTCCTGTGCCATACGCTCAAAAATCAGGACAAATGTTCCACTGCATGCTGTACATGCAGCTCATGTTGACTGTAGTAGAGAAGAAGGCCTGAGCACATTCATTCATTGTTTCACGTTATTGTTTTTTTATGATTTTTTTTATTTTGCTCTTAAGGGCCATTACCAGACCGCCTGGCCAGTGAGTGGGTTTAGCTAGGATAGCCTGACTCTTCTGTTGCTATGCTTCTGTTTTCACTCTCATGAATGTTTAATTGTTTCCAAAGCAGCAGCACATCATGGTGCATTTGGGCCATCACCTTCTCTAAGATAGTACTTTGCCAGAGAAAAGAAAACAAGACCAAAATAGTATCCTCCATAGAAGTATTTTTCCCACAAATCAAATACCAGTGTTCTTTTGCCTGTCATCGCAGTTTATTTGTTTCAGTTCCACTGGGCGCATTATGCCTGCAAACTGGTGAGGGATAAATCACAGTAATACGAGACATACAGTAGCTGGGTGTCTCCAGGCAAATGGAAGACAGGCAGCATATGTTTGTGTGTGTGCAAGGAGCATGGGTAGTCAAGAGTACTCCAAGAGCATGTGTACATTCAAGTCCAAGGCCTCCGGGTCAGACGTGCAAGGTGCAAGGGCATATACGTGCAAGGGTATATACACCAACATATGGCATTGGCTGACAAAACCCTGAATAACTATTCATTGGTTATTAAGTCCAGGAGTAAAAGCTGTGGATGAACTCAGCATTGGGCAAGAAAATGTGTGATATTCAGGAATGTTCCATCAAAGGGAAAACTCACTGAATCCTGGTTATTGATTGCCACTCCATGCTGTCATTCTGATTCATATGCTGCTCACTCTGTGATTGACTCCAGGGGTGTGGCTTCCCTTTTGTTACCATGCAGAAAGAACTAAAGTCTGTCTCACTGCTAGCTTATAAATCTGTCTCCCTCATATGCTATACATATGCAATAGACATAGATTGCATAATATATATGCTCATTCATACCGTAGGTGTAGCATGCTATTGCCATTCTCCGGAATAACTGTTTATGACAGTACTGCAAAAGTAGCAGTCAGGATGCCCTCTTGCTTTTTTTGAGAAGTTAAATCCCTTATGTTATTGGTTGGATTGTTTTTTTTCAAGGAAGCTGTGAATGGGCTTCCTGTTGCAATAGGCAATGGAGAGTAACAAAAGATATTCTTTCACGGTCCATGTCTTGCCACAGAGGCTAATCGGCTGCTTTGGACTACACGCCCATTTCAAACACACCCTCCTGGAGATACCATCTCTGTGACCAGATATGATTAATTGATAATTACATTTAATAATTACATTTAAGAGAATTGTGCCTGATTCCCCATGTTCTGGTTGATGGCATTAAAAGGGTTCAGCCTCTGGAGAGAGGTGATGAAGGGTTAATGTTGCAGTCTCAGGTCACAGTTTTCCACTGACATTCATAGACCTTCGGCGATTGAACAATTTTTCAACACTTTTCTTGCCATGGACACAGCCTCCCAACCACCACCCCAGCTGCACAATTTCCCATTTTTCCTCTCCCAAAGAGTCCCATCTCCCTCAGCTGAGAGAAAAGACAGGAGAGCACAATTTCTCAACACTTTTCTGCTATTTGTGTCCTGGCTATTCTCACTGGCTATCATGGTTTTACTTAGCCTGGCTTCCGCAACAAAAACTCATAGGAGCTTAGTCTGGCCATCCTACATTACTAACCGTCTTCTGGGAGGCTGGCTTAACCGGCGTCCATCAGATGCCTCTGTATACTATTGGACGAATCTACAACCAGTCAGACCACTCATTCCAATGACGTATGCGCAGTATACCGGTATGGTTTCTAGTCGCAGAACTGCTGCGTCATCGCATTACACCCGCCTCCGTCATGCCGGGGGGAGGGAAGCTCGTTTCTCATTGGTGCCCACTGATTTTGGAAAAATAATTCCTCTAAATTGGCACGAAGGCCATACTGACTTGCTCGTGAAATTGAATGTAGCGTTACAGGAAGTATGGGCGGGCCCAGGCTAGGTTTTACTAGCTTGCTCCCAGCTCTTTCTTAATGCTTGAAGCCATGCCGATTGCAGTGTGTGAGATGGAGATGCCAAAGATTAAGTGTACAGATCCTGACATGCAAACTCCCTAATGCTGTTTCAACAGAGCACTAACAGCATTGGTTAGTTCACAGGAACACCAAGGTTACATGCCAAGAGACAAACTCTTGCATAATCGCAGCTCAGAGCAGCTGTAATTTCCCTCAGGTATTGTACACTTTGTTTCTCTATCTTTCATCTACCTCAAGGACTCTTCGACACCTTCGCTAGATTGGTGATTTTCATGGCCAAAGTTCAAATGAAGAAGGGACATTTCAGTCTTATCACTGTCCTGGTTTTAGGTAATATGATATTTCTGTTCCATTTTTTATTATTATTTTTTCTGTCGCATTCTCTCACCTGCTGTGTGTGTGTGCGTGTGTGTGTGTACTTGTGTGTTTGGTTCTTCAGCAGGCAAACAATTAATGATGACAATTTGCATTCCGATACGCATCTCTTACCAGAGCAAGCCAAGCCCGACGTTTAGGAAGTCGTATCTTTAATAGATGTCACCCGATATTAATGTGCAGACACCGATTCTAACCTGGCAGCCAGAGGGGAATCAATCACTCCCCCCCCACCCCCCGAACGTTACTCTCCTCTGACAAATATGCTGGTGCCTGCCAGATCGCTGAGCTAATGGCCTCCAAAGTATTTCTGTCAACGGGAGGCTCGCCATTAATTATTCAATCTCCTGTGCTTCCGAACCACTGTGATATCTTACAATATTTACAATGTGCCTACGCCTTGGAGATGCGGTGAGTGGCGCAATGTGCAACTGAGCCACCTCAGCTGGAGCGTGCTGAGGCTTTTTTTCCCACGGGGAGTCCATTTTCATAAACACTGACCCTGCATGGCACACCGGTTCGGATTCTCGAGAGCGCTGTATCGGGGTCAGCCCACTGAGATTTCGAGCAGTGCCACGCGTGTGACGCCCCTCCCTTGTTCTCCTTGTTTATCATTAGTTCGACCTGATTTGGCCTGACAGAGAGAGCAAGGCATGTGCACTAGTCAGTAATATGGGTCATCATTTATTCATCTGTCTTTTTTTCCATTTCCGCGACAGGGTGAAATACTTCATCTTTAATTACAACAGGCTCAACACCACCAATCCTCCAGCACTCCTCTGTAGATTTGATTGAGGACAAAAGCATCAGCATAGAAGAACTCTACAATTAGTTCAGCCAGTCATTTATTTTTCAACAGCATTTTTTGTCTTGGTCAAATAAGTATTGTTTTATCATGTTTTTTTCCCCCAGAAACCCCTGAACAGAACAGACTAACTTCAACTTCCCATGTGCTAAATTAAAAGATCTCTTTCTTTCTCTCTTTTTTTCTCTCAATCTCTTTCTGTGCCTCTCTTCGTCTTTCCCACACCTCAGTCCCTGCCTCTCTTTCCTGCTAGCATTATGCGACCAGCGAGTTAAAAATCCCCCCTCCCCTCTTTCCTTCATGGAAAGGGGTTGGGGGTGGGAGTGAATCTAAATGGGTCACGTGGGATCCCCTGCTAAGTAGGCTGTGACGTCGGCTCCCCCCAGTCACTGGAGCCGGAGTCCGTCAGAGAGCATTTCAGCAGCTGTTTTTTTCCCAGCCCCTCTGCCACTACAGGGGAAAGAAGAAAGAGCAGAGGAGGAGGGAGGAGAAGGAAGCCCTTCCCTCTGGCCAGCCGCTAACCAAAACAGCGGAACCATTTGCCTTTGTGCTTCAGACAAGCTGTTATTTTCTTTTTCTTTCTCTTTTTTTCATGTTTTTTTGTTTCTTCCTCTTTAGCTGGGAGGAAGGAAAAGGACTACAGGCAGCACAACCATCTTTAGCATCAGTGCTGAGGCTGCTTTTGCCTGCTGCTGGTTCTGCTGACTGCCGTGCTCGTCTGTCTGGAGAGAGATTAATATCAGATGTGCACAGCACACGCAGGAGAGAGGTGGAGGAAGGTGGGATGCTGAAGTTTCCCCCCTCATTTTCTTTACTTCCGCATACCATTTTCTTCTCTTCTTCCACCTCAGAGAGACTGAGAGAGAAGGGCAGAGAATGACCATGCTGCTGGAGAAAGAGAAGTAGAAGAAAGTGCGCTCTCAGAGACAACCAGGAAGCTTTTTAAAAAAGCAGAAAGGAAAGGAGGAAGAAAACACAAACTAACAGGCAGAATCTCTGAAGCAGGCAAGTCAAAGCAAGCAGGCAATCGAGTGAACGTACAGGAAATTATGGCCTCGCAAAGACTGTGGCAGATGGATGGACTCCCGCGCCAAGACTGATGCATGCAGAACCAAGCTGCAGCTGATGTGCGCTGATGATTAGGGAAAGGGGGAAAGGAGCACATTATCCCAGATTAATCTTTTTTCATTTCCAGCGCTAGTGGCAGAGAGCAGGAGGAGGAGGGGAGGTTGGGGAGATGGCGCACGGACTATGTCGACAGACGACTCCAACATCCGATTTTGACTGCTTGCTACAAATCAAGGTAGGTTTTTTTCCGCTTTTTCCCTTTGGTGTTTCTTATCATCTTGTTACTCAGCTTCTATTTTGTGTGTGTGTGTGTGTGTGTGTGTGTTTTATTGTGTGTTTTAAAACTTCCCACTCCCTCACTATAAAGAATAAACAGTAAAAAATCAGCCACTGCAAATACTACCAGCATGGTAAGAAAGAGCAGATCAGTCTACTTTAATTAGCACTGACACCAGTCATGTCCATCTCATCGCCTCTTTCGCATCAGCGGCATAGAGTTCGACACCCTCGAAAGCACACATAGGGAGTGACAGGGGAAGTCTTATTAAAAGAGAAGTTTGTTTGAAGTGGGTTGGCTGCAGCAAACCAACACAGAGGCATTTCTGTCCAACACCAAGGAAAAAATATCAATCAAGGCCCAAATCCACTGAACCTAATCTGGACTTCTTATCTGAGAACCTTATGCAACGTGATGAGCACATGCATTAGTGAGAATGTGTGGCATGTGACCATCCCCAAGCTCACACTGAATAAAACAAATCTCATCCATGGTTGCAAAGCTCATGTCAAAGGCTCTGATGACTTGTCCTACTTCTGACTGGCCCTCGGGCAATGAAAAAAAAATGGAGACACCTCTGCCAGACCCTGTGACATTAGTCGACTATGAGACTCAGCATGGCTTCCAGAGAGATCAGGCAGTTCATGGCAAGGAGGGAAGATGGATGTTTGTTAGTGCGTCATGTTTCAGTTTTGTTTTCAAACTGAGCAACTGCAAAAGCTGACACTTTAAATTAAAACACAACCAAGCTAGTTACTGTGTGTCTACCTTTGCCACATAGTCCTAAATGAGTAATCCTGCTGGAAAAAAAAAAAAACTTAACTGGAAATGTTTTTTTCCATAGAGTACTACACTTTAGAAACTTTCCTTTGACTCAACATCTTAGAAACACATGTAATTAATGGAAACAAAGCACTGATTCAATATAAACAGAGCTATCTGAGAAGGTCTCTTTCTCTCTGTTGTGTATCTGTTTTTTTTGTATATAATTTTGTATATAAAATAAAATGATGAAAAAAACAGGGCAGGAGGGCTTGGAGAGTAGTTGAGTAGTCAAGATCCGCAGCCTTTTGGAAGAATGTGCCCTCCCAAAGGATTTAGTTGCAAAAACAGTGTGCCTGCTATGACTAGCTGATACAGTAGCTGATAGTTAACTATTTTCATCCTATTTGCATCTCACCTACAAGAGTTTTGTTTTAAGATTACTCAACAGAGTAAGACATCGGGAACTTGGGACCTATGATATTTTGGCGGATGTATTTGTAATAGGTTTTCATTTTTTTATACAACCACAGCATAAAGTAATGAGATGATTCATACTTGAATGAATGATGAATGTTCTGATGATGATACAAATAATGTGTAGATTAAGGACATTGTATTAATGGGAAGTCGTCTCTGGCTCAGGGATGGACAAATTAAACTACAGTGTCGATTACAAGAGAACCTTTAGGGTGAGCTCAGCTGCAGGTGAACATACTGAAAGGAATGTCTAAAAGACTTTCACCCCTGTTAATGCTTTTAAAAAAGAATTTGAATTCTAAATGAAATTCAGCAAAACAGTCCCACACCAGAGGGCCTGATTTTTTTCCATTGTGCATCTGTCACATTTAGTGTGTCTCCAGGTGTCTCGCTTGCATATGTCTAATGATATCATGTAGCTTCTCTAATTATTGACCGCTGTGGCATTTGCCAGTATCTTAATTAGTCTAAGTATTAAATTGATCCTGAAGGAACAGACATTAATGCGTGTAGCAGGAAATGGCTAAATGGAGGGGAAATGCATTTGATTGAGAAACGTAATCTGATTTTCATGCCTGCCACATTGGAAGTGTGTGACCATTTGCAGATATTTTAGACAACAGCAAAATAGGATGTAGCAAACGGAAAGAGGGGTTGGGATGGTTGGTCACATATCTGTGTACATTCTCCAGGATGTCCTGATAATTGGATCTAACACTGCAGACAACAGGAATCTTTCCGGCTCTGTTCTGAAGAGTATTAACCTTTAAAGCAGAGGCAGTCTCAGCTCTTTCCATTTCCCTGTAATTGCTTGTGCTGAAGAAGCACGTTCTGCTGAAAAGGTTAGCACGCTCTGATCCAGTCGTCATTTACTGCTTAAGTGAGTATTTCAGACACATTTGAACGGGTGGATGGGAATAGAATTTTCAGTCGCCTCAAAATTCAATAATCCTTTTTCAATATTCAGTATTCTCTGGTGTAGGAAATGGCAAGCAAAACAAAATCAAAAAGTATTTGTCCAGAGAAAACCCTAATACTACACATTAAGCAATATTTGCCATGTTGCAACCATAGATTCTACATGAGATCGTAACAATGATCAGGCCCTGAATATACTGCAAGTCGTCTATTATGCAGCCACACTAAAAAATTAAGGGCAGTTGCGGCCATGAAGAAGCACAGTAAAACAAGCAAGGATGTCGAAAGCAAAGGAAAAAAGGAGCCTTGTATGCCGTCATGGAGGGCAGGCAGGCAGGAAGTGTCTGGCTGGCTCTGAGTGTGCCGTCCTCTGTGGTTGTGTGGCGATAAGTTAAAGGTAGTGCTGGGTAAGAGCTGGCTCAGAGCCGTTATCTACGAATGCTGATAGTGGATCCGCTAAGGCTGCTTGCTGGACCCTGAAAATTCATTTTGATGGCAGGCATCTCCTCGGCAGTAGCCAGGGGTTGTGGGGGGTGAAGGAGGACATGAATGAGCGGAGGGTACAGACACGGAGTGGGGTGTTCAGGGTGGATGTGGGTTTAATGGCAGGTTGGCCTCCAGAGCAACAGTGAACCACCGGAACATGGTGTTGTGCAAACCTGCCATTTGGAACTTCTGCCCAGGGCGTCTGTTGGTCCGTTTGTCATTGCTGTTTGTGTGCCTTCTTTTTCCTCTGCATGTTTTTGGCATAGACATGGCACTTCACACTTATTTTATTTAAAATGTGTAAAAGGTGTTAAGCAGTGCGTGTATGTGTTTTTTTTTGTGTGTGGGTGCTTATATCCAAATGCATGAATTACAAAACGGCACAACCGATTGGGGGGTTGGGGGCTATATTTTTAACCCAAGTGACATAAAAACATTCACAACATCCGTGTAAAATAACACTTTGCTGTATATGCTATAGGTGACAAGAAAATGAGATGGATTTAATTAACCCCCTACTGATGTATTCTAAGAGTAACGTAACATTAACATATCACACTTTGTTACAGTTTTGTATAAATGAATGACTCTTGTGCCTTTATTCCAATGCCTTGGAAGTCATTGTGACTTTTTCTCCTCCCCAGATAACGAAGCCGGCCGTCTGAGTGTGGAGCGAGAGAGAGAGAGAGAGAGTGAATAAGCAAGACAGAAAGCGAGAGAGGCAGTAAGTCAGAGGGAGCCAAGGAGACAGCTGTCCCTCAGAGGAAGAGGCTGTTGCTTCCCCTCCACCCACCAACCGCACCACAGCATGAGCGCCAGCCACCCTCCACAGCAGCCACAGCAGTACTTCCTGGCAGTTCTCATGACCGGCGTGTCACTTCCCTCCTAGCTCCACCAGTGGCGGGGTGGGGGTGGTGTGGAGTGGAGGAGGGAGTAGAAAGCGAGGAGGGGTGGGGGGGTGGGGGACCAAGGAGAGGCAAGGGAGCCCAGAGACCAACCCATCTGCCAGCAGAGATAACCCTCGGGCTGTTTTTCACGATCGCGCATGTTTGACGTGATTGGATGTGACCGCCACGTTTTGCCACAGCGCTCCCTCTGTGCAGCATGCAGTGGCGACGGCGGCAGCACTGCTGCCTGGCCAAGATGACCTGGAGCTGCTGCAAGCGCTCGCTCTTCTTCCGCACCCACGTGGTGGGGCTGCTGTCGCTGGCCTCACTCTCGGCCACCGTGCTCTTCCTCAGCCAACAGGACTGGCTGCCGGGCCACGCCGGCCTGCGGGAGAACCCTGTAGCCTACACGGTCCAGCAGCACGGCGGGCTCTCGCGCCCTAGGAGCGACGTCAACCAGAGCTCACTGAGGAGACTCTGGAGCGGGGAGATGGGTTATGCGGTGGCGGCAGCAGTAGCGGCGGTGCCACCCAAGCCCCAAGCCAACCTTAGCAGCAATCCAGCCGTTGAGCCCCTGCCTCCAGCTGCCGAGCTGAGCTTGGAGGAGTCCCTGGGCACCAACAGCAGCCTGCAGGGGGAGATGGGCGTGGGTGGTCGCCTGGCGGCACAGCCCTACCGCTACATCCTCAACGAACCACACAAGTGCCGCGACAGCGCGCCGTTTCTGGTGCTGCTGATTGCAGCCGAGCCTGGTCAGGCAGAAGCACGGAATGCTATCCGCCAGACATGGGGGAATGTCAGTGTGGCAGCGGCAGCCGGGCTGGGCTTTGTGCGGCTTTTCCTGCTGGGCATGATGAGCCCGGGTCAGCACGAGTCATACCCACAGAGCGCTATCGAGGATGAGAGCCGGCAGTTCCACGACATCATCCAGCAAGAGTACCTGGACACTTACTACAACCTGACCATCAAGACACTGATGGGGATGAACTGGGTTGCTACTTACTGCCCACAGGTCAGCTATGTGATGAAGACAGACAGCGACATGTTCGTCAATACGGAGTATCTCATCCAGAAGCTCCTCAAGCCCGACCTGACTCCTAAGAGAAACTACTTCACTGGCTACCTGATGCGAGGCTATGCCCCAAACCGCAACAAAGACAGCAAGTGGTACATGCCATCTGAGCTGTACTCCAGCGAGAGGTACCCTATCTTCTGCTCGGGAACGGGCTACGTGTTCTCGGGCGACCTGGCCGAGAAGATCTACCAGGCATCTCTGAGCATCCGCCGACTCCACCTCGAGGATGTGTATGTTGGCATCTGCTTGGCAAAGCTGCGGATCGACCCTGCTCCGCCTCCAAACGAATTCCTGTTCAACCACTGGCGCGTGTCGTACTCCAGCTGTAAGTACAGCCACCTCATCACCTCTCACCAGTTTCAGCCAAACGAACTTATCAAGTACTGGAACCACCTGCAGAGCAACAAGCACAACGCATGCGTCAACATGGCCAAGGAGAAGAATGCGCGTTACCGCCACCGCAGGCTGCATTCAGACAGGTTCTTATGATATCTGGCCAAATGGTCAGAATTGGTGGTTGGCTGTGTTGTGAAAGTTCAAAGGTCAGTTTCAGAATAGAAAAGGTGATGTTTTTTTTTCCTCAAAGCTCAGCATCCCACCGAATAGGCAACAGCACAGTGTTTTTGGTATTGTGTACAGTCGACTAAAACTATTTTTTTAATTTGAGACAGATGTTATGTATTGTGAATCTGTAACTCTTTTTAAAAGGGCAGTGTAATACATGTTGATGTGCAATATTGAGCATGCACAAAAACAAAAGGAAAAAAATGTATATAATTACATAAATATATATGAATCTACAACAGTGGTTTTAATCATATCAGGTGCCAACAATGGTATATGTGGTGAGACAGTATTTTCCTGAAGTCTTTAATTTGGTCAATGCAGTTATACCACACTGGGTCCAATTTGATTAAGTAAACTTGTTTTGGCTTACCACAAGGGCAGAGCAGTGAAGTAGATAATTGCATGAAAAAGGGATATACCCTCTGCAACCACCTCTAGTGTGCAACATTCCAAAAAAAAAAAAAAAAAACGATAACAAAAAAAAAAAAAAAACAGGGCCCAATGTTGACTCCCAAACTGCCCAACACCAAATGATTGTCTACCTGAAAAACTGCATATGGTCAAATGGTTATACACATATACACAGAGCGAGCAGGTGTATTGTTCTATACCAATGCTGATATATTATATTGAGATTGTATTTTTCAAAGCTTTACATTTGCACTCGAGGTAGTGTGAAGTGAGAATTATTGATTAAATGTATTTCCTCCACTATTGTTCTTATGGTATTCGCTCATTTGAAATGGACAAGGGTTTTGCAGCATCAACAGAACACAGAATGCACACAGGTGATACAGGTGTTAGAAAAAACACATTAATAGAGACACACACAGAAATGAACTGGCCCTGGGAGACATCCAGCTGTGATCGTTTGCAGATCGGGGCTAGTCATTAACTTAGTGCTTGGTCCTCCACATGGGCAGCAAAATCGAATGGCTAAAACTCCAGAAATGCTAACATGGCAGTGTATGCACAAACTGAAAGTCTGTTAGCTGAGGCTTCTTTCTAATCTTTGTTCTCAAGAGCACATGATGCAAGAGTATGCAGTGTTTCTTTTTCTGTTGAAGCTCATGTTTTATGCTGAGGGATAAAATGCAATGTGCTCTTGACTCTGGTCTGAAACGAAATGCTAGCATAGAAAAGCTTGAAGGAGTGCAAATCGAAATGACAAAAAAAAAAAACTCTGTAAGCTAACTTGGCTGACAGGAAAGCACATGTGTGAAAAATTGTCACTGGAGCTATGCCAGTTGAACTGCTGTAGTTAACACATCTTCCACATCACTCAGATGTTTGAGGCAAGAGGGGAGTATTAGGCCCCAGTTACACAGAAACGATCTGCACCAAAAACGCAAAAGTACCGTTTCGTTCTCACTTTTAACTCCGCGTTTAGACGAGCGTTTTGCATACAGACAGAAACGCAAAAGGATGTGATATTTTCTATTTTTCGATGCAGTATACACGTCAGATGGTAGGTGGCAACAGCAGCAAGATCAAGCTTGTGCATCAAGTCTTCGACTTCTCTTGCTGTTCACCACTATAGTGCGTGATTAAAAATAGTTTGCCATTAATCTCCAATCTGTATTTCTTTCATGCATCATTCTTGTGACTTGCTGAAACGACTCTTCTAGTGAAACTAATGCAGCTAAAGCAAGTTGAATGTCCATCGCAGAGATCGCTATTTAGCTTTTCTAGCAAGCATGTCAGTATGCGAGGACAAACTAAGTTTTGCGTTTTCAATCATTTACACGATGACGGAAGAATGGAGCGTTTTCAAATTTTCCACTCTGGAGGGGTTTTTCATTTTTTTGCGTTTTCAACCTCCAAAAACTAAGTTTCCGTCTAAACGATAAGGCGAAACGACATAATATTTTGCGTTTTTCACTCTGGAGCATTGTTGTGTAAACGGGGCCTTAGTGTCATGTGTTTCTTCTGCGAATATTTCACTATATACAAAAAGTAATTGAAATTCACTTAAAGTATTACACATATTTTTTCATGGGCCTGATATTTTCAATCTTAGTTTGCAATTTTTTGAAACCTCTATAATTGAGTATGAAGAGAAAATTAATAGAAGGTTAAGAATGAATTGACAGTGAATGAGGGGAGTTCATTCATCTAAAATGGAAGTTAAACACCCGGAAAACTGTTTGACAGGCTCCTTGTAATGCCAACATGGATTGCAAATTCACTCACAAATAAATAACAGTGTGCTGAACAGGGTCAAAGATAACAATTACATGGCGACTCAGTACATTTTAACAAGGTAATCTAATTAACGGGATGGAGCTCAGATCTGAATAGTTTATCTTTTGCTCTCATTACAAGGCTGTCAGTCAGACCTTTTAATTAGCCATATATTTAAGCTGGTGGAGTTGTAGCAATTCATGCACTTCACCATTTATTGAGATCATAATTTATGGGCAGCTTTGAAGAGATCACACATTCTCACTCCCCCACATTTGGTCCCACTAAATCTGAATAGCAAACACAAGGGCTAGGTAAATGGTCAAATATTTTAGGCGAGAGTTCAGCTAAGCCCAAAATCTGAATTCAGTTCACTGTTATATGTGCAAGAGGGTGTGGACACATAAAGTTCAGACAAAATCCCTGCAATAATAATGTACACTTCATGAACAATGTATATTTTTCTATCAGGAAGAAATAGAAAAGTAAGAATTGTATAAAAAGGATTGAGCAGAACATCAGCAAGAAAGGTATAAGAAAGCCAATTCACTGGGAGAAAGTCATACCCACACACAGGAATTAATTCCCCTAGCCATGACTATTCAGGCCCACTAAATGAACACAAATGCGTGTGGTGACTTTAGGCTAGGGGGATATTGGACACAAGGGCTACTGCCATTCATCCTTGCCCCACACAATCACTGAGAAAGATTTGTGAGGAGGGTGGACGATAGGGCTAGCAATTCCTCCTCCATCTGAACCGGCAGGCTGGAAAGAATATTTGCAGGAAAAAAAGACAAGTGAAGCAGAAGACCAAGAAGGAAAGAGCCAATGAGCTGTATGTGTGTGTGTGTGTGTGTGTGTGAGAGAGAGAGAGTATGTGTGTGTGTGTGTGTGTGTTTGTGTGTGTGTAGTGCAGGTGGGGTAGAGGGAAAAAAACTGGGGCGGAAATAAAGCTACATGTCGGAGCAAGTGATGAATGAGCAGGAAAGGAGCTCTGACTGATAAGTATTGAAAACCTGTGCAGTCTTAAACGAGCAAAAAAAAAACAAGAACAAGAAGAAGAAGAAGAAAAAAACAGAAACAAATTGAGATGTCTGCAGTGATGAAGTGTCCACTCCCAGCACTGGCTCAAGCCCCACGGTTCACACCTGGATTGGACTCGGAGATGAGCGGGAAGACTCTGGAAAGCAAGATAAATATCTTGACCCCGACGAGACCTCCTAGGAGCTGTGTAATAAGCTTGCTGTAGAGTTGGAATCTGAAGCGTGATTCTTCACTGTCCTCCAGGATCAATTCAAAGTTGATTTGCTTTGGGACAAAGCTGCTCTAATAACAATTATGTTCTCCATGTGTTCAACGAAAAAAAAAATGGAACATGTGTAATGGATCCAAGATATAACTGTAATTAAAGCACAGTTTAATGGGGGCAACTATGAAGACAGAATTACATAAGGTGCTGCACATAGACGCATGCCGTATAAGCGAGGTGCCCCTGAGCTGATATCGGATCTCCTAGCAGCAGAGCAATGTGGATGCAAGTTAGTTAAGAGTATTTTTGCTTTGTGGGCTGGGAGAGAGGAATGAGAGGATAGGGCTACATATCAAATCATGAGGTCAACAGAAGGGCCCTGTTATGAAACAATGCATCTCACTGGCCAAGTAAAAAGATGACACACGACACATCATTTCTTTATATCTAGCCAGCTGTTATAAATTCAGCTGCGATGGTAAGGTGTGGCTATTCAAACGACCGCGGTAGCAAGTGCAGTTGTGGAGAGGCCGCAGTGTGCTAATTCCCACTCCTATTCCCATTCACTAGATTGTCAGACCATTGCCAAGTGTGATCCCTGCCAAATTTCCATTGTTCGTGTTTGGATTCAAGAACTACCAGGGCTGCTGGTCCACCAATCAGGGTGCTGCACTCAAGCTGCACACCAGTAGATAGTACATTCCTACCAAGGCTCTGGGCTGCAAAGATAGGGGCATTTTCTGTTTGAAGCCAGCAGCTGTTTTTATAGGATGATCTGATAGTGACACTGTTGATTTCGCCTTCTCAAGTCACTAGCACACAGACACACACACACACACACACACAGGTGGCAGCTTCTCTGAAGGAAATACTCTGAGGAGTCCCCCATTTACTTTGCATTTATGATTATGATAATAAAATCTAATAGGCTGTGACAAGCTCTCATTGGCAGCTGACATGCTGCAGACACCCTTGATTTCTGTTTGCATCCCTGGGACACGTTCCCTGCACCACCTCTTAGTGTGTGGAAATAATTTGATTTGCGTCTCACCGCACTCTTTCGCTTTCACATCCATTTAGAGGCTCTCACTCCCTAATTAGAGGCAAGCTATTTCACAAAGGCATCTATTTCTCTTTGGGGGTTCATTTGGCTTTAAATGAAAGAGGGGCTCGTTGTGATGAACTGTGCTGGCGGATGCCACTACTCCATCTCATTTCTCTTTTTGTGTTTTTCTCCAAGTCAGTCTTTTCCAGCAAGCACTTGTATTGTCAGGGTGAGTCTGGTACTCTGGTACTTTGCAGGGTGACCATGCAAATGCATTGTAGTGTGGTTATGGTTCAGAGCACGAGGCAAGGTGGGTGACCTATTGTCACCCACGGGAATTGAGACACATGATGAGGTCCAGGGGAAGGGATATGAAATGCCACCTGACAAGAGGTTAATCTTTGTGCTGAGTTTGACCTTCAACTCACTGTGCGTCGCCCACTGTGTGTATTTGTTTGATTTTAATGTGCCTACACTGTGTGTGTATGTATGGCAGTGTATACAGTACACACACGTAAGTGTATGTGTGTGTAGGTGTGTTGCAGAGTCACATTCCAAAAATAAATCAATTAATGAAGATATATGAGTAGCTCATGAAATATGTATGAGTTTTTTTTAAATAGGTCACAGTATATTGCAACATTAATAACAGCACACAGAAATGATCAATAAGACACATAAAATAGCAGGAGTGATAGATGAGCACAATATCACTTAGCAAATTAGCCTGAGTTGAAATGGAGCATCAAATCTAATGTAAGCGTTTTCTAGATTGTTTGCACCTCTTGCCATTGATGTCAATTTAATAAGGGAATGCCATGAATTCAATTGCGTTAGAAGAGGCTTCTGTCTCCTGGAAACCCCTGCTATGCTCAAACTGTACAAAAAACAAAATAGAGGATGTGAAGCAAATGCAAAGCGACACACTAAAATTAGAAACTGGAAGAAATAACTACCAACACCAATCCTCTCCAATTTAGGTTGCCTGCCGGGGCACTTAGCATGTCACCTGTCATTGCTGTCACACTTCTGTTCATAGCCTTCAAGGATGAGTAAAACTGAGTTGGGTGCTAAATCTAACCAAATGTGACATCAGGAGAAGCAGCAAAAGCAAAGAGAGGAAATGCAATTTTGGCAAACAAAGAGACCCCTAATTTTCAACAGTAGATATAATTACAGGCTAATTATGCAGTAATTACATTCACATTACAAGCAAATTTTAAAATGGCAACTTTCCAAACACTAGTACAATATATAAATGTTGTTTAACAGCTATTTACTAGATAAAGAATGCTCAAACTTGGTGGTTTTCAAACCACCACAGGTCAATGAGGAGCATACTTGTTTGCTTGACAGCCCTAGAACAGGTATTTCTTTCAACAAAAAAACACAAACCAGCCTAGATTTGTCCCTACAGTATATTGAATATTACTATAACTTAGCTTTGACATTTCTAATTGTTGCTTTCTGTGTGTTATGTTGCTACTGTTGCCTGTCACAGGTGGGGAATGCTGGCATAGTAGTTAAGGAGCTTGGTTATTATGGTAGTGAACCCCAAGTTCTGGGCTTGAATGGCAGCTGCCACCGCTGTATCCTTGAGCAAGGCGCTTAACCTAAAATTGCTCCTGGGGAGACTGTCTCTGAAGTAAATGATGAATTGCATCATTGTTTTAGATGATAGCGACAGCCTGTTTATAAGTTACTTACAACACGCCTGTATGAGTCTCACAGCACATACGTACACTGAGGATGTCATGAGAGATTAAAATTCATCAATAATACTGAGTGTGTAATCACTTGGATTAAAATTGATGAATTGCAAGGTTGATGAAATGCAAATGAACAATTGGAGGATGATCTTTGACCCTTCAGCCCATCCATTTCAGGGTGAAGTCGCAATGTCAAACCATCCCGTATAATGCATACAGATCTCTTGTGGATGTATTCAGCAGAAACTAACCATCACCGTGACAGACATAGAACTATCAGCTAGACTTGTACATAATGACATGGACACAATTCACACATACATGCCATGACATGCAAACACATCACACTGTACATGCATACAAATCCAAACCGTCTATTACAAATGGCCGATCTGATATACATGTAAGCACCTGCAAGATAAAGTAAGAAACTGATTCTCAGTAACAAAGCTGCGTACCTTGTTAAGGCTCTATTTTTCAAATGGCTAAACTCCCATTCCACTCTATTTCTGTCCTCATGCGGAAGAGGTCTGAGCTGTCGAGGACTCTGCCCAGCCCACATTTTCTCTCATCAGAATCACATTTTAAAATTCTAATCATGGTTTTAACCCCAACTAAGTATGCCAAACCCTAATAAATATTCCTCTTAAGCCTCCAGCCTTATTAAGCAAGGGTGCATGTGTTTGGTGATAATGAGCCATCTTGTGATTGACAATACAGCCGGATAAAAAGGGTAGGAAAATAGGAAGAATGCTACAGTGCCTTTGGGGATTTGAAAGTGTAAATAAAGTGGAAAGCCTATGTAAGCTTTAGGAAGAAGAACTGAGCCTCTAAGAGTGTTTAAACTGCAAACAAGCCGTAAGATGAGGCTACCCCTGGGAGTGGGGCCGCAGCGCTTCCACCGACCCAAATACGCTAACAGGAAGGGAGAGGGGATTTGAGTAACATGGTGTCCCTCAAGAAGAGCAGCACTCTGCAGAAACCTGCATTCAGTTGGGGGTGGAAGGGGAGAGGGGATCATACTGTTCAAATGCACTGAGTCACAAAGGAGATGCCTCCGCCATTTATTCAAACGAGGCAACTAATGACAGCGAAAACAGACAAAAAAAAAATGACTAGCTTATATTAGCATATCCTATGGCAATGCTGTTTTTGTATGTACAATGTATGTAGTACTTATATGTTAGGGTATAGAGGCCTGTTTAGTATTGTTTGTCTGTGATGCTAGTAGCAAGACGTGCATGAGAAATGTGACTGATCAGCATGAAGGGAATGCAGTCTCCGTTATCACGCTCTCACACAGCAGAGATTGCCATCAACAGCAGATTATCCACAATTAGTGCAGTGCCATTATTCGGCGAGCGAATGGTGTGAAATATCAACAAACTCCAAATACATCCATCAGATGTAAAAGATACCAGGCACACTGTACGCATGGGTAGAAAGGGTGGAAGGCAGGAAATGGAGAGAGCTACAGTCTATGTAGTTTCAGGCAATTAAATAATGGGTGTGAAAAGCATAGGAGGGGCGGGGGGTGGGGGTGTAAGGAGGGTCTAGAAGGAGCAGCAGCCCTCGTACTGCAGATATCAGCACATTTTGCTACAGTATGCTCAAAGCCAAACGGTTGATCTAGTCCGCTCCCCACAGTGTCTAATTTCTGCATCTCTACGATAGACGCCACAACAATGCATGTCAGTGCTGTGGTTTAATAGCAGACTACAATTACCCCCCTCTTCACTTCTCCCGTACTCCTCTTACTCAGGTTATGAGTCAGCTTTAGAGAATGCCGTAAAATCATCACAAAGGTTTCACCCAACAAAAAAGAGCATTGAGGGAAAAGTGCTGTCCCCGCTGTTCCCTCAAACAGAGGTTAATCAACCCCTTTAAATTACACAGCTTGAAATGAAACAATGAAACATCCAGATTATTTTCCCCTCCCAGCCTCAAGGTCACTTTTGTATAGAATGACCGCCAGACTGTCATACTTTGAATGGGGCTTGCCTATTTGAGCTGAAACTGTATAACCTAGGCCATAATCTTACCATCATGAATCGCAAAATGCACCCAATCAACAGCATAGCTGCACAGAGAGCTTTTCATTCGCTAGCGTTAACATCGCCGTGACAGCAAGAGGGGGAGAGTGTGTGCGTGAGTCAACATTGACATTATTAACTGTCAAGGGCTTTTTAAAATAATCAGTCCATTTACTCACTCATTTCCTTTTCTGGAAACTCTGGCAGTGTCACATGGAGCATGCCATCCTGCCAACCCACTTGTTAAATATCACAGATGTGCTGTTTCATAAGATAGTGTTCTTTTTTTTCTGAGCTGCAGTATGCTGCTGGAAGTTTTGGTTTCTATAGAAATAGCTTTTGGAATGCCAGAATGAAATGCAAGGAAAACAGTCTGATGTTTGTTTTTCATTATGGTGTAGTTTTGTTGTTGCCACTGTGCCAAGTCACAAAGCGCCACAGAAATTAAATCAATGGCAATTACCAAAAAGCAACACAACTGCACACTTCCTGCTGTGTTAGCATAAATAATACGACTACCCATGGCAACCAAATGCAGAAGCAACTTGAAAATGCCTCAGCGACTCAAGTGTTTTTTTGTTTTTTTTTAGACAAAGCAAATATTTTACCCAATGGACCCACTGATGCAATCAATCTGCACAGTATGGACTTTTTTATTAGATTTTGCACATAGGCTGAAATGTGTCAAGCTTTTGTATTAAACAGAGTGAACAAAGAGTGATCTCTGGAATGCTATAGAGATTATATTTCAAACAATACACTATAATTGTATTTATTTGAAAACATTCCTAATATTATTATAAGACTTTTTAATATTACACGGCTCTGCATCTTCATAAATTCAGTAGTTTGCAGGTCATGAACTCAGATATTCTCATAAGAAGTCCAGTTTCCTCATTTTTCTCAATTAGTTACATTTTTACATGGCTTTCCTAATGAAATGTACATTGCTGCCATGTTGCACCAGGCTAATGTTATTTACTCCTTAGATGTAATCAGGATCAAGTGATGGTCAAAACTGTTTGCGTGTGCAGGAAACATTTGGCTATTGGGGGATGTTTCCTCCCCAGCTTTTGGTGTGTGTTATTTGTCCTGCCCAAAGAATTTTGTCCATGCAGCTAGTTTCACCTGCTCGTGCTGCACCAAAAGATATCGGGCATGACTGGACCTTTCCCTGGGTAAACTGACCTCTCTGTGTTAAGCTCACTTGTTTGGGAGGACTGGTGTCTGCAGTTGTGAGCCTGGAGAGAGTTAACTCAAGGTTTGCTTATCTGTTTTGCGATCTCAAAAGGGAGGTTGAAAACACGGCAGCTGCACAGGAAACATGTCAGTGTTCCACAAGTGTGTTCACAATCAGGGCAGGTTCCAGACCCTTCTGAGACATGACTGGGAAGTCAAAACAATGACCATATTGAGCCAACAAACACAGACCCACCCATCCAGCCAGTAGGACCAATAAACAAACTCTCTCTTTGCTGTCTGGGTTTATAGACACAAATGAAATACGTCTTCACAGCTCCTCAATATGCAAACAGCGTGCAGAGTCAGTCTGGGACGGTTAGGATATGCACATTTGTGGAAAATGGCTCCCACTGTGAGCGCCAGCTTATGGCTGTCAGGTATTCTTTAAATTTAGACAGAATACAAGGGACATTGCAGCCATGCCAAGAATACAGGCATCTGTTTTCCCTGTCGCAACTGAAATGTTTGGTCTCTCTGCTGGTCAGATGTAAAGCAGTGAGTGGGCGATAAGGCAGTTTAATAATTCAGCTCACTCATTAACTAAGCTTCAGTTAATTGATTTACATACGATCTGCATGAATTAAGACAACAGTGAAAGCTTGTTCTGACCACCTCTAGCTCTACTTTTCCAGAACATGAATCTATATTAGAATTTAAACAATGGTAAAATATTTAGGAAGTTAATATGTTCATCATTGCTATATGGTAACTATCACATGAGTCATTGTGCACAGCACAGCATTGTAGCAAAGCATTTGTTTATTTCAATCCATACATTTCAATTCTTTATTTGGGTGCACAACAAGTCACATGCACAAAGGTTATTTGTGACCTTTCATGGACATTTTTCACACTACATGATTCATTTTTGCCAACGAATGTGACTGACCATCCATGCTAAAAATGAGAACCATGTCTGCACTCCTCCAGGCTATCTCCTGTATGGAAATCTTGTCACAGCATGCACACAAAGCCTTTTGGTCATCAAGGTCAGGCCTGAGGGGGAAAAAATGTAATGTGGAAAGGTGAGAATTTCATCCTACTGCATCAACCGTGTAAAGGTTGGTCCTAGCAGATAATAATTAGTCCCATCTGTCTCTCCTTGCTCTGAGTGCCGGGGAGGTGATGCTTGCTCAAGACACCGATTGTGCCAAATACTTATTTTACTTGAGGCTCTTAATATGAACTAGTCATTCACATTTGAAAAAAACTTATCATTACATGTTCATGATACATATTATGTCATGTTTATAGCACATTCACATTTGTTTGACACATTTGTCACTCATGACAAAAAAGACCTAAACAGGTAAATAATATGTCAAACATTTGTCATTTGTTTACTTAAATCTTTTAGAATTAAAGCGGATAAAGCAGATAAGAAAATTATCAATACGAGGAGTCAATTAAAAAAAATGTCTTGTCAAGTTAACTGGGTTTGCTTGTTGGCTTGGCAACACCTGGTACGTGTTCATTAAATCAAAGGTGGTGAGAGGGCACTAGCCATTATTCACATTCAGACATACAGAATAGACAAATAGTTGTCCTGTAGAACAGCACACTTTATGTCTTTCTGGGCCAAATGGAAGCTGACATTAGGATGTGACTGCTAGATCAGGGATGATTTGGTCTTACACTATGACCTGAGTATTTCCTTTAACCAGGGCATAGGACCTGCCTCCGTTTCCTGTCCTGGTGCCGTGAGTTTTAACTGTCAAAAGCCCATCATGTGTAGATTGGCGGAATTCCACTCTCACTCACAAAACAGTTGATGTAACTGACCATATAGCAAAGCAGTAACACTTAATTTGACAGGTGAGTAAATAAAACATTCATAGCTCAGCTGTCATAAATTGTGCACAAACCATTGATGACTGACCTACTTCTCGCTGTTTAAATGGTAAGTGATAATGAATACTTCGAACTTTATAATAAAGTAACATTTGAAGGAGACTTTGTAAGATATTTGTGAAATATTTAGGTATGACATTGTAAATTAACAGGTTTAAAACAAAAATGCTGATGCGTCTTTGAGACAGTTTGACTGTTATTTTGATCGCCATTTTGTCTTCTATATGAATTTTGTGTTATGTCATGAAACACTAATGAATGCTTTTTGAGCCCTTTATGACAGCTGCTATGTATTACACTTACCTGTCATGTTAAGCGAAGCCTAAAGGAATACCACATCCTGTCTGGTCCATCTCTAGGACTTGGATCACAAAACTATTGCAGCTGGATGTGCAACCTCAGGTAAGTAGGTAACCCACAAATGTCTTCCTGTATTCTTTCCACCCATTCTGTTGTCTGAAAACTGCACTAGGGTCTGCGGTGCTGTTCGGATCTCGGTTTTTATCCCTAGCATCTGCTCTTTGTGTGACATCATGGAGAGCTGTGAAGACAGTTACTGCTAGCAAGGTTCCGTTGTTATTTCTGGGTGCTGCAGGTCTGGTGTGTCCCTCAGTACCCACATCAAACAGTATAGGTGCACTCATACAAACATTATTCATTCCATGTCATGTGGTTGAATTAGGCATACATCAGTTGCACCTAAATGTCTGGTATTAACATTAGCCCATAATGAAACCTTAGGAGGTTTATGAGAACACAGAATCGCTTATACAGTATAACTTTGAATCAACTAGGATTAGGTGTGCTGACCTGGTTGTAGGCATTTCCTTTCTACCATGTTGTACACCGTAAAAAAAAAAAAAGCTTGAAAACTGCATGCAAAGAATTGTTGAACAACACAAAAACTAATATTTCTAACCTCGAAAATGTTCGGTTTTGTGTTACGTGCATCAGGTTGCCTTGAATTTTTACGTTTTTTTTTTTTTTTTACAGTGTTATATAATGATAATATAATGATATAGTACAAAATAATATAATGTTGGACACATATAGAAGCTTTAGTTTTTTTAGGGAGTATTAATTTTCACTATGTGACAGCCATTTGAGAGGGAAATATATTCATTTTTGCTTTCTGCGATAATTTGGTCCATTGGTCTATCGTTGTTGCTATCTGGACTATAGTTTTTAGATCTAGTATTGACTTGTAGCACTGTTGACCTGTGGAATACAATTTCATGGCAAGCAAATGAAATAACCTTCAATCAAATGAGTGTAAAGAAGACATTACAGGGATTAATCTAATTCATCAAAGCTAATCAAAACAGTTTTCCATTCTGTGACTCCTTTATGCTTGAGCAAAACACAACTGCTCTCACAATTTAACATGTCTATTTTTGCACACCTGGCATTTGGTTACTGACTTGTACTACTGAGCAGACTAGGATTAGCAGTGGTTATCTGCGCTGTAAGGCATTCCAAGAACCAGTGAAATGCTAAATAAGTTTCAGCAGATGAGCAAGATGACCACATCTGTCTTGCAGGCAGTGTTCACTGGCTGAAAATGGTCACTGTCCATTTTAGGTCAGACAATGTCTCAGTGCATTTTTTCTGGAACAGTGATGGGAGGAATATGTTACAGTATTTGGAAAATTATGCAGCTGTCACAGTGCAGAGTCTCATAGTAAATTGGATCACATTTGTTCAAGGGCTTCTGCAGATTTTTCTCCACTGGTGGTAATGATGCTCTCCATGCATAATAATGCATCCATATCATTAGCCATCATTCATTTTGAGTCAGACAGGGATGGCAGAACTGCGAAAAGAAAATATTCCACCACACAAGAAGATGGGAAGAATCTGACAGCCTATACCACATCCACACACCTACCCCCCCCCCCACACACACACATTATATAGATATGCACAAGACAACTTTTTGTTCTGTAGGCGAATACAAATTCCCAATATCCCCAAGAACAGAGTAGAAAGAAGCTCCAGTTCACAAAATGCCCCCTGCTGGTCTGGAGACTAAAGAAAATCGATCCTGGAGACATTTTAGACAGGAGGAAGAGCATGGTTGCTTGGCAGTATACAGAGGAATAAAAAATAAATATGAATTGGTATACACAGTATACAGGAATATTCCCTTGCTATCTCTCTCTCTCTCTCTCTTTCTCTCTCTCTCTCTCTCTCTCTCTCTCTCTCTCTCTCTCTCTCTCTCTCTCACACACACACTCACACACACATGTTGAGAGAAGCTCTCTCTCTCCCTTACCCATACAAAAGATACACACTCACACACACAACCGTATGCACATAAAAAACACAGTAGGATTGACGTGCTGTTTTGTTTCCTTGGTAACCACACATTCATTGATATCTGAAGTTCTGCAATGGTGGAGAGTGGCAGTTAGGACAAGACAGACAGAGAAAGAGTTCCACAGTGACAGAGAAAGTGAAGGGGGAGGGGGGCCGTCATGCAGAGAGAAATTATTTTACACAATGAAACAGGAAACGAGTGGAGGGAAAAATGAATTTTTAAACCTATATGACAGAATAAATTATGGTTTATGTCTTTCTACTTGCAGTATTCCACTGTTCTGGTACCACTGTAGCTGAACATTTTATAAGAATTTGGATAAGAGAATTAATTTAGGTTGAAAGTGCAACTGCCTTCACAGCTGTCACAAGTTATGCTCAAACTTGCAGATTCTCTGCTGGGGGCCCTGCTGAAAGTAAAGCTTTGATTGGCTAATTAAAAGCTGTGATTGCTGTGGCTAACAGTCTTGTTAATAGTGTGATGTTTTTTTTTCTTTCACTTTCCTCTGGAAAGCCAGTCTCCAAGGGGAAGCTAGGGTTGAAAAGAAAGACAACCACAGACATTTCTTGAGCAAATGAGCTCACAGACTTCATTACCTGTCATCACATCTGTGTTAAAAAATCACTTCTCAGTTTTACTTATTATCATGCATTTAGTGCAAAGCAAAACTAATGATCTGTTTGATGAATGGAATCAGATGCAGTGCAAATTTGCTAGATGGTCTTATTACCCTTGGATTCAGTAGATATTCTAGTCAGAGTCTTTTTTTTTTTATTAAAGTTGTTGAAGTAAAACGTCACTTTGTCTGCTTTGGAAAAGGCAAACTTTAATTAGACAGAATATTTGGTAATAAATATAAGTGAGATATACAGCTACATGTAACAAACATTTTTGGGTAAGTCTGAAACTGAAAGACATCAAACCCAGAATGTGGACAACAAACAGATATGTTTCCATAGTGACTAAAATGCAGACGCTAGCCTTGTTGTCTCTTTTATGGCCTATGTCTTAGATCTGAATGGAAGCTAACAATCCTGTTTGCACCCAATAGATATAGTAAATGTGGCTATTTACACACATAAGGGTATACAGCATAGGCTACTGTAGCATGAAATGGCAGAAATGGAGTGTCTGTAGAAACAATACTTACAGCTTAGAGCATGCTTACATTATGTGTATGAATAATGAAGGATCAACATCAGAGTCTTGATCTATTTTCCAAAGTGGAAAATTAGGGGTGTTTTGCTCATGACACCTCTTTTCTGAGCATGATGCTGAAAGATAACAAGCCTATATCTGCTCCTCTACAAATCATTTATACAATCCCAATCTCCTGGAACACCATTGTGCTCTTCTGATTGAACCATTTGGCCATCTCTCACCCCAGATTGGGCAGAGCTTCCATGCTGGAGTCCTCCGATTGGACCATTTAGCCACCACCAGATCAGGACAGAGTTTCCATGCTGGAGTCCTCTGTTGAACAAAGCCAGAAGCATTATTACCAAAATACAATATAAACACTTGAATGTTGTTGGTACTATTTTGCAGTACATTAGGCCATTAGGCTTAAACCATGGACACTCATATGTTGTAAATTCTCATAATGTAATTTGTATTTTGGCATGTTTCTTTTTTTCTTGAGTAAATCTAACCATAATGTGACCATTAAAAACGTCATAGAACATAAACTCCTAGTTGAGGCTGGATTTAAACCCATAACTGCACCCTCCTTAAACACAATAGCTACCACCACTATGCCTGCAGTGGAAATAGTTAGCAATTTGGTTTCATTTTTTATTATTTTATTCAGACAAATACCGGTATGCAGCCTATTTCACAGGCAGAAATGAATGTTCAGTGTGTTTTTCTTGCATGTGCATGTGTTCTTGCATCCTTAGAGTGAGTGGTGCACATACACATTCCATTATATAAAATACATGTGAAATTTTATAAAATTTGAGACACTAGGTAAAAAAAGATCCATGAGACAGAAAGAAGACAGTAATGGGCAGATTAAACAAATCATCTTCAATCGGCTGTACTAACTGTTCCTGACTTCCTGTCTGAACTTCCTGTGAAGAGAGCACTGTATGTGAACATGCTCCTCAACACATGTCGTCATGTCATTTTGATTTTTACTTGTGACACAGCTGAAAAAGCTTAAATATTCAACCCATGCGGTGGAGGCAGAGAGCAGTGACAGTGGGGGCCATTTCACATCTGGCTAGACATGACAGGTAAACCTGGGGACACCACCAGTGGAGTAGGTGGGGGGTGGGGTGGGGGGTGTGGAGACATGTTCATGCCAACACTTCCCAGCGACAAAAAAAACAAAACGGATCGGGTTGAGTTGGGAAAGGAGATTATTCTTATGCTGATAAAGCGTCAGGGGTCTGAGGCAAGGTCGGCAGCCATCTCAGCAGAGATAAAGGTGTCAGGCCCTCCCGTTAGACTGCTGGGGTCCCTGAAGCTAGCAGATAAAGCAGCACCTGTGTCCGGCAGCCTCCCAAAGTCTACACAGTGAAGAGCAGCAGATAAGGATGGGATAGTATATACTGTAGTATGCAGTGGCACATATAGGCAGACCTGGAGCAATGACACTGTGAGGTTTTTTTCTCATTTATGGGGATTGTATATTGGTACTAGTTGCTGTTATGGTCATTCGCAGACTGAAACTAACGCTGGTTTCCACTGCAGATTGGTTGGAATTAGAAGCGGCACTTGGCCTGCCTTGACCTTCATTACAATGGAAAAAGACAATTTTCTCCTCTTTTTACAACTGTAAAAAGAGGAGAAAAGACACTGTGTTTCTCTCTCTCTCTCTCTGTATGTGTGAGGGCGGAAGAGTTGTGGCATATGAAATGTGAAGTTAAGCCTGCGATGACTATAGAAACATGGCCTTGTATTACATTCTCAATCATTGGTGAAGGAGCAATTCTGCCATCTTCTGACTTGGCCAATAAACTACACAGTCATGAGCACACATCAATTTTCAATATTTTCGGACCTGTTGAATTGCACTGATGACATTTATGAATTGCACTAATGACATTTATAATGTAATTTGACGTCTCAAATTCTCTGACAAGATAATGAATCTACAGCAATCAGAATTCCATTTCATTTCAGGCTTCTCTTATCCAATCCTTCACAGGGAACACCTGGCCAAGTCTAATAACAGCAGGCTGCAATCTGTTAGCAGTATCTCACTTTTCCCAGTGCCTCACATGGATTTGTTTTATTTGCCACTTTAAATGAACGGCTGTGGATTACTGTGCCCAAGGCACTGTGAAATCCCTGCTGAGACCTTGAGCGGCGGTGACTGTCGAAGTGTGACCTCCTTTACAGTGCCCAGATAGCACACGGACAAGAGGAGATGGCCAGAGGAACCGGCATAGACTGTCAAGAGAAATAGTGACACAAGTACAAGCATGTGTATGTCTGTGTGTTTGTGTGTGTTTGTATTTGTGTGTACATGCAAGAGAAAGAGAGAGAATAACAAAGAGAGAGAGAGATGGAGTCTAACCTATACCTATTGCTTTGTTGTCATGGCCATGACAAGCCATCCAATTTTTCAATAAATAAATAAATAAATTAATTAATTAATAAATATCTACCACCACTGCAGCATTCAAGACAATGTTCTCCTGACACATCACGGTAGCCCTTCTTACAATTATGTCACAACTGATAACAACACACGAGCAGCACAGCCCTCCCTCCACCCAACCCAACCCTCACCCCCAGTCATTGTGTGGGTGGATGAAGGAAAATGAATGAGAACGCTAACAGTTCTATTAGATTCCAGAAACTTTCCTTTATCCCCAACCTGTTTGATCCAGTTTTTGTTTTCCTTTTAGACTTAAACTTCCCACATTAATTTCTTAAGATTCATGTAGTCTCTGTCCTCTGTCCATTCATGTACCTTTGCAACAGCAAAAGATGCTAGCAACACAAAGCTGTCCTTTAGCTGTCCTCTTGTGGCACCGAAAAAGCGTAATAAGCCCGTAAGTGCAATCAAAGGTTCTGCTGAGCCTGCCTCCCCTCAAACAAGTGATGATTGTCCGCCAGGGAGGGTGATTTATGAGGGCATTCGCCACAGCACCATGTTGGCTGATTACATGGCCATTGGTAAAACGCATGCAGCAAACAGATATTAAATCAACAGGGTTTATTGCACTGGGGCTTATTGCACTGGGGCGTGGGCGATGAGCTGTCAGCTGAGGTGGGGTGTTGGAGAGGGAATTAGGAAATGTGTGTGTGTGTGTGTGTGTTCATTCTCAAAGACCTGGACGAGTTTGCCAATATTACAGCAATAGTAATGATAAATAGACATGCTCTCATAAACGGCAGAGAGGAATATATTGCCATTCTTGATTTCTGAAGTTCAGCACCCTACACCATAGGGTTATTGATGAGAGACCAACAGCAAAAAAGAAAGGAAATTATAATGGTTAAAAAGCGAGCAGCCTAGCCTGACTGTTGTCTGGTTGAAGCCAGTTAGTTGAAAAATCACATTCTCCTTATCTATGTTGTAAGGGCTATGGATTTTGGTGTTAGCTTATTGAGGGTCTGGCTGATGATGGATGATCATGCACTCTGGCAAATGCCCACCATGCAGTATCTCAACAGAGGCTAAAACAAGTGCAAAAGTGTGCACTCAGATTATTAATGAGGATGACTTCTGGGCATTAAACTTTAAAATATGTAACCACTAAATTATTCAAGGTCTCTTCCCATCCCCATAGTCACATGAATATGTGACTAATAACTAGATCCATTTAGACTTTTGACTTCTGACAATTGATTGAGTAAACCAAGCCAGAATCGAATTCTTGCACGATTTCACAAAAGCAACTGACCACCTGTGTGTGTGTGTGTGTGTGTGTGTGTGTGTGTAAACATCCAATCCCACGTTTCAAATTTGAAATTAAGGCTCCCTGTTTAATTAATGGCACCATACCCTGCACATATTTCAAAAGCCTTGTTAATCACCATAATTTAGGCTGCTATAAAAACAATATCCTATACCATGTTATGGAAATTGTAGTACTATAATTATATTATACTGGAAGTATGCTTACACTTTACACATCACACATCCAGCATGGAATTTAATATCCTCCAGACCAACAGGCGGCGACATACATATAATAACGCACCTTTACAACAATAACAACTTTAAACACATCCGGTAGATAATTCCCTTGAAGGTACGAACATGTGAAACATGTGGCGGACTTTAAACTTAGTGTTAACGCT
The DNA here is from genome assembly GCA_017657215.1 of Limnothrissa miodon. Taxonomy (NCBI): domain Eukaryota; kingdom Metazoa; phylum Chordata; class Actinopteri; order Clupeiformes; family Clupeidae; genus Limnothrissa; species Limnothrissa miodon. Next base: position 462,174 of record JAGFZM010000045.1, read on the forward strand.
TAGCCTACCAGGAACAACTTTTCTCGTGTGCCTTTTCTGCATGTTTGCTCACCAAATGTTCGACCTTTGCTGACACGTTTCATCTCTTGGCAGCCTCTGGGCAATCAGCAGCGGCTAAGCAGAATGCTTGCGCGAGGATGCCTGCGAAAGCTTTCATTGGGTGTTATTCTTAGACAAAGGTCACTTTTGTAATTATAGTGCTGTACTAAAGTTTATAACTTGTACTATTTAGATGTCAGTGAGGTCTTCGTGTTCGTGTTAACTAATCTATTGAGTAATATTACTAAGGACGCATAATCACGCCTTACTAACCTGCAAATTGCAAATACAACATATCGTCACCTTTAGCAATAACGTTTCAACTCATAACACAAAGTTTTTAGAAATATTTTTTGCTGTAAGGTTACCGTTAACGTTGCGCCTCCAATTAGATAATGAACCGGTTAGGTCTATCTTTAGTCCAGCATTAACCTACATTTGGCTTGTTTGTGGCTCTTCCTCTGTGGAGCAAAGCATTTAGATTTACTGCTTTCTTGAAGCCTATGAAGAGCGCAGCCATTAACGTTATCTCAATATTTGTAGAAACTCCGTGGACGTACATCTTCTGAAATCTCGGCCTATAAATTTTGTATATTTTTTCAACTCTGTTACTGAGAATTACCATGGAACCTAAAATTGCCTCTTTAGTTTTACTAACACTGGCCCTCTTCGTTCCTGTGAGACTGTATTCTTATCGGAGGATAACGATCATGAGGTTGTTGCTAAAAATCTAACCTAGGCGTAGAGATGGATGTGTGTAATGTTGAATGCTGAACTGCGCCTTGTTCAATGACACTGTGTGTAACGTTACTTCTGTAGGATGGGGAATTTGTCATTGTCAACATCCGGAGCTCTGTCAGGCACAGCATGTACTCAGTTTGTTCAGGTGGGCTTTAAGTTCACCATCATTTAATTTACTATTAAATTATTTTATTTCCTAACCACTGATAGCTTTTCCTTGTTTCCACAGGATGTGGTCTCTCGTAACTGTGTAGTTATATTCTCTAAAACATCTTGCCCATACTGCAAGATGGCCAAAAATGTTTTTAATGAAATAGGTGCCACATACAAAGTGATTGAACTGGATCAGCACACTGATGGCAGGCAACTCCAGGAGGCATTGGCACAAATGACTGGTGCAAAGACAGTGAGTACACATTTGTACACCAAATAGCTGGTGGTTGGAAGTCCTGATCCATAAGATCAGTTTTAACAAATGTATAGTCATTGGAAATGTTCTAGTTCCCTTTGAGGTGTACAGTGAATTTCAAATATGTTTGCTAATTTTAAAGATATTTTTTCACTTTGAGACTGAACTATTATTCAGCAGACTTCGAGAGATAGTAAGTAAGGTTAGTGTTAGTGATGGTAAGATTAAATGCCTCAGAGGGTGAAGGAAGGTATAATATACCTCATTATAACAATCTTATTAAGGACTTATTTCAGCATTTTCATCCAGGACCAGAAGCCTGATTTTGTGGCTTGTGAAGATTTTTTAGGAATGTTGCCAATTTTTTTTTACTTGAATCTCCATCTAATCTCTCTGGCATAGTCTACATTAAACATAACCCAGAAGCCTTTATGGGTTCTAAGTCAATACAGACTTTATGGAGAGTCAAAAAATGGGCATAGACTAGATGATTGTTTTCCCTCTCAATTAACTTTTCAAATGTGTGTTGCTTTGGCTTGCCTTTGCATGTGGTCTATTACTTTTTAATACATACCTAAACCGTTACATCCTATATTTTATACCCAGTGTTTTTATATCTGCCATTGTTCTGTGCTTCTGAATCACAACAATACGTTCTTATAGTGCATTCACAGGATACTGGGAAGGGGGAAGTTTTAGATTTTAGAGGAGTTGCATCACTCTTTATTGGTCATGTCAATTAAAGAGCCCATAGAACACATTTTTTGACCATCATAAAATGTTCTTCGAGCCTCAATAATTGCGTATGCAAATTTGTTCTGCTGAAAAAGACCCAGGAGCATTTCTAGGCTGTCTATTCCATGCTTAGAAATGCATGCTCATTAAAAATGTTCTATTTCCCACCCTCTGGCCAGTTTCCTGCCCCCTGGCGCTGATTGGCTAGTTCATTGTGAGGCCTATTGGCTGGTTTTTCGCTGAAGCAGATTGGCTCACTAGTTTCACTGATACTCTTTCTCAACAGTAAATCGGTGATCTATCTGAGTAAACAGTAAATTGGTTAATTATCTGAGCTAAATAAACATTCAATGGACTTATCAGGAATTCAACCACACAACAGCTAGATCCACAGCGTTTGGAAATGAATGTGTCAGACTGGTAAGTTTTATTAGAATTCCTGGTAACTAACGTTATGTACTATGTAATTAAAACTAGGGTTGCTTCACACATTCAGACACGGCATTGGGAAGTTAAACACATTTTACATGAAGAAGTGCAATAACTAATGTGTTAAATATGAATTTTGCCCATTTAAAATACCCGATATCCGACATCATAGTACTATTTATGGCGCAGTGTTTGGGGGGGAAAGCCTCGGGCTGGCCCAGGGCCGGGGCTTTTTCAGTTAGCCTATTTGTTGCGACCCGCATCCTCCTCTTTTGCCTGCGAGAGGCCAACATTATTTGGTTCCACTTGGCAAGTTTTGTCTTTCTCTTCATTTTCTCGGAGAAAACAAATAAAGTTGTATATAAACACAAACAAAGTTTTCCACGTCCAGCTTTCAGTAGCCTAGGCTAACGTATTTCTACATCATGATAATATAGGATTGTCCATTTACCATTTAATATTATGTAGGCATAGGCTACATTTTAGTTTCAGCACTAACGTCTGGGGTTATTATATACTATGATAGACGGCGATATGCATCTTTACCGGGAAATTAACATAGGCTATTACATTTGTATAGTAAACATTCAAAAGTTCACCTAAAACCCCAGTGTTAAAACTTGGTAATGGAAATGCAAAACTGGGGCTAAGCACAGGTGTTAAGACTGGGGTGAAGCCTGGGGGCGGCCCGGGGCCGTAGTGGAAATGCGACATTAGTATCTGTTGTTATGCTTGCTAGCCTACCAACACTTTAGTGACCGAGTGTGCAGCAACTTTTTTTTTTGCTTCGCATTAACCTGGATATCCAAATAGCATCAAGTAGGCAAACTGTTAAGGCCATAGAAATACCAGTATATACAAGTCTATAATTCTATGGTTGTGGGACCAAAAAACACGTGGTTACCTACCAGCAGAATCGGTTGTGCTTGCAGAATAGTTGGAATAGATCCTGGTTTCAGGCGTAGTGCTCGTGAAAAGACGGATCTATACAGCCCGAGGTTGACGAAACATTCTGGGGTGAAATGACCAGAGCAAACTACCAATCTCGGATTGAAGTTTAGTGGAACGTGGTTGTAGATAAACATCAACTACTCCCGTTGAATGCGAGGTTCTTGAGGAAGGTAGTGCAAATTCCGGACAACCCCAGTACATCCTGGAATGTTACACGCGCGTGTTGACATTTTTTCCGTATGTTCTCCAGTAGTAGCTAGCTATTACATAGACTACAGTTTGTTTATAGCCTACCGCCGAAGCAACAGGGGGCTGGACAAGATACTGTTCCAAACAATTTTTGATTGGACCAAAGATTCTACAGCAGAGTTCTTTGGATTGGACAATGTAATGGAGTCTACGTAGACCTTGCACTAGTTTCAGATTGTTTTTTTTTCAGTCCGGCAAATCCTAGCCTGAAATTTGCATAATTTGCATATACTGTAGGCCGTCATGGAAGATGGTGTTGGGAGTTTCGTTATGGTCCGTTGGATACCTTAAGCTACCTAAATTCAAAAATAACAAGGTAAATGTGGTTTTGCATTCTATGGGCTCTTTAAAACATTAGAAACTTCCTATTTCCCAGCACACAACATGTACTAGTTGTTGTATTCTTTTTAAATTAAAGGGATAGTTCGTTTTTTAACACATTGAGCCCCTTTCACAGGTTGTCTAAAATGTAGTAAAGTGGTTGACATCGAAATTTTGACGATTGCTTCTGTCTCGGCTATTTGGGAAATGTAGAATTGCCTCTGCCTGCCTTCAAAATGGCTAGCAATGGGCATGTGTTGTTTCTATCCTTAAAACACTGGTTTTAAAAAAAGTGGTTAGTGGTGCTCGATGATGTTCCAAATCATGTATCGTAGCGAAATAAAGCTTCCATCATGTTTTATTTGGCACTTTGTTTATATGAAGGAGCAAATAGATCCCTATATGACTTACAAAATGGCAAATAAAACATGACAAACTGTATTTTGCTACGATACTTGGGTTGGAACATCAGCAACGCCACTAATCACTCCATGAGAAGCACTTTTTTAAAACCAGTGTTTAAAGGATAGAAACAACAAATGCCCATTGCTAGCCATTTTAAAGGCAGGCAGAGGCGATTCTATATTCCCAAATTGCTGAGACAAGAGCAATCATCAAGATTTTGGTTTCAACCACTTTATTTCATTTTAGTCAGCCTGTGAAAGGGGCTCCCTTTAATAGTAACTTCAGTGAGCTCAAGTTCTTTTTCTCTGGCCTATCAGGTTCCCAGAGTGTTCATCAATGGCCAGTGCATTGGAGGGGGCTCAGACACTAAAGAATTACACCAGCAGGGAAAGTTACGTCCACTGATAGATCAGTGCACCCCTTGTTGTTCCTCAGAGGGTTCTGGATCTGGTGCAGGGAGCGGGTAGCCTCCTTTCTGCTAACACAAACTCTTCACTTTCTCCACTTCACCAACTTGCATACCATGATGCCCAGCCAGAGCATTATGTATTCAATCTGAGTATACTCCCTTTTTGATAATAGTGTACATTTGTCTTTGTTTTTGTGTAATGCATGATGAGAGCCTACCTCATAATTCAGGGATGTACAGCTGCATTTTAATAAACTTTTGTCCAACTATATGGGTTGTGCATCAGTGCATTAGTTTTCAGGTTTTGTGGACTAAATGTGTTAGTGGCAAACCACTCACTCTGTACCAGTGTTTTAGAGTGTTGTTATTTAAATGTTGTACAATAAATATCGTAGTATATCACATGTAACATGATTGTCTGTTTTATTAAAAAATAGATACACAAATGAATGTTTATCTACCTATTCTGTATGACTGATGTATGCAAAACGTTGAAGTCCTAGTTTGATTGGTCAAAATATTCCTCGGCAAATTTGGATTGGTCCCATGTGCTACCCGAAAAGGATGTCGGGAATTATGCGGCGTGTGTAGTTATCTGTGACTGCTCCGAAAGACTAGCTAACCAGGAGCCTGTTTTGTACAATACTGCTATTTCGCATGTATAACGGTTAAGAAACTTAATTCATCTTTAAAATGGCAGGAAGCGCAGGAGAATGGTGTCTGATGGAAAGTGACCCTGGGGTTTTTACAGAACTGATAAAAGGATTTGGTGAGTCCTGAACTACTGAACCTGAACTAACAGCACGGATGGATAACACTTGATTATAAGGCTAACGTTAGCACCATCTTCACATGCGCATGTTACAATTTACTGGCAGGTGCGGCGTGTATATCATCTTTACTCCACAGAAATGTATTTGTAATTACATGCAGTATTATTCCTCCTGTACCCCTGTATTGCTTTTGTGGGCCCCGAATCAATATTTAAAGATCCGCAAAGATGTACCGTTAGCTTGCTAATTAGCCTGTTAACATCGGTGCAATGGAACGTTAACGTTAGCTCTAAGTTATTGAAAACGAAGCTAGTCAAAGGATATTGTAGGTAAATGCACTTTAATCCGTTATCTGTGGCCATTTAATTACGGCAGCCGATTCTGTCTAGATTGTATTGCGTTGTATTAGCGTATATCCTTATGATGTATAACTAACGTTGAGCTGTTTTCCATTGAAGTCAGCTCTTTGCTAGTTAATATATGGTTGTGTTTGTCGTATGTGTGCTATTACCATATTGTCTAATAATGTTGAACTTAATTTAAAACGAAATCCCATTCATGCCGATTAAATAACGTTAATAATTAGATGAATATGAAATTAATTATTCTTAACAATTTTCTACAGGATGTAAAGGAGCACAGGTGGAAGAAATATGGAGTATGGAACCAGAAAATTTTGAGAATCTAAAGTGAGTACCCGAATAATTTAATATAAGCTGTTTAAGCTATGGCACTGATATTCGTTTCTAGGTTATGGAACATGTGCTTACTCTCATTCCTGTGATCATTTGTTCCCATTTCTTTTAGACCTGTTCATGGACTGATTTTCCTTTTCAAGTGGCAGCCTGGTGAAGAGCCAGCTGGCTCAATTGTTCAGGACTCGAGACTTGACCACATATTCTTTGCCAAACAGGTGTGTCTGCTTTAAAGCTCAGTCAAAGCTATTAGCATAGCATAGGCATTTTTGTCTCTGTTGTAAGTACTGTAAATTCTATACTCATCATAAATAAGTTTGGTTGGTTTGGTTGCTTATTGTTTCTGCTGTTGTGTATTTAATTTCCAGGTCATTAACAATGCCTGTGCAACCCAGGCTATTGTCAGTGTGTTATTAAATTGCACACATCAAGATGTACACCTTGGAGATACATTGACTGAGTTCAAAGAGTTCTCCTTAAGCTTTGATGCTGCTGTAAGTTGTCTGTAAACAGTATTCATTTTAATTTCATTTCATTTTAATAATTCAAACATTGGCAAAGTCAGTCAGTTTTATTTGTCAATTTCTTCAAATGTACTTCACATACAAAGGAATCAAAATTATGTTTCACACTTGTCCCATGCGTAGTAGTTGACAACAATAAAGTGCTGATGCACAACAGTTCTAAACATTAAGGTAATGTTAAGTAAAAAAAAAGTAAAGTAAGCTTAGGGCATTATACTTGGGTAACATACAGCATATAACAAGACAAGACGTAACACATAGTAAGTGTTCCTACTTGAGGTAGTCCCAGGTTGTGGTTCGTAAGGGTTTTTTGTTTTTGTTTAGATTACAGCAGCAGTAGTAGCAATATAAATAGTGGTAAAAAGAATACTAAAATGTATAGCAGCAGGTGTGTGCAATTTCCAATGCAGAGGTAGTTATTCTCTGTCAAGAGTGTTGTTTTTAGTTCTTAGTTCAGAGTGTTTGTTTCCTTGTTGGGGGGGGGGTTCTGCAGCCAGTCTGGTGGTTCTGCTGGCTGGGAGCCGGGAGGGGAGAGAGTTCAGCAGTCTCACAGCCTGTTGGATGAAGCTGTTGGTGAGCCTGGTAGTGCGGGAGCAGAGACTTCTGTATCTCTTTCCAGAGGGCAGGAGGCTGAACAGATGTAGATGTCTTGCAGGGAGGGGAGTGGTTCACCAACTATCCTCTCAGCTGTTCTCACAATGCGTTGTAGAGCTTTCCTGTTGTAGTCGGTTCAGCTACCGCCCCACACAGTGATGCAGCTGGAAAGGATGCTTTCAATGGTTCCTCTGTAGAATGTGGTCAGGATGTGACCACGGAGGAAGTAGAGGCGCTGTTGTGCTTTCTTGGCCAGTGATGTGCTGTTGGTAGTCCAGGGGAGGTCCTCACTGATGTTGGTGCTGCTCACCCTCTCTACAGCAGCGCCGTCAATGGTCAGTTGGTGGTAGCAGGTGTGGCCTTTCTGGAAGTTGACAATAGCCTCCTTGGTCTTGCTAACATTTAGTAGGAGGTTGTTGTCTCTGTACCACGTGGTCAGGAGCTCAACCTCTTTCCTGTAGTGGGTCTCATCGCCCTTGGCACAGGCGTCTAGGTCATAAATGTTCTCTACCACGTTTACCTATGTTATCCAGTAGACACTGTAAAATGGTTATTATGTTGTTTTAACAGGGGTTAAAGTCCATATCTCAATAAATAAAACCTTCTGGAGGATTTCATGCTGGTACATAAGTTGGAATATTAGGTAGTGCATCCTTATTGGTCAAGACCATCATAACATCAGAATCTCCTCACTTTAATACACTTTTACAGTTAGACAAATCTTAGTTTGCTGTAATAAGGCTGAAAAAGGATCACACCCTAGCTCTGCCAACCTCCAACCCACCCTCCAAAATGAAAGGTTTCTTTTTTTTTTTTAATAAGTAATATTGAGTCTATTATGGATATATCTCACAAATGCCTAAACAGAGCCTGGCCAAAACTGCAATACTATTTTGAGGGGCTGCTTTGGCAATGCAGGAGCATCCAGTAAAGTATTGATTGAAAAAACAAATTGCACAAATTTTTGCTTACTTAAGAACACCTACCATTTTTTTCCAGAATGTGAGCCCTGATGTGGAATGGCCTTTAGTAATAGTTCTTGTTTGTTTGTTTCAGATGAAAGGCTTGGCTTTGAGCAATTCTGAAGTAATTCGTCAAGTTCACAATGGTTTTACCAGGTAGAGACAATTTAGTTCTGTGTGTGTGAACATTGAGATGTTTTCACTGATGTGCTATTGTTCCATTATTCAACATGCATTTAACGGTTTTGCCACTTGCAGACAACAGATGTTTGAGTTTGACGCGAAGTCATCAGCAAAAGATGAAGATGCATTCCATTTTGTTAGTTACGTCCCCGTCAACGGAAGACTCTATGAGCTCGATGGACTTCGTGAAGGACCAATAGACCTTGGTATGATGACAGACATGGGTGATGAAGTCATGATTGCTGCAGAACATGCATTAATCTCAGTAATAGCCTCTGTTTGGGTTTTATTATTGATGGACTAGGCATAATACATAGTAATATGTACATAGTAAACTGACAAGTTTGGTCCACTGTTGTGTTGTTGCAGTGTTTTTTTTTTTATTATTTTTTTTTGTTTTTTGTTTTTTTTTTGTAGGTAATTGCAAGGCATTGTGCACATTCTTTTGGCCTATTCTGAGGACAATGCGAAGTTATGCATGACCTGCTGAAGGACTGTGGTTGATAAGCAGATTAGACAGCCCCACTAACTTTGTTCCTTTTTCCTCTTCAAGGTGTTTGTAATCAGGATGACTGGATTAGTTCAGTGCGACCAGTCATTGAGAAACGGATACAGAAGTAAGTGTGGCATGTTATAATGCAGTAAGCAATTAGTCTGCTTTGGTATAGCATGGTTGTAAACCTACTGGGTCACGTTGGGGTGCTCTGTTGACCTCTCTAGGGTCTAATGGCTAAAATGCTATTTTTAGGTACAGTGAAGGAGAAATTCGCTTCAACCTTATGGCCATTGTCTCAGACCGGAAAATGATATATGAGCGCAAGATCGTAGAGCTTCAGGCCCAACTTACAGAGGTGAGACCCTCACCACCATCTCCCACACTGCTACAACATAGTGCTATGTTTTATCTATGCATTTCACCTCCACTGTATACAGCAATCCAGTAAACCCAAGTGAAATTGACAAGAGTATGCTTTTATAAGTATGATTTAAGGGGTCATTTTATAACCGTCTTTTGGATCATCATTGGGGAAGGTGTAAAATTGGATTTGTACCATGCAGGAAGAGCCCATGGACACTGACCAGAGCAGCAACCTCTTTAGCTCCATCCAGTCGGAGATCGCCAAGTACCAGCTCTTGATTGAGGAGGAGAACCAGAAACTCAAAAGATACAGAGTAGGTTGTGGTTCTGTTGGTTAGATGGAAACAGAGGATGGAACAAAAGAAGTCTAAGAAAAATAATTTGCTTTTGAGGATGTACAAGGATGTTTGGCCTCCATGTATGTCTAATGTTTGGCAGCTGGTGGCTATCTGTGTAACATGTACATTAGTAAACCTCCCTCATGATGCCTTAGAACATTCTAGTAAGGGAATCTAGCACCTTTCGATGTAAGCTCCTCTGCAAGCGGGCTAGTCTCTCAGATTGTGGGTCGAATTCAGTATGATTTGGGTTGCATTTGTTTGTGAAATTGATTGAAAGTAGTTTTGCTTGTCTCCTCAGATTGAAAACATTCGAAGGAAGCACAACTACTTGCCTTTCATAATGGAATTATTGAAGACATTGGCAGAGTATCAGCAGTTGATGCCCTTGGTGGAAAAAGTGAGTGTGACTGTCCTCAAGTCAAAGATTTCTGCTGCAGCTCGCCTTGAGTGCTCTAAGTGTTTTTCACACTAGAGGGCAGTGTATCCACTTAATTGCTAATGGAAATATTTTTTTGCTGTGGGGTAGCCTGATCCTTACTAATTAATGCAGCTATGTGCTTTTGACATGCTAAGCATTCAGGAAGTGGTTGGTCGTTAATTGCTGTTTCATTTTTTCCATTACTTCTGTATTCTGTCACTTGTTCTTATATTCTTATGTCTCTTCCTTCACTAGGCTAAGGAAAAACAAAGTGCCAAAAAAATCCAGGAGGCAAAATAAGGAGTCATCAACATCATTGTCCTGTGCGTTGTGAGTGTGTGTGTGTGTGTGTGTGTGTGTGTGTGTGTCTGTGTGCATTTGTGCACTTGTGTCTTAAGAGAGAGGTTACAGTGTCAGTTCACTCTGCCTTCCCTGTAACCACCACCCCCCCTTGCCCCATCCATCCACCCAATGCTAGTACAGGGTCTAGGACAAGCAGTTTGAACAGTGATTCCCACTGTCATTTCTCACCTTAATGTTCACCCGCCACAGATGTATGTATGCCGGACAGAAAGTTAATAAACCTGTATTATTTTCATATGAACTCCCATGTGTTTTTAACCATGTCATGACTACAGTAATGTACTTAAAGACCCACTCCAGTCATTTTTTTGACACAGTATTTACGATATAGTTTGTTATAAAGTTGCACTAATCAGCTTTTTTTCATGAAAAAAATCTCTTCATATGGTCTAGAAAATAACCATACAGATCCATACCTCCACACCGATCCCTGAAAATGAGATTTCCTCGGAAGATCGTTTATCTATGACGCATCAGCTCTCACGTTTGATAACTTCTCAGCCTAAGTTTAATCATGGTCATTTTAAACTAGCAGTGAGTTATACATGCACTCAGGAAGTAACGTTAGAGTTTTTAATTTATGTTAACCAAGTGCAAACATTTTGTTGTTGGACATATGTGATCATAAATGCCGGTAATAAAGGACATAAAATCAAGACAGAAAAAGGGTAAAAGCAAGAAGTCATAACGTTATGGAATTTCTGTCTTTATTTTCGTCATGCTTACAGTAACTGCCCCTTTACCCTCACTACTTCTGTAACTTTGAGTCACTTATTGAAGTTGACATGATTTTCATCCCCCCCCCCCCCCCCCTTCATATTTAAATGTTTCATATGACTGGAGTACAATAAACAACCTGGATTGAAGGTTAGAAAGAAGGAAGGAAAGAACTAGAAAAAATATTTCTCTCTTGTGTGAGCCTCCGGAGTGGGTCTCATACAACATTCAACTCATACATCATACAACTCGCTTTTCACCTAACGGCAGCACTTAACCTTGATGGGTCTGATACCAGCCAAAATCTCAAACCGATATACTTTCAGTTTCCTGATGAGCCCCCACTTGTATAACCGAAATCCTTGCATTTATCATGTAAAATCTAGTGGCAGACAAATTTAACCAGGCAGACAGATACAGGTCAAGAGCAGTGCGGCTGGTTCCTCCTTCGCAGAGGAAATGACGCGTGTTCATGAGCAGGGCCCCTGTTAGATTAAGACACATCCTCAAATTAAGAACATCGACTTCTACACCTGCATTGTGGTCACACAGAGCATAACTCCCTCAAGTAAAAAATTTTTTTTTTTTTTTTATTTTTTTTTTTTTTACAGTTGATGACCCAAGTCTTCTAATCTCCAAATTCATATCAGGGCTGGAAGTTGTTAGAATTTCAGAAGGCAAATGTTGATTCCAAGAAAAATGGCTTCAGTTTTTTTCTGATCGGCTTGGTGGTTTGTGTGTTCTTGTTATTGAATGTTGATGTGCAGAAGCCTGTGCCATGTTTATCTCGTTTTATCTCGTTCTCCTCGTTTCAATGAATATGAAATGTACAGCCAGATGAATTATGTGTGCATGTTCGTGGCTTGATAAATTCATACCAGTGAACATTTATCTGTGGTGTTTTGAGGTCAGACCTTGCTATTTAAGAATGAGTGTTGAGGGTAAAGTGTTTGTCATGAATGTAGAAGTACTCTCATGCATATGTATCATATGTTTGTGCACACACGGAAGACTTATTTTTTAGCTTGTGTTTGTCTCCTTCTCGGCCAAACAGTACTTGGCACTTTTAACTTGGCAATAGATGAAATAAATAAGGCTAGCATTGTTTTACATTTTGGCAGAATGCAGCTTTCAGCCTGCTTGTGCCAGTTTGAACAATAGAGCATGTGTGAGACGAGCATTAATTCATAGCTGAAACCATTTGCGAGAGAAATGAAGTCACTACCTTGTGTTGCGAAGTGCTCACTTTTTCCAGTCATTAGTGTGGCCTGTGTAGTGTTGTGGTTTGTTGCCAAGGTAAGGTGTACCACAGCAGCATGCGGTGACAACCACGGCAAAAAAAAAAAAAAAAAAATGGGCCCAACACATCCAATTTACAATTTCAGGGAACAAAACTAAATTAATACTGTACTCTGCGAAGCTCTTGGCTCTTGCACAAACTTCCAATCCACTGATGTGCCATATTATAGGCACTGTACAATCTCTTAATCTCTGTTCATTTATTTTTTGGTCTGCACTAGTAGATGGTTATTTATTTCTTTTGCATTCCCACGTCTGCTGTATATCAGCTCTGTGGACATGAGCTTTGCCAGTGGACAGAAATAGTCAAACAGTGGAGGTGTCTGTTTATTGTCACGTGGGTCTATGAGCTCATGCCTATGAAGTGGGTTCAAAAAAAAAACTGAGAAGAGCCAGAGACACTCGCGCAGATGTGTTGTGCGGCGTTTTATGTTGAATGGGTTGCTATTTGGGGTCTGAGAAAAGATTTGGTCAGCAGAAGTATTAGACTTTAGCGTTTGCTTGTCGAATCCCAGTCAAGCCAGAAAGGCAAGTGGATGTACTGTTAATAATGTTGATACGATCTGATCTTTCCTAAAATGTCCCCTCTACATTCCCTTATACTTTTGAGCATTGTATGCATATTAAGTGGAAGTCAAACATTTCCGACATGCAGGAAACATGCAGTGGATTTTCTCAGTATAGTATCCTCCAAATCATCTTCAATGAATTTGTTGACTTGACTGTTAGGTGTTAAATGACCTGTTACAAATGTGACTGAATTATAAAATGCCTATTTGTAATGGTCTTTTTAGCTCGTGAGTTTCATCCCAAGTCGTACAAACAGTTTTGTTTATAATATATAATTTTTTTATTGATTGTAGAAAGTCAGGTCAAAACATTTTTTCTTTGAAAAAGTGTCCTCTGGCAGTCCAGCTGCCTCAGTTAAGATCAGGAGGATTGTGGGTGAAACCATAAAAGGAACTCTTCCTTTCCCTCAGAGTGGCACTGGCAAAGCATTTACTGCTGACCTCGATGAGAGTAAACTTGAACCCAGCTTATCTTGATCCAGATGTTGGTGCATTATGTAAACGCAAGTGGCCAAATGGTGCAATGGAAAAAGCATCTGGTTATGACAAGCCAAGATAAAACATACATACTTGGCAGAATCAATTGTGCAATTTACAATAAACAAATTCTTAGCATATTAAATAATTAAAGTCTTAAGAAAACACTTTTGCAAGAATTTTTGCTTTGTTAAACTTCAACCTTGCCATAATTCAGCAGTTAAGAAGCCTTAAATCTCAGTATTCTTTCCTGACAGCCAGTTAGATGATGCTACGTTTGCAGAGCAACATCTGAAGTGCTCAAGTCCGTTAAGCCACAGATCTCTCAAAGTTTTTTTTTTTTCGTGTGCAAATGTGACTCCCTCTGCTTTGCTGCTGTCTGAAGATCTCTGTAGAGGGATGAGAGAAGGAAGCGCGGATAGCAGTTGTTCTCCATCAAGCAGTACACTTTGGTCTGAGCAGCAAGGAAGCAGGATAGTGATGGCTTCTGGAGAGACTGTTCGATAGCTTCTCTGGTGTAGAAGTCAAGGTTCACCTAAAAATCATTCAGAATAGATTATATTTGTAGCCTGTTGTGTGAGTTTTGTGTGAATTCCAGTTGCAGTGATAATTTGACTTACCTCTTTTGGCGATTCACATTTTATGAACTTCTCGTATATGCTTCTGGCCCGAGATGGAAGTTTGTTGGGGGACTTAACCTGCATGAAGTCTTCACAGGCAAGCCAAAACTGTAAGTTCTCCTCACAAAACTCTGACTTTAGGAACACATGAAAGGCTATTCTTCCATCTACAGTGATGAAAAAGGAGAAGTCTTGTTATTGTTTGTGCGTGATGTCAAGACGCATCCTCATGCAACTTCGTTCAGACCTATTCAGTGATGCCTTGCACAAATGAGATACAGGAATATCATAAGTTTGTGTCACTCACATTGACTACTCAGTAGTTTGTCCAGTGACTGGGCCCACTGTTCTAGGTCATCAACTGTTGGCCTGAGCAATGGAAAAAAAATGGATGTGATAAGAATCACACCAATAAATTGTATCATATACAATTATTTGCCAATGCCCTTTAACACTGTTAGACATAGTAAAACATTTGGCTGTGTAAGCATTAAAGGAATTCTCTAAGGCACAGCAATAACAGTTGTTAACAACAACTGTTTTTAACTTACTTGTTGGACCTTTTCTTTGGTGAAGTTGATTTCTTAAGTAGATAACTTAACCGCATCCTCCAGTTTCTGTTTCTGTTCAATTGGATTTGAGTTACTTTTCTTAGAGCACACAAATGTGTCACTAATTGTTAGCACTTAATACTAGATAATCAATAACTGAAAAAATCCTTAAGACAAGTTAGCTAAAAGACACTTACTTATTAGCATTTTTGTCCATGTGAACGTCTGAACTGTTCATACACGTTGCGCATGCCATCGATCTCAACGACACAGTAGTTTCTCTCATGGTTTAGAGACTGCTCAGGCACTGTTGAAATCAAAGCTTCGTCTGGCTCTCCGTCATGACGGATATTTATACACAGCCCTGCTACGTCAGAAAGGGTTGGTCACACAGACTGCATGGGCCAGATCTAGCACTCTGATTGGCTACTCTCTCAATGTTTTCTTTACTCAAGTACTCACAGAAACATACACATTTAGGTACAATTTAATTTGGCTGAATCTGAAACTGGCAGCATTGATATTTTCCAATGTACTGGCTTGGTCTGTAGAGGTCTGTAAATAGTCTTTATCTCAAGAGGACTGACTTTACGATAAGGATAAATGACTTGACCCCTAAGCAGTCTTTGGAAGATACACACTATCTCTTGTGTAGTCTAAAAAGTGGAATAAAATGGTCATTCACTGGTGTACATTTCAAATAACCGCTTGTTGAGTCAGTTTTCAGTGTCAGCAACATGATAGGCTTAAAACAAACAATGCTTCATTTGATCAACTGTTGCACAGCGTAGATAAACACCTTGAGGGCCTTTCATGACACAATATCCGTTTCATAGATATAAGTAAATAGGAATGATTATGTCACTTATCAAACCAGTTTGAAGTTCCTCAAATGCATACCTCAAAATCTATTTTAACCCTGCTCTGTAATGGCAGTACTGTGTAAATGTATGAATGGCATTCATAAATTATCCTAAAGATGTTCATGACAGTCTATTTTTAGTTGTTGTTTTTCCATGGTGGCGTCATAGGAGGGAAGTTGTGTGCAGTTTGTTGCCGCTGATTATTCATGTCTGAATGGATATCTGTTTTACCCTTCGTGGAATGTAGCTGCTTTGACAGTGGAAAATGTTGCTGTTTGCATAATGGTCATTCAAATATAGATTTGAATATGCCTCATCATTGGAACAATGTTATTGGCACAGGATGTATTTTCGTAGATTGCAGTCAGTGAAGAGATCCTCTACTTGATCTCCTTATCAGCTTTTCATACAAACTTATTTTAATGTTTTTAAAATAGGCAGACATGGCTAGACACTTCTGAAATTAACCATTTGGAGAAACACACACATTCAATCTCTCCGCTTGTTAGTTGAGGTGTGTGGCACGTACTGACTGATCTCCATGATTTTTGTTTTGTTTTGCTCTATTTTCAAAAGTACATCACTGATGGTTCACCTGGACGTTGTACCTAAGTGTAAACTGACACAGTTCAAATAGATATCATATAGCATTATATCATTATAGAAGTCAGAGAGAGAAAAAATAGAAACAGATTTTCACTTATCCAGGATGAAATGCAGTGAGTAGAAATGTAGTGAGTCATGTTCATGAACGAGTACATTTCTCATTACTCCTTACCAGTGCTAGCGTAGCTTTTCCAAAGTCATTACAAACAAAAACATATAGTCTTAGTTATTTCACCAAATAATATTTAAAGAATAGGTTATGCCTAGACCTAATTTTAAAAAATAAATATTTGTGAATCATATATTCTGCATGATTATCATACAGAAGATAAGCTTTATTATAATTGAAATGGAACATGCAAGCATATATTCAAGAAACTAAACTGCTTTGTTGTTTAAGCCTGTGGTGCTGTAAACGTTTTCCATTTTAATGTGTTTGGGTGGTAATGACATTGAAAAACAGCAGTTTGAGTTTGACACAGGTTTCCGAAAAATTGTTTTCTTAATTCAGGATTTTTTTTTGTTTTTGCATTTGAACTGGTTTTAGTTTATTAAAAATAACCTAGGGCCCCTGTCAGCTTCTGAACAGAAGAGACAGAATAGTCAGAGTTTAATATACAGTCTTGGAGTCTCATGAACATTTCCAGAAAATGCTCCATTTCTCCCAGAAAATTATTGCAATTACGAATATTTTTTATACATATCTTAATTTCCTTTGTGTATTTTGGAACAACACACACAAAAAAAAATATTTCGGAAGACTGCTTTCTGGCCCCAACATCTTATTATAAACTTCAGACTTCATGAAGGTGCCCATTGCCAGAGGTGGCAAAAGAAAAACATCTTTGAACCATTACTCTATTTGAATTTAGAGATTATGATCATTACTTTGTAGACCTCAATTTATTTTATGAAGACAGCAGAATGGTGTGTTTTGGCAAAAAGCTCTACCTTGTTCTGAATTGTTCTTGTGCTCCCAAAAGAATTTTTGCTGACATGGTCACATTTTAATTAACACTCTGCTAGGTAATTCTACTTTTTAAAGAAAAAATAATGGAAATGAAAAAGAAAAGAAGACTGTGTCCAAAGGTGGGTGGGTCAGAGAATGTTTTGGGTCCATTGTGAAATCTGAAGATTATCAACAAATTTTGGGATGTAATGAAAACCCCAGCTTAAGATGGCTCTGTCTATGTTACAGGCCATGGTTATTTCAGCAGGACAGGGACTGCAAGCATAATTCAAGAAGCAAAGTTAAAGACCGCGTAAAAAAGCATTTTGACAAAAAAACATAGTGGCCTACAATGTGTCTGAATTTAAATAGGAGGAGCTTGTTGGTGGTTATCTTTTCAAATGCGTGTGGAGAGGTGCTAGGCATCTTTTGTGTCTGCACATTTTTTTAGTTGAATGGTTTTTGTCTTTTTTCTTAACTTTTGTGTTTTGTTCTAATGCACATAAATGTAAATGAACATGTGTATACATTTGTAATTGCACTTTCTCCATACTTTCTGAATTGGGTTTGTTCTAACAAAGTATTCATTCATAGAGGTATCAGAATCCAAGTTGATGAATGAATACTCTAATGCCACACAGTCTTTACGTTCTGCTGTCTATTTGGAATGATAGCTAATTGGGCTCTTGCACTGACCATTGCAAAACTGTTCTCTTCAGCTTGCATAGTGACCTCTTTTCACCACTTCCGGATTGCACTCAAAGCTTGTGACATGCCAATTTCACCAGGTCAAGAGACCAAAGTTTACCTGTTTCCTGTGAAAGTACAATGTAACCATTGATCATTGACTTCACAATGCAGAAAAAAAAACAGAACCGAAAAAAGACGGAGAATAATTTCACATCTTCAGTTTGATTTTCATTTTCCTTTTTGAGTCTACGTAGAGGATTAGTCAACCCTTGGGGAACCGATTTGAGTAAGGGACTGAGATAGAATTGTGCTCTGTTTGTAAGGGCAACCCTTGTCCAACATTTTACAGTGTGCCTGGGCTGTATAGTAATTTGCCTACACAAAGCTGTAAAAATGAATTTCCCTGCTTGTGCACAGTTGTCCTTTCTCTCTCTCTTTTTTTTTTTTAATCTCATCACATACAGACTTGTGTGACGCAGTGCGATGTGCGCACTGACCTCTTGGCTGTGTTAAAAAGCACAACTGTTTTCATGGTCTGTTATGTCCTGCTCATGCTATGTAAACAATAGTCTGTCCTGAAACAGATAACCACTTCACTGAGGCCAAGTTTCCACTAAGAACATTGACTCTAGTCCAGTAAATGTGTACATGTGCTCTGGTGGTCGTGGGGTTTCCCAGCAATGAGGCTTTGTCCTGCAGAGGGATTCCTTATTGACCGAACAGAACATGAAGTACACTGGCTCCTGTTTGTAACATTAATATCTGCAAACATTAGGTGAGACAAGGATAGACGTCCTAATTCAGTTAAAGGAGTGGTTATCCGTGCCAGCCATTCTTTTGGGTTGTTATTGTCTATTGTCTGTTTTATGCTCTGTTCAGTGAGGATTCTTCTCATAGTTTGCATGCAGTCTTGTTCAAACCGTGATTAAATCAAACTATGAAGCTGTGTACTTATGAAATATGTCCTCAATAGAGTAAAATTGCTATGTTCACATTTCATATACTGTATGTACTAATGCTATTACCCATTTTAAGGCCACACTAAATGTAATGCAGAGAAGAGACATGGTCAGAGATTGTTGTTGGAAGAGACATTATAATGTGAGATGCAAATAATTTTTTTTTAAGGATTAATAAATAGGAAGAAGGGAGGCTCTCCACAAACCTTCAGTTGATGTCTGTATATTATGTCAGAGAACTGAAACTGCAGAACATAAAGAAGAACATACAAGAGAAATACTAGAGAACTAGAGAAATTCCCTGTTCAGCATTGTTTTTGTGTGTGTGTGTGTGTGTGTGTGTGTGTGTGATGATGTCTGTTGGTAATATATTTTATGCTGCACACAGGAAAGTGAGCAAAAATGTGACGAGGTATGTTTGGGCCACCCTGTCATTCCTGAGGAAGGTGGGTTGAAGTTACTTGATTTTCCACCATCTCATCACAACGTAGTCTGTGACAAGACTGATGTCTCAAATGTTGGTTCCTCTTTTCAAAACGCAGTGGAAATTTCGAAAAAGCTCTTTAAACTTAATCATGTTTCTTGTGACAAACTGACCATGACATTCCCCATTATGATGGAAAATCCCATGCTTCAAAATAAAATAAACTTTATTAATAATTACATCTGATACACAGAAACACAGCAAAAGTCAGCATCCAACCAGTGGCTGTGGGCAATAAATAGCGCTACATTCATGTAGAGAGTGAAATCTTCCAAACTTAATCTTGCCACCAAATTGGCAATTCCCATTTGTATTTGGCAGCAAAATGGCTTGAACAATTTCCACCTCAGTTTTAAGTATTATGACACATTAGTGTCCAATCACTAAAATATGTGCATAAAAGGCAAAAAAAGACCTATATCGCTGACATCAGTGAAACACATTCTACTGTCTCTAACTTAGGTCAATCCTTCAGGTCATAGTACTCCTCCTTGAGGAAGAAGAGCAACAGTGTTTATAAAATCGATATTTAAAAAAAAATGATGAGGGTGGCTGTGGCTGTGACGGCTCCAAGTAGCTGATTACTGTAGCTGCCATGCGCTGTGGCTTTGCAAACCACCGGATGGGCCGCATGACTGTTCCTCGTCATTTATCGAAGGCAACAGGAAACACCTCCGCAAGAAGGAACGACTCAACCAAATACTGCAGGTCCTCCAGGCTGCAGCTGCACTCCATTGCTGGGCTGACAGCCTTCAAGTGGATGGTTCTACCAGTCTGAGACTGTCTTAGCCACCAACCATCGGCTCTGGACCTGCTCTGGGGCTTTCAGTTCATGCACCCCCCACCCCACCCTCCATTTTCTCCCTGTGCAGGATCCTGTAGAGATGGAGATGCAGGTTTTGCTTAAGGGGGCATGAGGGTGGTGTGGAATTTATTGTAGTTTGTTTTGTTTTTGCTTCTAAAGGGGTATTGCTTTTCTCTTGTCTCTCAGCAGCGCCGGTCTGGCTTTCTTGAAGCTCAACATCCAGTTCATTTGTTTTTCTGCAGTTGTCATTTTCTTTCAGGGGATTGGGAGGACAGGTAGAGGAGTAGTCCCTCTCAGCCTTTGACAGCGTCCGCAGCAAGGTTTTCCAGTAAGGTCCTGTACATGTCTGACCTCAGGAATCTGGGGTAGGAATCCCGTTCCATCAATCCGTACACTATCTTCTGTGCATCATCAAAACAGTGTATTGTGGGACTCTTCACACTCCTTTTGATCTGCTCTCGAGTGTGGTAATCAATATTTATCTGAATGACAAAAAATACACACATACACACACTGAGTATATCTCATTTAGGGTCATTTGTAAACTTAGTCATATGTTAGCAGGTTGCTACGATTTGTCCATTTGAGTTGAGCTATTAGGTGTATGAAGGCAGTAACAGGATTCCTCGGCCACAGATACCTCTTTAGGAGATTCAGCTTTCACAAACTGCTCGTAGATCTTCTTGGCTTTTGAGCTCATCCTAAAAGAAGATTTGATTTTCTTGTAGTCCTCACATGTGAGCCAGAATTCAATGTTCTCATCGCTAAATTCCGATTTGAGATACGTTCGGAACGTCGCTAGGCCATCTGTTGAAAACCAATAAAAGGAAAGGGAAAAAATGAGGTTTAGTGTTAAATGCCACAGAAAATAAAACTGATGTATTGGATTTTTGTTTTCTGTTTTTTGGTGATTACACTTATAGCAACTAGTACAGCAGTAGCATATTTTGGGATGTATACCTTGCGAAAGAAATTAGGCTTACATTTAGAGTCAAGCAGTCGCTCAAGAGACTGGGACCATTGTTGTGTGTCCTCTAAAGTTAGCCTCCTGTTGAGAAGAAAAAAATTGTCTTTGATTACACGGATATAATTAGTTTAAGGGCAAATGACATTTATGTGTTAGGCTCTGAGCAAAAAAAAAGCTCTGAGAATGTGCCTCTAAGAGTAAACCATGGGTCTCGTTGGACCATGCTATTTCTTTCACTTTGTGTTTTTTTTTCAGGTCACCCAATTAGTTTGGGAATGCGTGCGCTCTCAACGGTTCTGCTCTTGCATTTGACGCAGCACATTTGAATTAATTTTGATGCCACCAGAAGATACGTCTTTTGCACTGTCTGCATATACACACACACACAAACACACACATTCTCTTCATGGTGGCATAGCATCATGTCAGAGGTGGAAAACTACAGCGGGGGGCAACCCTAATTTTGCTACTCACGTCTCAGGGGTTGAAGAGTGAGAGAACATACACTGGAGTCTGCACATGAAGTTCTTTCCACTGTTAGGATGAAATAGAGAGTTATCCTCTGAGATAAACATTTGTTTTACACACACAGGCATCCCATTCTCATCCACGCTGTTTCATTCTATCAATCTAAAAAGAACCACCTGCCAAATACTTTCAGGTTATTCTAATGAATCCTAAGGTATATCCGGGGGCATACCCAGCTGACACCAAGAAGTACTAGTTTGCTCACTAAAGTAAAGTATTTACTAAAGTAAAGTACTAAAGTAAAGTATATAACATGATCTGTAAAACCACTTACATGTTCTTGTTTCTTTTGCGGTCTTCTCTCTCCATATTCGAAAGCGGTGTCAGTGGTTCTGTGATTAAGCTTGGCATGTTAGGGAGAGCAGAGCTTGTGCATTTAAATCCACCAGCATGTGGTCCTGAGTGAAGTCATGTTGTGTCTGTTGTTGATGTACAGGTCTGTTGTCTGTCTTCCGCTCCTCTTTTATAGTGCCACAGTAGCCACTGGCTGGTAATGCACATCACTTACTGGTGCTTGATGATCCGCAGCTAAAAGAGGAAGTCTCTCTCTCTCTCCCTCTCCCCTCCCTCTCTCTCTCACATACTTTATCTTTTTCTGATGGCAGCCACTTAGGGACACCCTGTTCTGACGCTGGTGCTTATGTTGAGGATGCACCATCTTTTTGATTAAACAGTACAAGAAAACTGAGTTATTTTCTCAAGTCACTTGTACATAGTCTTTGAATTGTACAAAGCGTTGCCTATGAAGGTGAAAAGGTATGCACTGTCATACTTTACTATTACACAGATCAACACTAACCTGAATAAAATTTTAGTATGTGAGGTAATAAAAAGATTATGATATTTTAACATTTTGGTCCAATGCAAGTTGCGAGTTGTAATCACATGTGATCTCTCTGCTGTATGGCAGAGTGAGTATTTCTCACACCAGAGCTGTAATCTCCTGTCAGTCATGCCATGTCAGATCTGAGGCCAACCTGTTCTTTCCAAACTTGCCCAAAGATGGCAACATGCATTCAAGCATTAGCAATGGATACTCATTACTTCCACATATAGACTGCTCACATTTTGTGGAACATCAACATTAGCCAATCCCATCATTGCTTTCTATGTCTCCCTCTCTCTCCCCTCTCTTTCTCTCTCTGAGTAATTCTGAGCCTCAGACAGAGAAGCTGAAGTTGTACACTGGCGTGTTCATTTCCTCCTTTGCTTGCCATGGCAACTGTTGTGGTTAAGGGAAAACATGAACAGGCTGTGTGCGGCTGACAGCTCAGCTGGTTGTCGGTGCGTGCCGTGTCATGTCGTGGGCCGTTTGCTACAAGGCTAGCCTCCGTCAGTGTAGAGGGATCCTGCCGCGTGGATTCCATCATTCAGTTTGCACCTGTGACGTTCAACAGAAGTTCAACAGATGCATGCATCAGACACACATTTCCTGTGTTTTCTCGTCATTAACAATCAGCTCAGAATCGGACTGAGATTGCCTAACACCCTTTTCAATGGGATATACTGTAGACATTTGAAGTCACAGTACAACTCTAGGCCTTCTGTACAGGCTCTCCCTCTTATGTCACCAGAAATCTGCTTTTGGTTCATTTGGTCTCTCATTTTTTGTGAGAAAAAAAGAAATGTACGTTGCGTTCAAAAATAGGTTCAGATTCATTTTCACAGTAAAATGTAATGTTTTATTGTTAAAAATATTATGTTGTTAAATATTGTGGAATCATAATAAATGAACCATGAATTGCTATATTGAAACTGATGGCATTAATAATGAGTAGAGTTTGAATTAGCTTGAATCATATGAGCCAGGAGTAAAAGTCTCTGTAACTGTGATGGTAAGAGATAATGGCATGAGTAATCACTAACACACCCAGGTGAAGATGAAGCCATAATTAGCATAATTAATCACTGTTATTTCGTATGTAACTGTGATGACAGGAAAATTGACAAAATAACTCTAAACAACTCCAAAAGGCATTTTAAGCAAGCTGTTTATTTCATGGTTAACTCACAAATACTTGTTGGACAACTTTACATATATATATATATATATATATATATATATATATATATATATATATATATATAAATCACTGGAAAGCATAGAAACGTTTGTCACAGTGGCCGTGAAAACTGATGTCTGTGCCATGGATTTCCTAACAAGGAGGCACATTCAGAGAGATTATACATGCCTTGATGCCCTGATGACATTAAATCTGTGGGTGGAATTTTGGGTCAGTCTGACTTTTATTTTTAGATCCTTAAGATTGCCTTTTAAAGGCTCCCCACACACTAGAGGGAGGCATTTTTACTGAAAAAGGTCGGAGGTTAATGCAGCCAATTTTCCAATTCATGACGGCATCGCCTCCACCAACGTGATGAGCTCAAGATCAATTAGTGCCATCAGTCATGTGAACCCCAATTATATCCCAGCTATATTATTACTTGCTTTAGGGGAAAAAAAAGGCCCTGATAAGTCCCCGAGCTGCGCACTGCAGATTTTGCTTTCGGTATGGCCTCGTCACATCCTTAGGTGCCTCATGAGTGTGTCAGCCACCGTCTTCCTTCCTCATGCGGGCTGCTCCCTGCTGTCTGGTAGCTTTGCGATGAGTGTCGAGACGCTGCTGTGTGGGTGAATGTTGCTCACTGGGTACAGTGAAGCGAGTCGCGGCCCCCGGACTTCAACCGCCCACTGGCACTGAATCGCAGGAAGCGTGGCCAGGAGTCGCTCTCCATCAGTCTGAGCACGTGAGCAGCGGCCTCATCAAAACACCATGGGCTGGCTTCGACCAGTGACCTTTTGACCTTGTCCCGAGTGTACTGATCGATGTTGACCTGCAGGTCAAATTCAAGAAAATCACCATTATTAATCACCATTACCATTATTACAAACAGGGTCAGGTTACATGTTAAATAGTTCAATATTCTATTGTTAAATATTAAATACTAAATACTATTGTTAAATACTAAATTACTAAATACTAAATATATTAAATATACTATATATATCTTATTATATTCTTATATTCTTATATTCTAATGACTGAGATTTTTTCCTGACTTCTTTCCTGGCCATTGGATGAAGGAACTCCTGGTAGATCTCAGCGGCCCTCCGAAAGCGACTGTCTGGTGGGGTGGACTCTCGGTAGTCTTGACACGCAAGCCAAAACTCAATGTTCTCTTCACTGAATTCAGACTGGAGAAAATCTCTGAAGGCTGACAGGTAGCCTGTAGCATGAGAGTAACCCTTATAGTTAATACAGAGAGATCATTTGACATTAAATTGTTTTTTAACTTAAAATGTTTACTCACATCTGTTCTTCAACAGCTCTCGCAAAGATGCTTTGTCACCACTTTGACCCTGGGTAAACTTGTCACTTCAAAAAAAAAAAAAGTCATATGAATCAAGAAATGAGAAGTTTAGTTTAGCAGAGGGAAGAGA
This sequence comes from Limnothrissa miodon, assembly GCA_017657215.1. Lineage (NCBI taxonomy): Eukaryota > Metazoa > Chordata > Actinopteri > Clupeiformes > Clupeidae > Limnothrissa > Limnothrissa miodon. The sequence continues at coordinate 487,100 of JAGFZM010000045.1, forward strand.
GACAGGTTCCTTTTGACTTTATGGTAACTCACCTGTTATTGTCACATGCTGGGTTTTCTGTAATCTTATGTACGAGGAGGCATCTAATGTTGTCTTTCTGTCCTTTACGGCTCAGGAGAACATTAAGTCTGTCATAAGAATCAGCAAAAGGTCAGTCCATTCTCACATTTTCTGTTTGGGACTTACCCTGAATAGGAAGTTCTTGGGGCTCAGAGAACATTGTTCTAACCACCAAATATACACAAATGGAAATTAAAGGCTGCACTTGCAGGTACTCTTTTTCATTATGCTTTTGTTTCTATGCTGCTGTTATAACAAGATTACTCTGGTTTTTGGTTATCTTTCTAAAATTAGTAATGTAGACAATTCCATCCTTTTTAATATCTGCACCTAATAATATGGAAAGTATTTGCATTAAGTGAATGATTACATTTGCGATTTTTCCATAAAGCTGTAATGGTTGCAAAAAAATTATCTTAGTTCACAGCCATGCCCATTATTCCTTCTGACCAGCTTTCTATCATAATTAAAGCCCTTTAATATAAATCTGTGTTGCTCTCACATTGTTCTCCCAATAACAGCAATCTTACCTTCTTGGCCTCCGTCCAGTGGGGATGAAGTCCTTGATTTCATATATCCGTATTTTTGAAAACAGTAGTTTGGGCATTTTTGGGAGTGTGTTTGGAAAGTCAGCTCTGAATGGTGTCTGTGCAGTGCATTGCATTACATCTCTTTAACATAGTCTCACTGACATTTGAAACATGTTCCTGCAGGTTTGTGGATACCAATGGTGTCACAACCAAGCAAATGACTCATTCTCTTCAAAAGATTTGCTAGCTTGTTTAGATCTCCATGCCATTTATTTAGAATATCTTTTGTGTATTTACTATTAATTTAGTCTTTAATACTATACTGAGTAAAAAGTAGCCTACACATAGAAAGAGGAAATGTAATAAAAAAATATATATTTCCCCCATTTGAAATTTGGTGTGAAAAATGTAGACACATTAGTAAACAAGTATACTTGGTACTGTAAATAACTTATAGGAACATTAGTGTAGCCTATGAGAAGACTTTTAAACAGGATCTGATATCTGTACTCAACAATTATGTCTTTAAGTAAATAATCCATTCGAGAGCACTCCCTGCTTTTCCAGTTAACTGAGTAGGGTCAGTAATTGTTCAGACAGTTCTTAGGTGGGTCACTATTTGGATAACACTGGCTTCTGTTAAAGGCACGTTCATTAAGAAGTGTAAGTGTAAGTGTAAGGTCTTTGTATTAGAAATTCTGTCAGTGCCAGAAATTTGTGCCCAAAATTGAAATCAGGTGTTGATTTCCGCAAGCCAGATGGTATGTCAAATGTGTTTGGAATGTTAAAGTGTTTGTGATGAGTGTATCTGAACATGTGAATTGTTGCCCCACTCTGAGTCATAAGGAGTGGCATGTGTGGCAGTTTCAGAATTCTATCAGATCTAGTTCCTCTCATATGTCTCAGGAGGTGATCTTAATAGGTAATTATGGCTCATATTTCTGTCATGTTTATATTGCTTTAGTCACACTACATAATATGAGGGTAGTTCTTGTCCCCCAGGTATTGCTAAATCCAGGTTTTGGACTCTTTTGACCCTGCTGTTATCTGATAATAAAATAAAAGGGTACCTACAAAAGGGCCAGTCAAATGCTGTTTTCCCACGGCTAAAATTCTGAGTGATGTTGTAGTAACAGATAAACCCACCCTCACCACCAGGTGGCAACAGGTGACCTTTCAGACTGCAGTGAAAGAGTTTTTAAAGTACTTTTTACATTTTTAACTGAAGTGAAAAATAAAAGTGATCTCATTTAAGTGGGTTATTGTACACTACCAGTATGCTAATTATTGTTATTGTTATTATTGTTATACTTATAAACACGTATATTGTAACATTTTAAAGAGGGAAGCATTTTTAAGCAATATCATGTATTCACAATTTCAAATTACTATTTTAAATTCATTTCTACACACATCACAAGGAACCTACTACAAACCTTAGATCATAGACACGATTATAATCAAATTGAGTAAGTGTGACCTATTTCTGACTGACTCCAACTACTGTAATCACATCTCTTCTATTCTGTAACTTTCATTAAGCCTTTTACTTAAACACCAACATAGCCAGTAAGCAGGAGAAACTACCCTGAAGTCCTGGATATAAACAGTGTAAATAAAAAAATCTGTTAGAGTAGGTGTTCCCTCTTTTTTTTTCTCCTAACGACTTTAATCTTGCATCCACTGAGTGCTGCCAGAGAGCACATCTCCTTGTACAGTCTGTTGAAGGCATACATGCTAGCTACAACAAGAACCACACCCACTATTAGAAAAATAACATGAACAGTCATCAGGAAGTCTGTGTATGCTCCACTGGGTGGGGCGGTCCATAGGTACACCCATCCTCCATGCCGGTTGTTGTGGATGATGTCTGGCCCATTTTCAAGAACCATCTGGTGGTGTATCAAAATTTGCTTGGTAGGTTTGTATGTCAGAGACCTTTCTGTCTTTGTTGTTTCAGTCAGAGGAGCAGTATGGGGTGGTGGTGCAGGTACTCTAGTTGGATGTGTTGTAGGAGGTAGACTTGTGGGAGGAAGAGTGCTGTAGGGTGCTGTAGGAAGAAGAGTTGTCGGTGGAGATGGAGATGCAGATGTACTGGTAACAAATGCAGTGGTTGGTGTCGACATAGATGTGCTTGTCTTTGTCTTTGTCATTTCTGTGGTTGGTAGGACTTCTGTGGTCATAGTCGTTGGCTGACAATAAAGATGGCTCAGAGACCCCAGTGTGACATTCAGCAGATAAAGAGGTTCCTGGCAAGTTACCTGTTCCCTGTCCTTCACTCTACTTGGGTTATTTCTGATCCATGTTGCCAAATCCATGATACTGCAGGAACAGTTCCATGGGTTGTCAGCAAGTGTGACATTTTTAGGCAGATGTGTAAAATTTGAAATGCCAAACATGTCACCAGATAGGGTCTGGAGCTGGTTTCCATGCAACTCAATTACCTCAATTTCTCCCAAGCTTTGAAAGATTCTGTGAGGAAGGAAGCTCAGCCTGTTGCCATTGAGCAGAAGTGTCTTAAGCTTGGAGAGATTACTGAAATGCAGGGGATGCAAAATCTGTAGATCATTCAACTTCAAAGACAATTTCACCAAGTTGGGGCTGCAGCAGAAAAGGTCCTCAGGGAGAGTGCTTAACCTTTCATTCAAATGAAAATTAAGGTGTGTCAACTCTGTCATATTGGCAAACAGGTTCCATGGGACAGTCGTAAGTAAGGTACCATACAAGTATAGCTCTTTGAGCTTAGGCATGTGACCCATTAGTTTTTCTGGTAGGTAATCAAGGGGGTTACTGTAGAGAGTTAACTTGAGCAAGTGAGGCAGGTGGTACAGGGACTCTTCTGGAAGTGTTTGTAGTTGATTTCCAGATAAAGTCAGTGTCTGCAGGTAAGGCATGTGCCAAAAGAGCTGAGGTGGGATGCTCTTGATCTGATTGCCATGGAGCTTGAGTTCGAGGAGGTTGTTGAGATTGTCAAAGACACCAGGAGGGAGTGAGTCTAGCTTGTTATTGTAGAGAATTACAAACTGGAGGTAAGAGAGTGAGTGAAACAAGTCTGCAGGCAACTGCATGAGTCCATTCCTCCCCAGGTTCAAGAAGCGTAGATTGTGGAGATTCTGGAAGGCATTGCTCTCTAGCCCTACAATCTCATTTCGGCTCAGGTCCAACTCGGTCAGGTTCCTGAGACCCTCGAAAAGTTCGGGCGGAATCGCCGCAATCTGATTCCCATTCAGGTGGAGTTGCTCGAGTGCAGATAAGCTGCTGAACACCCCAGGTGGAAAGCTAGAGAGCCGGTTGGATGACAGCTTAATAGATAGAAGCTGTGGAGCCCCCTTGAAGGCCTCTGGTTGTATGGTTCCCAGAATGCCATCGGTGATACTTAGGCGACGGAGAAGAAAGAGAGGCTGAAGAACTTGATTTTTGAGGACCTGAAGTTTTGTTCCCTGCAGTATTAGAAGGTACGTATGGATCGACATAGGGCTAGGTATATCCGTTATATCCCCTCTACAGCTGACTGCTCCCTGTGTATTACATGCACAAGGTCCAGGACAGGATGGCAACACAACGTGGAGTCCCAGTGTAAAAAGCACAGTGACCAGGACATTCATGATGCAAAACTGAGCAGCAGTGGATACACATGAAATATTTTGTAGATCTTGAGCCCTTAAAAAAGCATATAGCACATAGCAAGTGATTCAAAATATTAATATAAAAGTCTCTGAATTCTGCATTAAATTGTATAAAATGCATTAAATCCTGATTATATGCCTTGACAATTATAGACAAACATTTCTCAATAGAAATACTTCATCGGTATATTGTACTAACTAGCCAACCATAAGCTAACGACAAACTGTGCATACAGTAGCTAATATAATTGTACTCACCTTCTCTGCACAGAGACATTTACTGGGCTTCGAGTTGGCACTTGTATAGACTGCTTTGGGAGTGTGATGTGTAACACCCAATTCTTATCTGCTGTTTATTGTACTTCCAAACTTTAACCACAGGCATGCCTGCATCCGCTCTGATGGACAGTCATGACTAGTGAGTTACACATCAACTGAAATAGAGTAAGTCACATGCCTCTGAAACTCACGCAGAGGTCATAGTGGAGGACACTAAAATATTCCAGATATAATATTATAGATGACTGAAAGCCACTGAATTATGTGACTGTAAGTTAAATCCACTTTCTTTTCTCTGAAGCCAGTCCACTATCTGACAACAGACTAGGAGGTATTGACAAAGTGCAGAAACCACACAATGACAATTCAAAACACTAGGGAAGCAATTGGAAAGCAATTGTCATAGGCTATTAAACTATGCTAATACATTCTAAATTATATAATAACTATATATATATAATGTATTATCTGTATGTTGAATGTTTAAGTATTTGTAATATTTTATTTTATCAGTTATGGATGAGCTTTCTATAATAGGAGTGGCCTTCTCCACTGTATGACCACAAGAGGGAGACTTTGTAGAACTTCTGAAAACCAATATAACTGCTGACAGGGATAATCCTGATGTGTGATGCAAAGATGCAAATTCATTATTTTGCTTTGGTATCAGATCACATAACCAGTTTCAAACATTGACCATATGAAAACACACTACTTCGAAGATTCATCATGTTGCTTTATTGGACCATTGATAAATACATTTGGTTTGGATGAATAATACATGAGAAAGAGAATGTTTCTTTGCTTTCTTTACAAGATGATAAGTGCTAATCCATGAAATGTAAATAAATAAAAAAGTGAATCATGATTGCATTTTTCTGAGCTGGAACTGGTGCTTATTGAAAGCAATTACAGGGTTTGTGATCGGACATGCTGTTTTTGGCATTATTTCAGGTTGAAGCCATATCTTGCCATACTGTTCACTTGTCATCAGGCTTGCTGATCACACACAGTACTTCCAGAAGCAGGCTACAAGGCAAATAGTAGTATAGTGTCATAAAAGTATCATTTAGTGGCATATCTATTATTTTTATTCATCATGGTCATGACCACATGAAAGTGAACAGACAAATAGAGCACTGACACCAGACTCACCTTCTCCTCTTTTACTGTGTTTTTTTCTGTTGGCCCTTGAGATAATCTGTCTCTGCAGCTGTAGTGGGTCAAGTTTCAGAAAATCACAGTTTAAACCCACCTAGCAACATTACTTAAATCCAGCAAGAACCTGTGGTTCAAGCTGTTTGTTTAAGCCTTTTTGTCTTCCATTGCATGATTGTTGAGTAAAAAGAAGACGGACTTGAGAATAAAGTGGACATTATAACATAATATTAGTGAGAAGGAACAGTCATTGGCACGATTTAAAGCCTTAGTAATGTTAATCATGGCATCATTTTTAATAGGACATTGCATGCATATTTGAAATAAAGTAGCATTAATCATTTCAATTGATAAAATTCAACTTTACAGTGACCAAAAATATTCTGTAGATTCTTCTAATTCTAATTTGCTTTGAGAAAAGTAAACTCACCTCTTCTAGATCATCTTCCTTGTCTGGTTGAGATTCTGTTTGGATTTTAAACAATGTAGCTGGTTCAGCTGGGATTGTAAACCATGTAATACCAATCAGAATGTTTTACTGATTTTTTTTTTTTTACTCTGAACAGTTCTTTTAGAATTGTTGCTGAATGCAATCTTACCCAAAACATAATTTGTATCAACAGGCTCTAAGGTCTTCCGCAGCAGTAAGGCTAGAATTTTTTGCTGGATGTCTGCTTTAGATGTGTCAGGTACAATCTGGTTTCCTAGACAGCACACAACATAAATGGTATTGAGACAGAACTGATCTTAAATGTAAAAGATCATTTTCAAAATCATATTCCCTTTGAGGGCCTTACCAGGGGTGAGAAAACTTCTTGCTTGTACAACGTTCACTCCATGAAGAGGTATTAAAAGCAGAGCACCAAATAAAAGATTTATGCAGATTACTCTGTCCATCACACTAAATTACACTGCTCAACACAGTGCTCCCCTCCTAACACCTTGGCGGCCCTTTGCTTCAGAAACATCCTCAACAGTTTCTATTTATCAAACACAGAAGGGGGTGGAGCCATTCCTTGAAATCAATAAAGCCAATGTTATAAAATTGATCCATCTTTCCACAAGAGAGAGCAACACACTCTTTGACAGTTCATCTCCAACGTGACGTAAGTCGGAAAATCACGTCTGACAGTCTCAAAGTTGTAAATTCAAGCTTTTATTTTTATTAGCATTGTCTATTAAAATGTCTCTGGCATGAAACTCCATTTCTTTATTTTATTATAGTAAAGGTGAGGGTAACCTGCCAGGAGGCTCTTACAGAGGATGGAACAGTCCCCCTTGATGTAAAGACATACATTCAAAATGAATGATTCCTTGTCAGGAAATCATGTGTCCTGTCAGCACTGACACAGCTACGGCTGTTTTAGCTAAATGAGATATGCCATTCAATGTGCCTCAACACAATGAATTATGCTGTAGTTAAAGCAAATAGAGTGCATTTGAGCTAAACATTGGATCAGGTGTAAAAGATGTGTAATCAGGTTGCAGGTTACTATTACTTAGGTTACTACGCTGTTTATTCCATCCATGAATTACTGGCACACACAGCACATTCCCTGGATTAAACAGCAGCAGGCAGTGTATGCCTAACCTCATGAGCTCATTGTATCACTGTATCTTGTATAGATATCAAGTAAAATCATGTGAACCTAGTCTATGGTCACAGCTCTGTAAAGTAAATGGCCTAGTCTTGATTGAGGTAGGTCTGTAACCAAACTTTAATATTTGAAAGTGATTGCAGCCTGTTGAGGAAGGAATCACTTTTCCAGTTTGGAGGAAAAGTGACATATTGGTAGACATCTCTGATCTGCAAAACATTTTCCGTAGGTCTAGCCTATTGAGCCCTGGGCAGATATAGGCTATATTATTTTATTTGAAATAATGAACGTTTTTTTTTTAAATTATTATTATTATTTGCTCTCATAGGGCTCTCTAAGCTATTTAAAAAGACGCCTTTGGGATTAGTATGTATACAAGCAAATCTCAATTGTGAGGTACAGAACAAATTTAAAGTTTTTTTTTTTTTTCATCTTTTGATGGTCCTGTCCTGACACAGGAATGACAGGTTAGGTCTTTGTACTTGACCTAGTAGGCTATAGGTCCTTGCACTGTCTTGGTATTTGCACTGGCTCTTTTGCACTACACCTGCATTATTTTGTTTCCTTCTTGTATAATGTATTACTTGTACATACTGTTGATAGTTGCCTATGTATATTCAGAATATGTGTGTGTGTGTGTGTGTGTGTGTGTGTGTATAGCATAAAGGAATTTGACTCCGGGAGGTGTTAGCCATTTTCTAGAAGGACATTCATCAGTATGCATAGGCTACATAGTAGGCCTATGCCTACTATCATTCTGATTCTCATCCTGATTCACTGTCGTCTACCAAACATAGTTTAAAATCCCACATCCAAATCAGTTTTAAATGAAAGATTGTTTTATATGGATTACCCCAGCTTTATAGAAAAAAATATAGCCTAGCCTATAGGCCTATTTTGGTGTAGCCTAATGAAAAAACATGGGAAGCATGTCCTTACAAAATGCAGTGGTCACTTCAGTCTTTGACCATCTACATTAAGTAGCCATATAGGCTACTTGCAAATTTCATTATGCTTAATGGACAGTTTCCTGTGCCGCCTGCCTCTATGTGACTGTTTATCCTTTGTCATAAAGGTGGGTGGGTCTATGCGTTTTACAAATGAAAATTCTGTGAAATTGAGCCTAATTGCTATCCGTAGCGATTTTTGTACACTGACTGCAGCCGCAGCCCTCACGCGAATTGATAGCTTAAACACACAGCTGCTGGGGAGGGAAGGGGCGGTCTAAGTGCATAAGGCTGTCACCGTCGCACTCTGGTCACTGAAACTAATCAAAGGAACGCTTTTACTGCACCCATCAATCGGTGTACTTACTAAATAAATAATCAATCTGTCTCCTGTAACCTTGGCGGAAGTTGTGGAAGCATAATTGAACGGATACTTTGAAATATTGCCGACAACATGGCTGATTTCAGTATCGACCAGAATAGACTGCCTGGAGTAAAAGAGGGTAAGTTTGGGCTCATGCAGCCTGCTAGCGAGCTAGACGTGGCTTGTGATATGTTTTAAAAGTTATTTGTATCATGTGTGACCAAGCATTGATTACTTCTCTGTGGATCTGCCAGCATCAAACGATACGATCGTTATGATGGGGATAACGTAACTTAGTCCCTCAACGTTAATGCAAAAAAAGACAGTACCACTGTTGATTTCAGTTGAGCGTGTTCAGTAATTTAGCAGTACACTAACGTTACAATCTATTACATTAAATACACCTGCGTCCCCCATCAGTGTACAAATACTAATTCCCATGCCATGATAAGCATTGGTTGGTATTTTCTTCTTGCGTTGCTGTCTGAATGAGCGCTAGCACTCGTCTTGGAGCTCCTGATGCCCAATGATAGCTAGAATAGTTCAGTAATTCAATAAATCATTGGCCCGTTTTGTTTCATTTTAACCACTGTGCTTTTGGCCACTCTGTTGATCATATTCACATTAGTCATGGTGATCGTTGGGTTAACGTTATGATTTAGCCTGTCAGCCACTAGCTAGAGCTAATGTGGTTGGTTGGACGTTTCAGAAAGGGCTCTTGAGAAACGTTATGACATTGTCAGTATTAATAGACCTCACAATAAGCAAGCTGCTGATTGTAATGTAATGTAATGTGTAAGCTTGTTGGGTTTAACGTTTAATCAAACGCGGTGTTTGCATGGTAGCCCTAGGCCAGTTACTGTAGTGTTATGATACAAATAGCTAGCATGTTTTGTCCACTGACGCTTCTCGCCGTATGCATTTTCTGTGCAGACTTCAGGCGGCGCGAGTCAGCAAGCAATTTGCATAGATTTTCTTGCAATAACATGGAAATAAATACCTTACGCGTGACTCCAAAGGAATAGGTAAAGTTAATGGTGGGAACAATATTTTGCTTCACTTGCACCACATTGCCATATCTCATTTGCCTGCTAGGTTAATACCTCATAACCTCATTTTCCCCCCTTACACGAAAGATGATGGACATCCTTTCAATGTATTTCTGTAGATGACCCTGTGATATGCCTGCTTTTTTCGTCTGAAGTGATGGACTGTCTCTCTGTATGAACACCAATTGTGGGCCTAAGTGATCTGATTCAGAGTACAGGTTCACTAGTAGCATATAGTGATAACCTGTGAATGGTACTTTAAAACCTTATCTATAATTCCTGACTGCATTTCCAGGTATGGGAAGGAACCTTCAATTTGCACCAAATGGTAGTAGGTGCTTTAAAAAGGGTACCACATGGTGAAGCCAGGTTAGTAGGCTTAAGTTTCTGCATTTGCAGCTCTGTCAACAGTAGTATTGATTTGTGCATCTTTTTGGTATCGTTCCCCAAATCTAGTAATCATTGTACAGTACGTCTGCCATTGTGGTCCAAACCAATGAATGTCCACTGTAATTAACTTTAATTTCTTGTTGACTCTTCTATGCTGGTCTGTATGTATACATCAAAAATATTTTTTTCTCTGAGGATGGTTAAAACTGAGTATTAGTTGGAGATTGTTTGCCATTAAGCCAGTAAGCCTGTTGCTGTATAAAGTCTTCTCTGGCCAAGAGAGGTTGTTCTATCCCTCTCAAATTAGGTGGATTTATGATTTCATGTCAGAGCGTAAATATTGGCCTTCCTTTTCAGCTTTCTAAATAGAAATTAGTCATTGCCATGCACCAGCAAATTTTCATGAGCTCCATAAGGGAGGGGGGATTTTTTTAATCACATGTCTAAAGACTAATCATGGCTTACAGTTATCTGACTCTCTTGGCACAACAGGAGGCTGGATGACCTCGCTGGTGCCATGGACAGTCGGCTAACACTGGTTGTTAGCCTAGCGATTGACACTCTTTGAAACAGACTGGGCGATTCAAGGCCTGCGTGTCCCTGCTGGAGGAAACAGATGTCTCGGTGGGCGGTCAGAGGGGAATAGAAAGCTGCATTCACAAAGCATGTGTGTGTGTGTGTCTGTGTGTTAGCAGTTACCTTAATGGTGAAAAAAACGTAAATTACAGTGGTTTTCCTTACACATTTAAATATTAGGCATTTTCTAGTCTCGTGACTCTTGTCAAAGAAAATGTTTACTAATTTTGACGAAGACAAGTGGCTTCTTCTCAGTAAGCTGCTTATTGGGTTGAATGTCTCTGTTGGTGATCAGTGACTTCCCTTTATTGTGAGCCAGCCTATAAGAGATTAGTGTTCAACAAAGTGATTAGGCTAATCTGCTTCTTTCAACTGGCGTATGATCAAGAAAGACTGATATTGCTACTTCTCATGTGTGTTGTTCCTACAGGCTATTGCTTGTAAGGCGTAGGACTTGTTGAACATTTGGGGATGGCATATACTGTACACATGCACCAGTTGGCCACAACAGCTGTCTAAAGTTTCTGTTCCCTTTGGCTCTGTATTTTTAGTTTGTTGAAAGCCTAAAATAGGATGCTGTGAGGTGCACTGCATATTACTTTAAACCCAGGCCTAAGAAGTCTGGGCTGGGAGTGAAGAAGGACTGGAGTGTAGACAAAGGGCACATAAGCCTACTTTCAGTCTGTGCCACTGTATTGAAATGGTCTCTGTATCTCTGATAAGCTTTGAATTGTGAAGAAATGTCTGTGTAGGCCCACAATAGTTTGTAGACATAGCAATTAAGGCGGTTCAGCTGACCTTGAGCACAAGGTCCCAACCTGTTTGTGTTTAGGCTAATGTTTTCATGTCACTCCAAGGATTAGTCCAGTCTAAGCCTTTCATTCTTTGCTTGGGTGCTTTAGTGTTAAAATCCAGTGTGACTGCATATGTGTTTAGAAAACACCAATACAGACCTGCACATTTTATAAAATATATGGGGCACAACCCTTCTAGGCCAGACAATGTAGTTATTTGATGTGCTTGTAATTGCTATGTTGTTCCATTGCAGTCAGACTGTAGTACCAGAAGAAGTAATGCAAGCACAAGCAGACAAGAGTGATAATGAAAATGTCACACTAAAACAGTGCACAAACAGTAAAACAGTAGCTTACTTTTAGTTCCCTTCCCTCCAAAATGGTTTGCTCTCCTTGGCCAAGCTATTTTAGTGACTCTAAACAAACACTCAAGAAAGGGAATATAGTCTAAATATTTGGTGACTGTAAGTAAAAGAGTCCTTATGTTGCACTTGGCCTCGACATTACAAATAAACTTCCTGCCAGCGCACCCGTGCATTCTGGGTAAGCTCTGTATTGGACAGGGCCTGGCCCACTCTTCTATACAGTGCAGCTGGTTGAATGTCTCCTGTGCTTAAGCGATGTAGGGCAGCAACCAGCATTTGGTGCAGAGCTCCTGCAACAGATCCTGTGGTAGACGGGAGTGCTGGTAAAGTCATGTGGCCACAATGAAAGAACAGGGATGGCCCATCGTCCATTTAGCAGGAACTAGACGTTTCCAAGAGGAAAAGAAGTAAATAATGGAAGCATTTGAGAAACATAAATTAATTTTTCATGCTTGCCTGTTACCGCTGGCATGAGGATGCGGTGGTACAGGAGCCTGCTTTGCTGTCTGATGCACAGATGGTCTGGGCTAAATCAAACCCCTCTCAAGTGGTCTCTGTGCCTTTGGATAAAAAAGGTCTGCTAAATCTCTCACCTTTTAATGCTGTTGCAAATGTCAGCCATATAGCTTTTTCAGACGCGAAGATACACAGCGCGTGGTCTCCGATCCTAAAGGTCAGGAGACGATGGTAATTGGTGGCCCACATACTGTACTGTAACATGTATTGATGCACAGGTGAAATTGGTTACTTAGCTGGCTCCAGTCCTTTGGGTTCGGTAAATGTGGAGACCCCTCTGAATAAGTATAAATACACCATGAAAGTCCTTCAATGCTGTAAAACTAAAAGGACAACCATAGTGGAAATTGTGTCGCATTATGGTCAGAATGAAACACTCAAATCACCTTTTGTGGCATCTTTCCTCACAGTGTGTCGGGACTTTGCTGTATTGGAGGATCACTGCCTGGCCCACAACCTCCAGGAACAAGAGAGTAAGTGATGGTTCTTTGTTTATGTTTACACTTTGTTCACTTTGTGTGTGTAAAGGAGCAGATTGGGTTTCTTGAAAAAATCGTAAATGTAGAATTATGTTCATTTATGGCAATTATGTTTAATTATGTCATTTCTTGTATTGTAGTTGCCTTTGTCTTTTTTTTGCCGTGATGCTGTGCCACCCCCTCCGGTCTAGACTCTTAAAACGGCAGTACACGTCTGTGTTAACGGCTGTGCGCACTGTGCGCTCCCCCGGCCTTAGAGCATCTGATTTTGACATGGTACACAATGTTCTCTGTCAGGGGCCTTTGTATGGTTGATTGTGTTAATCTATTCTTTGATAACTGTGACATTCCATTATGTACCCTGAGCTATCTTTATACTGTCCCACACAGTAAATGACTGAAAACACTGTCATGTTTTGTCAGCTTCTGTCCTTTCCTTGCTGCAGAGGATATGTGGAAGTATGACCGTCTCTGTAGCAAAAGCCAGTGGGGAAACTTAATGGATGTTGTCCTCTCCCATCCAGTTGTCAACTTTGTGTTTGATGATGGACAAGGCTAGATTAACACCAGCTTGCTACTTACTGCATCTTTCTCCCCAAATGGTCCATTGTCCAGATAGTCCATAATCCATGCACGCTTTTTAGTCTATTTAAGTCCAGCCTTGCCAGCACGCCTATACAAACTGCACTTGGTAACTGATCTCAAACAGTAATTCCCCAAGTAATGTAATGATAATTGGTTGTGGGGGAGATTGTGTGTGTGTGTGTGTGTGTGTGTGTGTGTGTCTGTCTGTTTGTTTGTGTGTGTGTGTATCAGATTAGTTTGCACCTCTTAATCTGACTGTGCACACGGCCACATACGGAAAGTGTCCGACAGTGTATTGCCCTGGTAAAACATGGATTCCATTCAGCCATGAAAAGTGACTTGCGATTACCTTGTTTGCCCAAGATTGCTTTCCTCATTGTAATGATTTTCAAAGCCTACAGACATCCTTTAGAACTCCACAAAATATTCAAATGTAAGAAGAAACAGAGGATTTCGGATACAATTATGGCCGTTAAAAATGCTCTTTTATTTTGTGACGATCTTTACAGATGCCTAGAAGACAAGGGTTCATTTGAATCTCCACACACTTGTAAATTGATGTAAGGAAAAAAAAAAAAAAAAAGTGTGGATAAACTTTGTTTGGGTTCTTTGACATCTCCCACTCCTGCGAATGCTTTCCAAACAGTCAGGGAACACCCCCACCTTCCCTTTCACAAGAGTTGACCATGTTGCTCTGTCTACCTCTGCACCGGGACAAGCCATTGAGCTGAGTGAATGAGACGCGCTCTGGCAAAGTGCACAGTGGCACAGCAACAGATGTGGTTTTTATCCTGCGGTCTGCTGTGATCGTTTTTATAGGTCATGTGAAGGAGCCAGTGAACAGCTTGCATGTCGCTAAGCGAGTGCACTTCAACTAATTCGTCATATTCACAAGGACCTCTGTGAATGAAAACTCTGAAATCACACAGTCTGCATGGAACAAATTGTTTTCTTTCCTCGAAATTTAAGACATTGGTACCAATGTCTGTTTTACAAGGCTCTGTTCTGAGGATTCAATTGTGGTGGAGATTTTGGATTTCCAAGGATGGCTTGTAGTCAAAGTCTTTGTTGTCTTTATTTAATCTTGCCCCATGGACAGATGTGGTTTTTTCAAAAGATCTGAGAGTAGAGAGTTCATGGGGTATTGTTAAGGGTCATAGTTGGAGGCTTTGTGGTTGTGCCTGCAGTGTTAAGTGCCTTCTGGCCACACTTTCTAAAGATTCTATAGGTCAGTTTTCTAAACATTAATATACCTTCAGTAATATACTTTTATTTTTGTTTTCAGTATTATACGTATATCTATCTATCTATATCTATCTATCTATCTATCTATCGATATATTTATTTATTTACTTATTTATTTACATTGGCTTAAATAAAATAAAGGTTCCCTTTCTAATTTTTGCAGTGTTTCCCATTTTTTTTTTTGTTTGCCAGACTGTTTTTGTTCTGGTAAACAAAAACAGTCTGGCAAGTAAAAACAAAAAACGCTGCTAGGGAGTTTTTCCTTGCCGCTGTTGCTCATTGGGCCTCTTGTGTTAAGCGCTTTGTGACTTGCCTTTTGTAAAAATGCGCTATATAAATAAAATTGAATTGAATTGAATTCTTTATTAACAGCTTTGGCCGGTCTTAGTTTTGGTTCTTGGTAATTCTTCCTTTAAGCTTTCACTGGTTACCAACCCTTATAACAATGACATTATCACAGACACACACCTACAGTACAATCTTTCAGACCTGCCCTGTTTATGACCTAGCCCTATTCTTCCTCACAGGGCGACCCACCCAGTCTAACAGTACTTGCATAATAGGCACGCGGTGGTAATGACCTCACCAAAAAGGATACAGAACTGCATAGACCTGCCTAACATTGATATTATCCCAGGCGTGTACATTCAGCCTCATTCTGATGAGGTTATAGCAGTGAGACACTGCTTTCTTGATTGCTAAAGGCTAGGAAATGAATACTGCTGGTTGTGTGAAGTGCAGAACAAGCTGCTCTCTGCCTTTTAGAGTGTGAAAGGCTATAGGCTGTCCTACAACCCAGAAAGCATGTAAACATACCAACAAATGTTAAGGCGTCAGAGTTAAGGAAGGGCCTTCAGATCACCACCATGTGTGCACTTTCATGCCCCTTGACGACTAAGCAGCGTCTTAAGAGTTGTGGAGAGTAATTGTGGCTGCTAGTGAATTCATGGGACACAGTGGACAAAGTGAGGCATGTGGGTAGTTCCAAACTTGTCTGATGCGAATGATTGACCGTAGGCTGTTGGACACTATTGGCAAATTTCACTAATAACATAGATGAGAGCAGTAGCCTTTTTTTTGGTAGCTAAATTGTTTCCTTTTTCTCATCATGGTACTTGATGAACCATGTTCTACCGGTGGCCAGGTATCCACATAGAGCTAATTAACTGGATATCATATGTAGAGCTAAGGAATAGGGCCAAGTGGGTACATTGGAATAAAGCCATAAGTCAGCTTAGGATAATATAATCTTGCAGTTCATTTTCCTCAGGACATTGTGACCTTTTAGTGTGGAGCATTTTGGGCAGTTTTAATCCACTGAAGGCTTCTTTGACAGATGTTTAATGCACGTTTCATAGCTGTTTCGTGCATCACATTTTAGAGGTTCTAGGGGGTGTGGGGTCTACACCAACATCATCATTCCCCTCACAGTGGCCTTGAGAAGGTTATTGGTGTATTATTTTAAGTCTGTGCCCAAACAGGTGTATTGTAGCATAAGCATTGTTTTAAGCAGATAGATAGAACAATTCTCTGTACCCATGAACAAATGAAAAGGTCTTGGTATAAGCTGAAATCTGAAGAATGGCCAGCAATCCACAGTACCACCGATTCTCATTGGTTCCACTGGAAATGGTGTTCACGAACTTGTGACCTGTGTGTAAAAGTCAGGGTTTACTTTGTCGTGCTCACTGTTCCTCGGGAGGATACTGCTCAGGACTCCATTGAAAGAACAAAGCTGAAATGTACCGAGCTGGTAACCAAAGCCGAGTACTGAGGCTGGACTGCTAAGACCTACCCAGTGAAAGTTGAATGCCGGCCCATGACTATGTCGCAACTTGTTGTGTTGTGTGGTATTGATGAGTGACCTGGGAATCTGCAGGCAATCGCTATGCCATTAGGGTCCATGTAGCTACAGACGCAGACGTGGTTGGTCTGTTTATATTCAGCACCTTCCATCGACTGTGTGTGCGTTAAAGTTCTATATGACATAAATTAGAACCAAGCTAAATATTTACCTTACTGTATGTACCTATTTTTACCCTTTCTTGTTAGTCCTGCTTCATAATCCAAACATCATAGCTCCAGGATGTCCAGTACCTGGTTTGTTTACCTGCACAGGCTTGGACAATGCAGTTTTTGTTTATTTGCTTGTTTTGCTTCAAATTTAATTTCCTGAAATCTATTGTAATTGTTGCCTGTATTGTAACCTGCCTGAGCTGTGTTTTATTCGAGTGATGTGTAATGATGTGTTATTTGTCTGATGTTTTTTCCCTGGCCAGTTGAGAGCCATTTGGCGTCCAACATTAACCGAAGTCGCCTAGTGCAGCAGGACCTTCTGGTGGCCAAACGTCTGCAAGAGGAGGAAGACCTGAGGGCCAAGGAAAAGCAGAAGAAACAGCACCATGAACTGTAAGCCATTCTCGATTTGATTCTTTAATTTTCTTATAAAGTCCATAGAGTAAGACTAGAGAAAGTGCTCTACACAGGTATTTAGCATCACCACATGAACCTGTTCTATTGCCTACGATACAGTGGCCATGTAGGCCAATTAGAATAAGATATTCAGGCATTAATAAAAGGAATCGATATGCTCACAGCCATAGAGGAATGGTAATGATTCAAAAACTTTAGATCAAGCACCATGTTTTTTTTTTTTTTTTTTTTTTTTTTTAAACAAAACTCAGGCTTTTGATTGACGATATGGGTGACAGCATAGGTGTCCATGTTGCCTACACATGTGTTTGAGCAGCTGCCCTCATGGCAGCACTGCCGTAACAGTGACGTGTGTCCTAAGGGGAGACATCCATCCCTGTCACCCCTAGTTGAAATTGGCTCTGTTCTCTCCTTCAATCCGTCCTTTTCGCAGTCACTAGGGGGAGGGGGGCAAAAGAAAAATGCCCCTGTTATGAAGGAAATGTTAATTTAGGCTAGGGTGTTTACGTTCGCTGTGCAAAAAAGAACGGCATCCACTGTACCGTTTAATCTATTTCACCTGCCTGGACTCCGGCACCCGGCCAGCAGAGCTGAATGTGCGCTCGCTGATGCCTTGTTGCCTGCTGCAACTATTTCTGAAAACTGGTCCCAAACATTACATTTAGCAGCCTGACATTTTTTCTTTTAATGATGTAAATTCCCGACCTCAATTTCTCCCGCACCTCGTCCTCCATCTTCACTTTTATTTCTTTGTTTTTGTTGTGACTGGCAATTGCTGCATGACGCTTTCGTGACTTGTCACGTGACGTAACCTTATCAAAGAACTTAATAAAAATTGATAATAGATATTCCCAAATATTTAATATAGGCTATTGGGAATTGCACGCAACATACATGGATTTTTTTATTTAATTTTGTTTTTAATGGCACTGTTTGGACTGTTGATGACAATTTGTGGTTAAAATTGCATGCTGTCTTGTGAAGAAATTAGTCTGATTTTATTTGGTGTGTGTGTGTTTGTGTTTTTCTAGGGAGCAGATTGACAGTGAGATGGCCCATGTGATTCAAGAGCAGCTTGTTCGGCAGGCGGAACAACAGAGGCAACAGGAGGAGAAGGATGAGGTGAGAACAGGCCAGCCTTGTTCTCCGGATGGGCCTAGTCAGCAAAAGGACGCATAAAAACATGGTGCTCCTTTTAAACCCCGTGCCAGATTCTGTCGTCAGCAGAAAGGCATCTGGGCTGGTCACATGCTCGTATGAGTATTGGGGCAATAAGGAAGTCAACATATGATTCAGTCTGCGCATGGACAGAAACAAATTTAAATCTGAATTGGACTGTAATTCTAAAGTTAACTTTACTCTTCAAGACAAGCCACATTATCAAAGCCTCATTAGGACATCCTGCGACCACAAATTAGAGGTTGCCTTGCATTGTTTATGCTCGTATGAGTATTGGGACAGTACAAATAAGGTCAACATATGATTCTGGCTGCACATTAACTGAAGCAAATCTAAATCTGTTGTAATTGACTGTAATTCTCAAGTTAACTTTCCTTAGGGATTGCGGCCAACGTCGGGTCAAAACTAGCCACATAATCAAAGCTTCTTTAGGAAATCCTGTAACCACAAATTAGAGGTTGGCTTGCATTGTTGAACTATTGAGTTTGTTAAACAGTTGTTTGTGCCAATGTATATTTGTGCTACGTGTGTTTAGGCTATTGCTCGCAGACTGCAAGAGAAGGAGAAGAAACGACAGAAGCAGCTGGAGGCCAGAGTTGAGGAGGAATACTATGATGAGAAAGGAGGTGAGGTGATCCTAGCTCTTGCACAGCAGCTCCACTGTGTGTGTGTGTGTGTGTGTGTGTGTGTGTGTGTGTGTGTGTCTGTGTGCTTAAATAACTTTTGGAAATCTCATACACGCTAAATGTCTTCATTGTGTTTGATATCTTATAAACACAACACACAGCAGCTCTAGTGTGTGTGTGTTTGTGTGTTTTTGTGTGGTTAAATAAGCTATGGGCCTATACAAGGCTGGTTGAGATTATTGTTCTCTCCCTTCACACATTTTTTAAAGTGGTGTGATTTGCTTGCTATATCAGGCAGTTGTGACCTTTGTCATGCCACCAACATTATTTCTTCAAATATCTCAAAGTGTCAAATTCATCCGCCTGGCTAACTTCATTGCCTTTACATGTAATTCCCTAGCCATAGTATTTGATTGTCAGAAGCACCCACTTGCTGGTACTAGAATTTCCTTTGCTCATTGGTGTCTGTGTGGCATCAGAGGTAGCTGGCCAGATCCAGTACAACATGCAGCCTGAAAACATCACTTGTGCCGTATTGACCTCTGCTTTGGTATCCCTGCGCAACTAGCAGGCAGTTGAAGAACAAGCAGAACCAGACCTGTAGCTAAGGCAACACACATTCACTCACTCTCACACTTGCACTACACACACACACCAGATTTATTGGAAGCATTTTTGCATTTTGTTACACATAGGTGAGTAAATACAGTTATTTCTGTTCAGGACAACAGGATTTGTTTTGAATGATGCCAGGCAAGATGGAGCTCCATCTCCCAGGCAACAGCCACACCATCGGAAGAATTAAGCAACATACACACACACACACACACAGACAGACACAGACCCTTCCCTACTAACATTAGTGCCGTGTTGTAGTGATGGATTAATGCAGGAGTTCCTAGCTTCTCTGGCACTTATAATGATTTTAAAGACTAGGCGTACACACACACATGGAAACAGATTTTTTTTGTGGTCTGTCTTTAGCACATGGCTTATTCACATGGGTCATCAGTGAGAAAGTGGCGGGAGAGATGCTTTTTTTGACTTCAGACCACATCTATCCTTGATTTCTCTAAGATTGCTGGAATACTTTACACACAGTACACACAAACACATACACACACCTGCTGCACCTGCATTTGTTTTTAGTCTCGTCATTCCAGTACAGACCTCCCAGCATGCAATTCAGTCTTTCATTTGAATTACTTCAGTTTGTTATTGTTTGATTGTTTCTCTCTCTCTCTCTCTCTCTCTCTCTCTCTCTGATATGGTACCAGACACATTCACACCCACACACATTCTTTCGCTCTGTCTCCTTATCTCTCTTGCAGCATTTCCTTCCCCTCCCCTTTTGCCATAGGCAGTGTTGGCAATAAGATCTCTGGTTTCCCCTTCTAAAGCAGCTCTGTTTTGTCTTTAGAGGCGCGGAGCCTCCTTTAAGGGCGCTCCAGCCCGTCAGAACTGTGTTAATGCACTTCAACCCTGGTACACACTTTTATTAAGCCCTACGTACAGCACTGCTTTTGTTGCCAGAACAGATCACGCTGTATTAAAAGAACCCTCACACATACCAATCCGGCACACTAGCTGTTATTTGACAGGGAGAGCTTGGATGTTGAATTGTTCACTTGGTGGAACGGGAAAGGCCTCCAGAGGCAGTGCAGTCTCCAGGGCCTGTCACTACTGTCAGTGGCAGTGATTAGGACGCGAGTGGCTGACTGACACCCGCTCCTCATGCCTGCGCCCTTCACTTCTGCCTTCTGCCTGAAGGAGCACTGCTTGGTTTGTTTTGGAAATGGAATTGCCTGTAAACAAGCCTGTGTTCGATATTTGATACCATCACAAGTACGTTCTGTGTATCTACGTATCTTTGGTTATAATTGGTGGAATCATTTTTGTGTTGTGTTGTTGTGTATTCTGTAATATCGCACGACTTGGACTGGTACGGCTAGGCTATTTATCTCAAGGACATACATTTTACCTTCAGGTGGTTATTGGTCTACTGGCCTCCCGAGTGACATCGAACGACAGTATTTAAGCATTATTCACGATGTGTATCGCCTTAGCGTCAACAATGTTGTTTCAGGAAGCTACAGTGATTAATTGTCGGCTGACATGATGTGTATTGCATTGGCGACAGAAGCAATGGTCACACGGTCGTGGACTTGATTAGACAATGGGGTGCTCAAACAGGGTTGGTCACAGGTTTGTGACATATGAAACATCCAATATAGTTTCAATACAGAATGTTATATTAACTACAAATTTTATACTACAGTGTTTACCAGAGCCACCTGGAATCCCTGACACTCCTGTTTGTTGATTTCACACTGGGAGAAGTATGACACTCCCAGTGCTCTAGCAATTGATTACTTTCACCCTTGTGTTCATCAGAGTTTGAACTGGTTTGGTGGCTATTTTGATGGATGTCCTCTGTTATTCATGCTTGCTTTTACATACTGCTATTAAGTGTTGTATGTTAAATTTGAAAATATGCTTAACTTTATTTGTTGCTGCTGTTGTTTTTGTTGTTGTTTTGCTTTCATAGATAGAATATATTTCCTTACTCTCCTCTACTTTCCATTCTTACCTCGCAGTGTTGGGGTTGTACTACAGACCCTAAACACCCTCTTATGTAATGTGTCATGTCATGCTGTATTGTGTTGTGTAATTTTCATTCTCATCTGACTTACAGGTTACTAACCCATCATACTTATTGCACTAACCCCCCTCCCTCGGCCTTGTCTGTCTGTCTGTGTCCACTCATTGGCTGTCATTCCACACTTCTCCCTTCCCATCCTCTTCCAAATGCTCCCCCTCTTCCTCTCCCTTTTTCTTTCTTGCCTGCTCCTTCCCAGCTCATCGCATCCCCTCAGACTCGGGCTACCCCTCGCCAGAGTACAGCCGCAAAAAGCAGTTGGACGCTGGCCGGAGGAGGTACCCAGAGTATGACCCACCGGAGCAAGGAAGCCCCCGGAGGCATGAAAGCCCCGGCCTGGACAGGTATCAGGACAGACGGGGCCGCAACCCTGACTACTGGCCCTCGGAGGGCAGGCAGAGGCAGGGCGAGCAGAGGGGGGGTCATAGGGCATCGGAGGAGGATTGGGAGGACAAACTGGTTGTCCGCAAGAAGGATAAACCCTCCCGACCTCCACCGCCAAAATACCCCACAGAGAGAGACCGGGATCAGGATAGAGAGAGGAAAAGGGATAAAGAGAGAGGTACAGAGAGAGGAGAGAGGGATGGGGAGCGAGACGGACACAGAACCCAAAGCCGCGACAGGCTGGAGATGCGAGAAGCAGACCGGGATCGGGATAGAGAGAGAAGAAGGGATAAAGAGAGAGGAAGAGTTGGACAGAGGGATGGGGAGCGAGACGGACACAGGACCCGAAGCCGCGACAGGCTGGAGATGCGAGAACCCGACCGTGACCGTGACCGAGAAGCAGAATGGGACAGACATGGACACTGGAGACGAGAAGACTACAACCGGTCCAGGGAGCAGAACGGAGACAGAGACCGAGACGGAGGCAGAGATTGTAAGGAATCCAGAAATGGACATAGAGACAGAGACGGAGACAGAGACGGAGACAGGGTTGTATACATGTACGAGACCAGAGACGGGGTGAAAAAACACCATAATGGCCGCATGAGGAGCAGAGACATGGAACATGAGGAGCGCACAGGCTCCTGGTCTGGTGACGAGGAGCCCAGGAACCACCTTCGCCTCCCCTCAGATCCAGGAGAGGTGTTTGAGGAGCCAATCTACCCTCGTTCCCCCAAGAGGGAGGCCCTGGATCTGGACAGTGACGTCCAAAGGGGGCGCACTCACTCTAGGGATCTCTACTCCTTTTCCGATTCCCCTCTGGATAGAGGTATGGGTCCCTTGACTGAGTCTGAGTGTGTTTTGTTTGGGGGTGTTTCCTCTTTCTCGGCTCAATCACCAGGTGTTGGGAGCTTCATGCAATTGCGCTTGACGTGTTCCGAAATCTTCCCCTTGCCTCCTTGCTATCCTTTTATTTAGTAATCCTGACCTTTATTTTCTCTGAATCATTCCACATTTTCCCATTGGTCTGAGACCAAATACTGTGTATATACATTTGTGTTTGCAGGTGTAGATAAATTGGGCTTTTGGTGATTTTGGGACTATGTGTATATGGGCTTGCTATGAGAGATTCGACAAATAATCTCTTCAGGGGCCTTTTTGTTTTGTTTTTTTAAAACCTTTCTCACGCATGTGCATTGTACTACCCTTCTTTCCTCTAATCTATGCACTCTTCCTCTTCTCTGTATTTCTTTGTGCCTCACTCTCTTCACTGTCCATTCCTGAGCTATTCCTCTTGGCCCTGCTCCTGATGATCTGTATGTGCTCCTGCAGGCCGCGGGGGCCGTGGGGACTTTGGCGTGGTGGAGGCGCAGCAGGCCCTGAGTCGGATGGCCCTGAGAGAGCAGGAGCTGCAGGAGATGCGCGACATGGAGGTGGCGCGGCAGCTGCAAGAGCACGAGCTCAAGGTGCGGCATCCAAAGCTTCCCCAACCAGGCCAAAGACCGCACAATGTCCTTACAGGTGCTCTGTGAGATTATGCAGGATTTGGCGTGATTTCATTTTTGTCTCAAATCGTGCCAGAATTCTGCAGAATCTCATCGAGGCAAAGCAAGCAGGGTTGTCTTTTCATGCATCAAAAGTTCAGTGGACAAGTCAGTGTCTAAATGTGTTACTTCATCAGCATAATAAAAAACACCCTTCAAGTAAAGCAGTATTCAGTGCCACACTAGACAACCTGCTTGCTGTTTGGGTCCTCATACTGCTATGTTTGTTCCTGCATTTTAGTTTGAGTTTCTTTTTTCTGGTTATGATGCTCTCACACAGCTGAAAATATTATTTTTATTATTGGTTTGAAAAAGTAAAGTTACTCACAGAAGTATATCTGCACCTTAATTCAAAAGCCAATTTTAGGGAGAAAGAACATATCAGCAAACTACTGTCTTCTGTGGATGGAAACAGGAAACCTCACACGCTCTGGTGATATTAACTCATTTCCTCTCTTTTGTGTCTACAGGCCAGCCAAATGAACCAGCGAGCTGCTCAGGCTGCCCAAGTGGCCCAGGATGAGGTGAGGGCTCCTCAGCTATCTGCTTTGAGGAATGACCGTTGCATCATTTCCTTTTACCCTGGAAAACTGATTAGGCTAGAAAGGTTGAACGTATAGTATTTACACCAAGATGACCCTCACAAGACTGACTGATGGATTGACTAGCTTGGATACTTTTTCCCCTCTGACTATAAATAATTGTCCCTAAGCCAGCACATGTGGGGTGATTTATCGGCAGTTTGAGCTTGATGAGAGAACGGAAGGTCAGTTGTACTATATGTCTGCAGTGTGTGGTGCAAATGCTGAAGAAGTCTGCTGACGTATGAAGGCGCATTTAGTTTTGCTTTAATGCTACCTGATGAGACACTTTCTTGAACATAATTACAATGCATGTTCATGTAGGGGTCGAATAAGACGAATAATAATCAATGTCAGCCACGTCCCTGCCCCCTCCTTCTTTGTTTCCATGAGGTTGCTAAGTGATGGGGAAGTTGCTGAGCTCCATGGAAAAGTAATGAGGCTTTAATTGTTCCAGGAAATTGCACGAATGTTAATGGAGGAGGAGAAGAAGGTGTTTAAGAAAGCACGAGAGCGGGAGCGGGAGAAAGCACCCGTGGACCGGAGGAAACCAGAGGCTGACTGGAGGGTAATTGATTTTACTTTTTTACTGTACGTTAACGTCCCAACATACCTTGATAGTTATTTTGATTTGGCTGATTTTTAGTGTTTGCATTAATAACCTTGTTACGCCACAGTTAAAAAGTGAAGTGAAGTGAAGTGTATGTGTTTTCAGCCAAGTCAAGAGGAGGCGTTGCAGCCCCGATCACGAGAGGAGTATGACCCGCAGAGGGCTCGCCATCAAAAACCTTCGAGGTACATTCAGACCTGTGTTTCTGAGATGCGCACCTACACATACACCCACAAGAGAACACAATCCCACAAACTCACAACCTAGCTCTGCAGACACACATTATATTGGTGTTTCTGCTTTTAGCTCTTATGTGCCTGACCTTAGTTTCAGCCAAGAGCTAACAAGACTATTAAAACTACAGGAACCTCACCAGACATGAGACGGACATATGGAGCTTTGTTGTATACGTTTCTGTACAACTTGAAGCTTTATCATTATCTGGGCATGATTATGATTAGGTGGCATGCTTTTCAAAAGGTTTTTACTCCAACAGTCCAATATTTTGATCAAAGCTCAAAACTTCAAAATACAAATTCACCACAGTTGAGTTGCAAACTCTTAATATTAACATGGAGGGCTTCTCGTGGTTTCAACTTTAATGGTTTGATTTCGTAGTGTTATAGTGTTATCCTTACAAAGTTGACAATGTTTTATTTACAATTAAAGTATCTTTCTATGTTATTGTGTCCTGAAATGAATTCCATAGCACAAAAATGGACTGAAACGGTCATGTTGATAAACAAAATAATAATTAGCTTTTATTCTGCATTGCAGACCTGGACTACTATATTTTAATAGACTTAGCTAAAGTAGCTAAAAATACAAGGGAATTCTAAGGGAAACCGGCATTTAATACAGACATTGAATGAATGTGTTTTTGTTTGTTTTTGCAGCCCCAGACATTTCACCACAGCCCATTTTTGACTGAAAATGGCCCTTTACAGAGAAAAGGTTGCCAACCCCTGATTAAGACATTTTAACTGAACTAATCCTCTACCTCCCACAGTTTTAGCTAAATGCCTGCCTGTCCCTGCATGTTGCATTGTCATTGACATCCTATCCCGTCACATGGAGTACAAACACACCAATAGGTTTTATAGTGTACGCTTTTGCTTTAAAAAAACGCTCTTCTGACATGTCTTCTCTTATCCAGGCCTGCTCCTCCTCACACACAAAACTATGAGAATGTGCAGGCTGGCTATGGCTACCCAGAGCCCCACTATCCCGCACGGCCCGCCACCCGACCGGACATTGCTTACAAAGGTGAGTTTGCCAGCCACACCAGTGTCCCTCAATCAACAGTGATTTGCGTGCATGGGTGTTTCTGTGGGTCTACTGAGAATGTCGACAGAACATCCTCAAAGCGCGTCCTTATACTCATGTGCTTACATTACACAGCCATGCATTTTTGTCAAATGTGCAGACACTTTGCACTTTTACCAAGCACAGGATAATGAAACCAAATGACATGTAGATATCTCTCCACCCCTCCATAGGTTCCTACTACAAGCAGTGACGTCGGCTCCTGCTGCTAGTGCTGAATTCTACTTCCTCTTCCTTCATTTTTTTTTTTTTTTTAATTTATTTTACTGTCCTGTTTGTCATTTCTCCTCAGTCAACGGTGGTTGGGTCTTAACTGGGGGGCTGACTTAAAAAGAAGAGAGATCCCCATCATGCCTTTCTCAGGCTGACATTCTGAATCTTGGGTAGCTTTTTAAAGCATTGCTGACCTTTTTTTATTATTATTATTATTATAATTGTTTGTTTGTTTACCTTTTTGTTCTTTTATGCTGTTCAATCAACTTGACACCAAGAGAAGATGAGAATGTGGCTTCTACTGTCCAATCATGACTTTATCTGTTCATGGAAATCATTGAGGCTGTAATGTGAGAGGACCATCATTGCATTTTACTTTTTTTATTTACTTCTTGGTAATTTATAGTTTTGTATGAACACGCATGACCTGGGGAAACAAGACAGAGAGAAAGAGAGTGTGTGTGTGTACTGTATGTGTACTGTATGTGCATGAGTGTGTGTGAAATTACATGAATGAATGTCATGGCAGAGTTTGGCAGGGGATTGCGGTTCTTGGTCACATCTGTGGGTCACTTGACACAGCGGGATCCCAGATTCCTCTTTCCCAAGGAGGATTGTGTGCGTGTTTGTGAGTCTGAAACAACAATACAAAGAAGATGCAAAGAGTATTGGTCATTCACTGTATAACTGCACCCGGGGAAGACATGGTTGTGGTCGTCAGGAGACACTCTGACCTGGACTCTCCCAGATCAAGCTTGTTTGTCTCTCTCTCTCTCGCTCTCTCGATCTCTCTCTCTCTCTCTCTCTCTCTCTCTCTCTCTCTCGCTCTTTCCACAGGATGCACGGCTACTGCTGTGTTTGTTTGTGTATGCATGCTGGCTAAAGGTAAACTCCACAATGTTATATAATAGCTCGAGAGTTGGAGTGTGAGAATATGATTTGTGTTCTCCCTGCCCCAGTTTATAATTATTGTACAGTTAAAGCTAAAAACTGACATTGGTCAGCCCGTTCCATTTTTTCTTTAATCAAGGAACAGTTTGCAAAATTTGCATGGTCAGTAAACAGTAAATCAACTGCAGACACAGAGGGCCATTGCATTTCTGTATGTTTTTTAACATTTGTTTTTTTGTTAATTTTCCTTTTTTAAATATTGCGTAATAGAACTGAAGAACAACCACTTTTGATATCTAATGATTTTCACATTGACAAAAAAGACAATTATTGACGAGACAAGTATGGGGAGACCAAAAAAGGGGAAAAAATGACAATTATCCATAATCCATAAAATTTGGATGCACACGCAGTGTCAACCCATCTATGCCTGTTGGAATGGTTGATGTGCCATATTTGTACATCCCATTTGTGTTGTGGGTGCATGCCCTCAGTGCGTTGTGTTCATTTACATTCCAAATCCATTGTGGCCAAAGGGATTGCACTTCCCGTCCTTTGCATTCCCACGCTGCACTGCAGGGAGTGGAGAAACTTGGTTCCTGTAGCCAAAATTATCAAGATGAGTACACAGCTCCTTTAGTTTTGCTGCCACGCCTCCAGGGGCAGACTGTTATCATAGACTGTGTCTATGTGTGTGTGTGCATGTGTGCATACATTTGTGACCATGAGGGATATTGCAGTCTCTTATATGTTGAAAACTTGAGTGTTTCCACAGTGATTATTTGACATTCCTTGCTGGTAGAGTGCATTGATGACTGGCCAAACTGCATTTGGTGCATTTTTCTTTTCTCCAGCAGACATTTTATGAGCAGTCATTAATATGCTGCATTGACATTTGTGTTTCTTGACATTAAATTGGCTCTGTGGGATTAGTGCCAAAAAAAGCCTAGCTTTTCAGGGACTTGTGGAGTCTGTTCGCAAGGACTGACAGTTGTCAATTATGTTTATGTATTTTTTTTTGTTCATGTTTGTTTGTTTTCCTTTTGTTTTGTTTTTAATGATATCATTCCCCTTTTTTATTCTGAACTATCTTCTGGGCATCATGATATTGTTTACAATATTGTATCTACGTAATTACATGTTTTTTGTACATGACTAATTAAATGGGCATCTTATTCCACCACAAAAAAAATCATCCGTACTGGAACCTATCTGTCCTTTTGCATTAGAAGAACAAGGGCCACATTTAAGAAGTTGGTCCATGTTGTTACAATAAACACATCACAGGCATTACAGATTTATACTCTTCATTCCCAGCCCATCATTCAGCTCCACAGCATAAGAAAACACAAGGGGAAAATGCTGTCTATACCACTGGATCTTAAACATCAGCTTTAACCTTAAAAAATATTTGTTATAATTTATTATTAATTTTTTAACCTGATGACTCGCTGAACAGATTAAATGTAATGTCAGCGGTCAATGAGATCAGAATATAGTCAAATTCATCATGTACTGGATAAGACCACTGTTTACCATTTTGGGCCATTTCAAACATAAATGGATGTCAGTGCAGTGATGAGACACTCTCCCCAAGAGCCTTAATGCTTTTTCGATATCCATGCAACAACTATCCGTGTTTTTTTTGTAGCATTCCACCAGTGCCTCATATCACAAGAAGAAAGACCCGGAGAAAACTGGAGCTCTATTGTCTTGATGAGTTGAGATGTAAATTTCTTGTAATGTACAATCGTCAAATATTGAACCATCAGTGTGGGAATACAGGTGCATAACTTATACATTCACGACACACCATGACACGTTCTTCTCCAATGAGTCACCAAACAGAGGGGGAGGTGTGACAGTGGGACAACGAGCACATACGAGCTCAGAGTCTGTCTCTTGCGTGGGGTGTATTTTGTAAGGTCTAGTCCTAATCATTTTCTTTCAACAAATCTATATTTTATTTGTTGTCAATTGGGTATTCAGTGGTGCTACAGATCCTGTTCACCTTTAACTTGAAGAACATGTTTGATGTGGGTAGTATGCTGGAGGCTTGTCCGTTGGTTATCCAACTGTACAATGAAAGTAGCCTTAAGCTCATGTTTGGTTAGATACAATCTGCCTATTTGAAATATCAATTTTTCACCAGAATATCACAATAGGCTTGTCTCTGTGTGTGTGTGTGTGTGTGTGTGTGTGTGTGTGTGTGTGTGTTTTTAGTAACCCAGACATGTGGATGCTCAACACACCCATCATTGTATGAGGTGCTGACTTAGATTTCAGTCATGTCAGTGAGCAGGCAAGGGAATCGCTCTCCTTTCAGATGTAATCACTCACAATTTAATTAACCTAAGTTCTCCAGGGGTAAACCAGAGCACTTAATCATGTAAAGAATTACTTTTTTTTTGGACAGGAATAAAACGACTAACTAAAGAAAGCTCAGCTTAGCACAAACCAAGTATAGTGGGGACTTTTTAATGGTGGCAGTTTACAGCATGTCTTCAGCACTCACAACCAGAGCCATCTGAGTGTATGGCCTCTCTTGAGGCTTTATCTCCCTTGAATGTTTCATCCAAATCCACCTAACTAGTGTAGTACACCAGCACTTACAGTACAGTACAGACAAACTGCATTGAGCAATTGCATTGGCCAAAGGAAGGAGCCTACCAGTATTTTTAGATTATTTTGTAATAGAACCAGCAGCAGTAAAGTGTTTTTTTCCAAGCTCAGCTGTAGCATGCTGAATTGTAAGAATACAGCAACAATTGGGATTGGTGTTGTCTGAGCAAAAATTCTTGTCTCCTAAAAACTTTATTTGACTGTCAGTTGCTGCTGGGGAAATGAACAAATGTGTTTTATGACAAACACTGGGGACTGATTCTCACACACTGTACGTCTCTCTCGTTCTGAAGCGCTCAGACCTGCTGTTGGCTCAAAATGCTGGGCTATATTAAAATACTTGTCTTGTATTTCTTATACTGTGCTGACTAAGTGTGAGTATGATTGGTGTTGGTACAAATCCTATTGCAAACAAAGTGAAATTCAAGTGCGACTTATCTATTCCATATACTGTTTTAGTGAATGAGTGGAAAAGATACAGTACCTGTTCAGATTATTGTAGTGTAAAGTTACTCTGAACAATCATGTCTTTGGAATATTGCAATCATTACTCTTTATTTCTAGTACAATTCAGAAGTAATATCCATATTTATTTTTAACATTTGCTATAGTGTGTTTATACGCTATAGAAAAATTGGTGTTACAATAATTGGAGAAAAAAAAAAGATTGTAACATTGTTTTGGCTGCTTGGAGCAATAAAGTCATGCTGCTTAGCAGAGAAACAGTTGTTGTGTGTGCTGTGTCCTGCATTCTTTCTGTGTGAGGAGCCAGAGGCAGGGCTACCACACCATTGATCTGGTTCACCCGCATGCCTGGCATGTCTATGGGCCCTTGAATGTTGTAACGCCTCAGTTGAATGACAGCCCTTTAGAGAAGTTACAGCACCACCTGTCCCTCCTTATGGAATACTGCCTCCTAGTGCTTGTGGTAAAGAAATGCATCCTGCTGTTGAAAAAGACTATTCAACACTTTCTTGAAGAGCAAGAGCAAAAATGCAGTCTGTGTGTGAAGTGAGTGTCTCAGCATCTGCCAGGTGTTGCGAGCAAAGCATGCAGTCTGAGTGTGTGTGTCTGTGTGTTCATTTTGTCTTCAGCTCAGCTCATTCCTGAATTATAGCATGAGCATTTAAGTCAGAATACAGCAGTGTTGAACTTCAGTGCCCCTTTTCATTACCAGGGAGGTGCCCTACCACACACACTACCAGAAACAATGACTGAAATCATGGCTTGTTCATCTCAGACAAAGCTTCCAGCTGTGTGTGCAACAGTGTCTTGTGTTCCAGATTGTTCAGTATAGACTGCTGCACCCTGAAATGAGAGCATTTAAGGACTATTAACTATACTGTGTACTGCAACCTCACAAGCAAAAACAAAATGGCCCTTTTCCAAGGCCCCAACATAAGGTGAGTTTAATTGCCCCAAATAAGAAGCATGTGTATTGATTTGTGAGAAAATGCTTGCTAACAGCAAGTCTTGTCGTGAGTGGATTGTTTTTTTTTCTGCCGTGTAGGCTATTCACACAGGGTAGGCCCACCAAACCTGTCCAAGGTCCACAGTTTTTTCAACGTAACTGCAATATGTTAACAATATCTTTACATAGTCTTCCTTCTTCAACACACCATGAGCCGTATCTTTAATGAGTATATCTTTTTACACAATCATTAATCAATACAGTAGTAACAATGAGGTGGTAATAGGCCACAGTCTGTACATACTTTAAAAAGCCCTAAATATAAGCCCTGCAATCAGAATGTCATTTGATGTGAGAAATTGTGTTTTACTTTAACCATATCTTATTGTTAAGGTATGTGGCCCATTTTAAGGAATAAGATGATGGCCTGAATCATTAATATGACACAAAGACAACATTCATTTATCATAAAACAACCAACTACATATAGAGAAAATGCTGTTGATGTTGCTTACCTGTAAGTGTGGAAGGTTGGAGGCACAGATATAGGCATACAGTGAGCTGGCGTTTTAACCACTTTCACGTGTTGAAACATGGAATAACTACACTCCCTTCTCTCCGTCGTTCCGAGTAGCCTAGACCTTCCTACCCACCCTTTGAAAACATAAAAAAAAAATGAAAAGAAATGCACTGCTCAGGCCCTACCTGCTGAGTCTTTCCAGGTGTGGCAGCAACATACGCTTACGCAGAGTGCACTGTGGATCACTCCTGCTTTGGGTTTCTTTAATTCCTGCAATTGACCTTTTTTTCAAGTTTTTTTTAACCACTTGCTGATGTGCTGGAGGCACATCTTCAGGAAAAACCGGTAGAGAAGGTGAGGAGGGTGTGTCACAGTGTAGCTTGTTCTGCCTTGGCATGAGTGTATGAAACCACATTGACAGGTTGCACTAACACACTAATGCCTAATGTCACGTCTACCTAGACCTATATGTACTCGATTTGATTTGAATTAACCAATAGTTTAGCATAGATTCATAAGGCATGCGAGATTGCGTCTCAATGCATTGACTGATTGAGGTAGTAATTATAGTGAGATGTTTCATTCAACTCAATTACCTGCTGTATGGATCACCATTAGACTAAGCCTTTTTTAAGTTGTTTGGCAACATCTCCCTAAGCCTTCCTTATTTTTGAAAGGATCAGGCTTGTAGGTGAAATGTAAAAGCAAATGGTAAAACTGAATGCAGTAACAAACAGCAGTTTTAGTATACACTATTTCGGAGGTTAAAATGCATTGACCTGCATCATACTGTTCCATATTTTATTTTGGGCTGAAAACTGCAATTTAATTGTACTACAAGATTACTCCGGATAAACTGTGTTCTGTCCCATTGTAAGTGGGTAAGTTTGTTTTTTGTTTTCACTTTTCAATCTTTTTCACTGTTTTCAAGCTTTGCATCTAAACTTAAACATTTGTTTTAGGGCCCACACTGGAAGACATGGTATTGTCTGCTACATATTGTTTATTTTAGGTTACAAACCTCTGTATCTTTTCATTTTGTAGAAACACGCAATCACACTAACATTTATTTCAATTTCTTCCTGTCTCTTTTCACTCAATCCTGTGTGCTTGGTTTGCTAAAAGCCGTTGCATTCTCAGCACTACAGAATGTGAATCAGCAGGCAGTTTGGCCCTGAGCTTTCTTCCCTGCGTAGGAATGACACTCGACTGGTTTGTGATTAGCTGTCCCAGGGCCATTGCTGCATACCCTCTGCAAGGCCAAACCCGCAAGAGTCAGAAATGTAGCCCAGGCCAAAGGTTAGTCCTTATACTTGGGGACTGTCATTTGGGTTAGATGAGTGCCTTTCTCACACGGCAGACCATGAGTATTCTTCATCCTGTTCACTGCATTCACCCACGGTTCCAGGTTCAAGAAAAGTATTTTTGACACGCATACATAATACTAAGAGCAGTGAAACTGGGACCCATGCAAAGAAAATATAAAAATATAAAATCTTATATAAAATAAAATATATAATATGGGTTATGAAAATGTAATAAGACCAGGCCATTATGCATTTGTGGCCTGTTGACAACGAAGGAAGCAGTTTCTTCATATCTACAGGCTGGAAGTGTCAAGTGATGCAGTGCACCTGTGTTTCATCTTTCATCCACTGGAAGGCAGGCATGGACAGACCAGACCTACAATACATCTATACCTTCATTACATACAAAAATGCTGAATGACAGCGTTCATTTCATCCAGTTATCCACAAAATCCAACCTAGCATGGCACAACACGACACAATCCTGCTTTATTTTGTGGCTATTTTAAGGAAATCAGTGACAGCTTAGGATCATTTGAATTTAAATAGAGATCAGGAATTTTAGACAGAGACTTTTTTTTAGTATTACCATACTTTATTTCTCCATTTTCTTCCCCCCTTCTGCTTTCTTGAAGAAAAGCTCATCTTTTAAAAAGGCTTCTGCTCACAGTCTGTCTCCACAGGAAGGGGTATAAGGACATACAATTTTATGAATCATAGAGTTCTTTTTTCTTGTCAAAATTCTGCAACCAATTTCCAAAAATACTTCTATGCTGAATGTGCTGATGCTGCTGATGATTAATTTTGCAGTCCAGTGCAGAATTATAAGTGATTCAGACCTCCTCATCTGGTCAAGCAGAGTTCAGAAGTCGCAAAGTTGCAGTAAAGCAATAACTCCATGCCATACAGTGCTCTTTCCTGTTATTGTGTCACAGAAGTCAAGCTCCAGACACTTTACATTTATGCATTTAACAGACACTTATCTCTAGTATGATGGCTGACCATATCTATGGGAAGATATGAGCATACTCAGTGTGGACATGCCACAGGTGCTTTTCAGGCTACTGCTGGGTTGTGTCCAAAGACACCCCCAAGCTGCTGAGCGATGATGACAGAGCCTCACATGCCTGTGAATGGAACATTTTTGGGTAGAGGAGGGGTGAGTTGCACCAGAAACCTTACAGTAATTAGGAACAATCACACAAATTCCTGCTTCATCTGGATTTGGGCTCTGTTACTTTCACTGGCGATACAAGGGAAGTAGGGAGTGCTTTTGGAGTGGATCTATGCTTCGCCGATATAAGACTGAGGAAGTAGCTGTTAGTGGGTTGGGGGTGGACTGTTAGTGGACTGGCATTGTCCTCATTTATTCAGTAGGCGTTTTTACAGTAGGTGTTCTGGCGTAATCTGAATTGGACTTTAACATCAACTGCATTAATATTTTTTCACTTCTATGTGTACTCAAAACTCTTTGGAATGTATGGCTAACATTCACAAACTGCACTCATTCATACACTGGTGTATATAAGGTGGCTAATCTGTATCTTGTGTGAGGACACTTCAGTGGGAACAGTAGGAACCTTTTAAGGCTGAACAGCACGTGTATCACTTGCCCCAAGCAGTGCCCTACTGATGATGATTCCTTGATTAAAGCACTGTAAAGTTACTCTGACCAACTTCATTTCATTTTAGCTTCTTACCCTCTCCATTTTGACTAGGCCAGCTTCTCCATGGTTAACGCTTACATACTCTTTTGGACTCTTGAACATAAACTTGGCATTGCCAGAACCTCATAACACCAAGCATAGAGCATCCTATCTAAAACAGAAGGGAAAGAAAAGAACCACAAATACATTCAGCAGGGACTCAAGACTTGTGGCTTGTGACACGTCTAAGACAAGGAGGACAGGAGGAATGAGAAAAAAGTAAAGGCCTTCTCTGCCTATCTGGAGCAACCAACTTTGAACAACTTTGAACTTTGATCTATCTACCACATATTGTATTCTGCCTTGACATCCCATTCCAGGAAGTGTAGCTCTTCACCGTCATCAAAACAGCTTAAACCCTCGGGATCCTGTGTTCATAATGACCAATTCCACCCAAATATTACACATTTGCTATGCTAAAATATGTTAATGGTTGATGTGTGTGGCCCATAGTGAAAAAGAGAAGACAGGAAAACTCCCCTAGTCCTCCCATCTCCATGCTGGAACTGAAGAAGCATTTCAGATGAAAGATGAAATGTCTTTAAGCTCCAAAAAGAAGTCCAGTTGCGTACAACTGAATGACATTTAATATTGCTATTTTATAATATAAATCTAATATTGCTCTTTACTCTTTGTGATGTTCTGTTGTCTTACATGTGTCTGTTTTGATATTCCTATGCTTACATTGTCAAGTCAAGTCAAGTGTTCTTTATTGTCATTTCAGCCCTATACTGAGTGAGATGAAACAACATTCCATCATGGATCCAAGTGGTGCTATAACAATAAATAAGATTGGGATAGGCTATGTATGGTGCACTCAGGCAAAAACGTTACAGGCTAGAAACGTAGAACTTAGTATGCTGCATATAAGTTAAGCTACTGCACCTGCATTATAAATATCCTATATATAAAGTCTGTCAAGGCAAAAAGAAAATAGACAGTAAGACAGGGCATAGAAAAAACCTTGAACTGAGCAGGGTTGAGGTTGGCAAAAATGGTACTTAGCAGCATAATACAGGTGTGCATTCAGTTTAGGGATGTATTGAGCAACAGAAGGTGCTTGAGGTAGAGTATATTGGTATCTAAGCAGAAGGTGCATTTTCAGATCAGTATGGCAGCATAACAGCCATATATGTTCAGAGGTGTTGTTGCATCAGTCCTGTTTTGTTTAGCAGTCTCACTGCTTGAGGGAAGAAGCTCTTCCCCATTCTGGAGGTATGGGCAGCTATGCTTCTGATCTTTTTCCTAATGCCAGCATGGGTGTTTGGTGTCTTTCACAATGCTTGAGTCTTTGTACAGACAGTGTGTGGTGTATATGTCAGGAAGTGAGGGAAGAGTGGTCCCTATGATCTGCCCTATGGTCCCTATGAGCTATCCTTACAGTCCTCTGCAGGGCCTTTGTCTCTGCAGTGAAGTTCCCGACCCACGCTGTGAGGGCACTGCTAAGGATGCTATCGATGGTACCCCTGTAGAGGGTTGTCAGGATAGGGGTGGGTAGGTGGGCCTTCCGCAGTTTCCATAGATAGCTTTGTTGAGCTTTCTTGGTAATGTGTGTGGTGTTCTTTGTCCATTTGAGGTTGTCACTGGTGTGCACTCCTAGGAATTTAGTGTCATGGTGAACAATCTCCACTGGAAGGTTGTTTGTGGACAGTGGAGTGTGCTTGAAGGTCTCCTGAAGTCAATGATCAGTTATTTTATCTTGTCCACAAGTTGTTTTTGGCAAACATTGAAAACAACACTTTCTTTGGTATCTGCTGATATTTTCAGTACATTATTGACATTGGACCTGGCAATATCATTGCTGTAACAAGTATCAATTGCTGAAAATTTGCAACCCTAAATGACCCTATGCAGTTGGGTTAGTCCCTCGAGCCATGGACCTGCCTAAGGATTCTTCCTAAACCACAACAAGATAAAAGATGATAGGGAGTTTTCCTTTGCCCCTGTTCCTAATTGGTGCTCATTGCTGTGAAGTGCTACAAGACATGACTTTTGTATAATGCACTATGCAAGTAAAATTGAATTGAATGACAACTGCACCTAGTTTCTGCCATGTGTCCTTGTGCTGTTTGTCATGTAAAGGATGCTTAATTAATTTCCAAAAGAATAATGAAAGCTACTATCTATCTATCTATCTATCTATCTATCTATCTATCTATATATATATATATATATATATATATATATATATATATATATATATATATATATATATAAAGAGAAAGAGGGAGAAATAATCCTGTCATTCTTTATACACACACACACACACACACACACACACACACTTTCATCAGTCTGTTAGTCATTTTTTTATGTTGGCTACATAAAGGGTTGTGTCTCTCAATAATAATCTCTAATAATAATAATAATAACAACAACAAAAGGCTATTATTATTGTTATTGTGATTATGATTATTATTATTGTTGTTGTTGTTGTTGTATGTGGTTTATTTAAAATATACTGTTAAATTATTATCTATAGCTGCACTAACATGGATGGTTACAAAACTAATTCATGACAAAATCTCCTCTACGGGAACTGTGACGGAAGGCGCGTTGGAGTCACGTCTGCGTCTTTTGAGGGTGTTGCACAGAGGGTAAACAGGTTGGAGCTAATGGGTATATAAGCACTCGCAACTCCGTCAGAGTTAACGGTTTTCTTTCTTCGACAGAAATCTGTTTCAAAGATCTTTCTGAGGGTGTGTTCTCTGTAGGCTATACTTTCCAAAAACATTTTACACGTTTAGGCTACGTTTTGTAAGTCATTTGGTCTGCTGCATTCTATTATTATTTTATTCTAAGCCCCTTCGGATTTGCGATGGCAAACGGATGTGTTCAAGTTTTTGGTTGCGTTATAGCGTCTTTGGGACTAGTTTGCCTTATTATATCAACTTGTGTGAATGAATGGAAAACCCATGGGCACAGTGATGAAGGGATGTTAAAGTCGTTTTCGATCAACGTCGGGCTCTGGATGGAGTGCACAATACCCAGCACCAGCAAATACGAATGCACTGAGTTCGACTCAGTTCTGCACTTACCTAGTAAGTTATTGCCATTGCTAACAAGCCTTCCTTCATGTCACACACACACACACACACACACACACACACACACACACACAGCATTGGCAATAATTATATGTTTTTACTCCCCTCAGTTGGAGTTCAGTTGACTAGGTCTATGATGATCATCAGCATTATTCTGTCTGTGTGTGGCTTGGCTGTGTCTTTGTTGGGCATGAAGTGCACACTGTGCCTTGATGAAGACGAGCATGTGAAAGGCAAGGTGGCATTCACCGGAGGAATCCTTGTCATTTTGGCAGGTATAGTGCTTACAATACATTTAATCACATTACACAATCACATGCAAGCTTACTTTGTTGCTACATCCTTGTGGGACAACTGTGAAAGAGTTCGACTGCAGAGTTACACTGTGACTGATGATTATTTCTTTACATCAACTAGAGCAATTTTCTAGAATCTATAAGCTTGTCTTTCAGTGAATGTGCATTGAATGATCTGGTATGTCGGCTATCAGTTTACACATAGACGTGGGTAGGTTGGACTGTAGAGCTCTGGTACTGCTGGGATGTGTGTTTGTAGAACAGTTGAGAACAGTTTGTGTTGTGGAACAGTTGGACCATCACACCCCAGTCAGTATAAATAATACATTTTATCCTCTCCTCTGTTACAGGGCTCTGCGCCTTAGGAATAGTTTCTTGGTATGCCAATGATGTGATATCAAATTTCCATGATCCTAGTCCAAGGGTCATAAGGTAAAAACAGTTTTTATATAATGTGAAGCCTTTTATGACTAGATTATATTTGACATCATATCACTACTTTGGTGTAATGCCTTGGCAAAACCTGCACATAGTGTTAAATGCTTGGGCCACTGTGAGTGCCACACTGAGTATGCCATTCTCCACAGGTACTCCTTGGGCAAATGCCTTTTTGTGGGGTGGGCAGGAGCTCTCCTGTCCTTAATAGGAGGGGCGTTCCTGGCCGGCTGTAGTTTGTCACAGTCCACTTCACGCAGAAGCTACACATCACCGCCTTCACTGCAGCATACTCCTGGCAAAGACTACGTGTAGGAATCTCATGTAACTGAACATCCCGTGGGATAGTCTTGATGCTATGCTGATGCCACGGCCAGAAAAAAAGTACTGTACAATGCGGGGCACAATGTGGTACACCTTGGTTTTTATAATAGGTCAGTGCAAATAGCTTGATTATATCCACATGGTAGCTTCTTTGTATATATATTTGTGTCTGCTTGTCATAAAGAATTCAAACTAAAATGTATCTGCATATGTG
The DNA here is from genome assembly GCA_017657215.1 of Limnothrissa miodon. NCBI lineage: Eukaryota > Metazoa > Chordata > Actinopteri > Clupeiformes > Clupeidae > Limnothrissa > Limnothrissa miodon. Next base: position 525,989 of record JAGFZM010000045.1, read on the forward strand.
CTCTTGTTTGCTGAGGTCAGTTTATGTTGTAAACACAATCAGGAACGGGAGGATACATGTCTTTTTGTTATCAAACAGGCAACTACAGTCCTTAGCTCCCCTCCACTTGATCGAAATAATTTGGTGATTTTGTGAAGTATGACAGATTTAAGTACTGATATGCACATACTAGCCTAAGTTAGTACTGTATGTGTAGTGTATGTATTGTGTGTGTAATTATTAGTGAAGAAAAAACAACCCTTTACAATATTACTGTTTTATACTGAATTAGTCTTGATTTTTATATGCAGCCATGGCAGTCAGACGTGAGCCTGTTTCTGCAGTCTGATGTGTTACTTTCATGATTTTAATGACTTATTTGTAAAATTGTCAAATGTAATGTACATCGGAAAAATAAAGCATTTTGTACTATTGGTAATTCAGCTTTGCTGTGTGTTTATTCATTCAGTTCAATTCAATTTATACAGTGCATTATACAAAAGTCAGGTCTTGTAGTGCTTCACAGCATAAAGCACCTAAGCATATTTTATATCTGTTGTGGTCTAACCTTGGGCAAATCCATGACTCAAGGGGCTAACCATAGGGTCACGCAAGATTGCAATTACTGCCGCTCAGATGCCAACTTGTCCACAGTGTTAATATAACATCATAATAATCCCAAGATATAGTCCCACATCATTAAGACCATGGTGTTAACATAGCCTCATAGTAATTCCACATCATTAAAAGCAGTCAAGCCATAGATTGTCAAAGGTTCTGGGTAGTATAGTAGAAGCCTGACAGGATGCATGTAGTAGAGGTCATGTAGTAGAGGGGGCAGTTGCAGGGCCAACTGAAATCCGGGTCAATCTTGACACGGGTCGCCTGTGAAGTTGATTGAAGATTGATAACCTGAAGAAATACTGAATGATGTAAACTGATCAGTAGCTGCATAAAGTATGGTGGACAGGACAGGCGCACACAAAGCTCTTCCACCTATTGTAGATTTTGATATTCTTGGAGAGCTTCATTCTATGATTTTAAGGATCTGGAAGGGTGGAAGCTCTTCCACCTATTGTAGATTTTAATGTTTTCGGAATTGCAAGGAGACCTTTATTCTGTGACTTTATTGGTCTGTAGGGGTAGAAAGGAAGTAAGTCATATGTTCAATCAAGACCATTTGTATGAGGAATATTTTAAAATCAATCTGACTTTTGATAGGTAGCCAATGTAGACAACAAGCAACATTTTCAGTACCCCGTCGTGGAGCAGAAAAAATCCAACAACCCTCATACACAACACTAATTTAACCATATGCTGGCATTCATTTATTCAGTTTGATGTTAAACTATTTTGTGCTGCAGACCCACAGGAGTCCCTGGCCCCAGTTGGTGAACCAATGGAAGTAGTCTAAATTGTTTTGGAAAAGTGATAACTTAATTGCTGTGAAATTTCCTGTTTAGGGCTGTTTTATCATTCAATCTCATGTCAAGAATGTTTCAATCGCATGTTAAAATATCTATTTTGGTATTATCTTGTGTTGGGATTCTATACATTGTATAGAGGTACTTCGAAAGGCTATATATATATTATTATGTTTTATGTCTGTTTTAAGTTTCCATTTCAATTTGATCTGTCATATGGGATCTGCTGCCAAGTATGGTTTTCCTGTCAGCATGCATTCCCATCAGCGGTGAAAATGTTGGTTGGTCTACTCCCTCGCTTATCTCCAAGTCCGCCTCCCTCTGGCTGATAGTTTAGAACAGTCCTAAGAAAAAAACACATAGATGTAGATGTAAACAAATAGATGTAAAACAAATAGTTGAAACAAACGATTTATCATTAATCTACCAATGTAGTCATGAAGATGTGGTCACCTATCAGGCTGCCATGCCCAAAAGACACTGTTTATGATGTGGGGTTGTTTTGTTCCTTAACTTTTTTTGTGCTTCTGCATTTTTGCTACAAGACTGCCCTCTGCTGATTGATGTCTTCTCCTCTGTAGCCTAAGTTCTGTTACTGTGGCTGGCTGGAATGATAACCTAAGACATACTGAATGATGTAAACATAATTGATCTTTCAGTACAAACCTTTCTTACTTTCCGTCTTTAATGTCTATGTGTGTTGCCTTTAGTGCTTTGTGAGGTTTAATTTTGATTTCTAAATGCCTTACAGCAGAGCTCTGAGCTGCACCATCACCTATGACTGCTCTGTGACCTTTGCTATGGGCAGTTACTCCCTTATTTCATTGTCCATTTTCTTTGTGATTAACATTTCTGTATATGACTAATGATGGTGAGTATGTAAATGTATGATGTGTGTGCACTAAATGTAGCTTGTAGTTTATCTCAGATGATTTTTTTTGGAGGTGTGTGTGTGTGTGGGGGGGGGGGGACTTGATCCTTGGTAAAATGTTTTGTCTCACTATACATGCTCATGTTTGCATTCCATTTCAGCTTGACTGTTTTTGGGAGAATAATTGTTAGATTTTTCTAATATGCTCTTGTGTCTTTTGTGGCATTTGTCAGACTGGAGAGCTTGTGTCAATTGGCTGGTGATGATGCATTTTGCTTAGCCCAGTGCTTTCATTGGGATAAAAGGGGATGAAGTTAGAAGCCACCAAACACATCCATGTCAGTCCTATGTTCTTACTGATACATATGCACTAGGGTGAGAGGGGTATGTATCGACTCATCTAACTTAAGATATAATGTTATGCATAATGCATAAGCAGCATAAGCTTATGTTTTAACAGCAGTAACAGGAGTGTTAAAGTTTGTTTTAAAAAAGCATTTTAAGTGAAGTCTCTTTTATGGTCAATTTCTCTACATATACTGGACATACAGTGGAATTGAAATTACGTTTCTAGCTATCCCACAGTGATGCGCACAGTCAGGAGACCCAGAGGCCGCTGCGTCTACACACTCCGCCTGCTTTAGCATTCACCCAATCACACACCAGTGGCGGGGATTACCATGCAAGGCTCCAGCCTGCCACCAGGAGCAATTTGGGGTTCAGTGTCTTGCTCAAGGACACTTTGATGGTGTCAGGTAGAGTGGGGCTCGAACCTGCAACTTTGCAGTCACCGAACGGCTCCTCTACCACCAGCGCCACCACCGCCCACCATTTTATGATCTAATGAACCCATTCAATGCTTTTCATTACAAAAATCGACCTTATCAGATTTAAGGCTTGCTTGTAATTGCAATGCATGTTGAAATAGTAGTTGAAAGTCCAACTTTTCCAGAACAGAGTCTTTAATGTTAATAACTCGTTACTGTAACCCCATCATTCCTGAAGAATGAAAAATAGTTTTCCAAGCTGGAGTTCAATATGTATTCCACTAGATGTCAGGCAAGAACACTATAACAATACAATTTTTTCTGGCAAACAGAAACGGAAAGTGAGTTAAAGCAGCGCCAAAGACTTTTTAAAATCTTAAAATAATGCTGTCAAAATTTTTTTGCCGGTCTATCAACTCATAACAAGATGAATGATACTTGCTGCATTTGCTCTGCGGCCGTCTATCGGCTTTTATGGCACTAAACAAGTTTGCCCAATCAGGTAGCGAGCTGTAGTTCAAGTAAAACTACAATTGACTTGCCTAATGGCAAGCTTCCGTTCCAATCTGTAGAGGGTGCGATTTTCAAAACTCCTTGGTGCTGCTTTAATACAGAGCTTTTATCCAAATTATAGTTAAAAGGAATCTGGACCTAAAATGTTATTTCTGTTTGGTGTTGGATACTGTGTCTTGGGATAGTAGAATGCTTTCTTTATTATTTAAAATAATTAGTAGCTGCCAGAATATTTTGAGCCTTGACTCAAAGAAACAACTACAACCCCCAATTATTGGACATAGGCATGTACTGTAAGTGTATGCCTATCATCAAAATGTATAGTCTGGCTATGGCCCATAGACTGGGTGCGGTTCAAGGGGCCTTACATTCAGTATTTATTTTATTATTTATTATAATTATTATTATTCTATTTAACATATACATTTCAGTATATGTAAATTTCAGAGATTTAAATATATAAAATCTCAAATGAGTAATAAGCTAACAGAAATTGACGTGAGCTATTAGTTGAATTTTCCTTATTTATTGTGCTGCTCATCCTCCCGACAAAGGAGGAGTTCCCATGTAATGTCCCTGACCTTGACAGTATACACTACCAGCACAAACACCAACGCAAATCAGGAGGCATATGCCATTCAGTTCTCATCCGATACGATAGTGCTACTGTATTTCACACAGTGTTCACAAAGCCCATTGTGTACTGGGGCAATGGATCTTTGTTTACTACAGGTCAGCACCTAAATGTCTAACAGAACTGTTAACCTGATATTAACCCTGATATTGATTGTCTCACTACACCCCAGGGAGTAATTAAGGAAGTCTTTTTACCTCTATTCCTCAATGGCTAAAGTGTGCTTATTGTTAAGTGTAACACTAGAGATGATGTCACCTGCCTGCTCGTCTGAATCTCAGTCAGCACCTATGCATCACAGTCTTTCCTCCTATTGTGTGTGTCGTGATTACTCTCCAGACCTAACTCTATAACAGCTGATTAGCTGATTACGAAAACGTGGGGTAACAGACCAGGGGACATCAACACAGGTGCTTTCGGAGACTGATGATATAGGTCTGCTAAATGCATAAATGTAAATGTAAATGTAGGTCATGTCCTGGGCTACCTCTAAGCTGTTGAGATGCTGTGGTCAGGAAGTTTTGGGGAGCCTGTGATTAACACATCACAAACAAAAACACAAACTTAACAATAATTCAAAGCTAACAATGGCATTCTCAGCAATCTTTGTGGCTATGTTGGATCCAGTTCCCAGACTATGTTTCTCATTTGTGTCTGTAAGAGGCTGCAACCTCACTGGGAGATTCAACATCCTAGAACACATAAACAACGGGCGAAAGTGTGTCTAACTTACTGGAAAGAGGAGAGTGAGTTTAAGGCAAGGTACATATGAACGCTTAACCATGTAGACCGAATATGCAAGTTCCAGGTTCCAAGGTTGGGTTTTGGAAAAACAATTTTCTCCAGTTGACTATAGTAATGAACCTTTAGCTATATTTGTTTATATTTGATTTTGTTCTTTTTACATTTCATTTTGTGGTGTGAGTTTTCACACATTTACCCTATCCTCCCCTTCATTAATATTTATATTAGGTGTTAAAGCCAAAGAGTTCTGTGTATATGGCTGAAAGGTCTACAATGTTTTATAGTTCAGACATCAATACAGTAAATTTCAGCCCTAACAGGTTATTGATCATGCAGATTGCAAATAGGCTATAAATCAAGTAGCTCCTATCTTTAAGTGCAATTTTTGAGATTATGGGCAATGTGACTAAATTCTCTCTATTATCCCAAAAATATTGAAAAAATATTTTAAAATATTAAAATTATGACGTTTGGGCATAAAATTAGTAGCATGTTAATTGATGTTTGAATTTGAAAAGCAATGCAATCATTATTTTGTGTTGGTCTCAGTACCCTAAACTGCACAATGTAGGCCTATATTCTGCATGGCTAGTGTAAACAAGGTGTGTTTATTCACTCTCCATTAATGTATATGACATTCAAAGATGATTCTAGAATCATCAGACACCCGCAGATTGTTAAACAGTGTTGCTTCAACACAAAAAAATCAGCACACCAAGGCAAGAAAGGCAAGAAGCCAACTGCCATTTATAGGTAGTTTGAAAGTAATTTTCACCTCCTATCTGTGTATAAAAAATCTCTCCGATGGGCTACAAAAGGTATTCTGTTATATAAAACTGTTTCACAAGAACACCTCATGATGGGAGACCTAAGACTTTTGCAACTTTAGTGTAGCAAATGGGTTTCTGTATGATAGACTGTTTACAGACCTATTTCAAGACTTCTGAGTGGATGGAAACTTACTCCACCATCAGCCAGACACACACAGGCATGTCTTACAAGTTTTCAGGGAAGTACTAGAGCGGCTCCAGTGCCAAGGATCACTCAGACAGAGCTCAGAACCTGGAGGCAGTGGCCACGTTTGCATGCACTTCCCAAACTACTTAGAATTAGCCTTTCTTTACTCATTAGCTTTTTCTTTGCCCCCTATTTTATAGTTAAGTTACGTTAAGTTAATTCATTTCCTATTTGATTTTAACATAGAACAAATTCCGCACACTGACCATTTCGCATGTAACTTATTTATTTACTGGAAAATTTACCTGATGAAACTCTAAGACCGAAACGTTAAATAAATAAGTTACATGCAAAATGGTCAGTGTGCGGAAATGTTTCCTACACACCTACCAGCGAGGTGTGCAAAAAGTTTTTGAAAATCCTATTTGATTTTAAGTCATTTCTTATTTGATGTCTTCATTGTTTAACTTTTTAATATATGTAATGTAGTGATGGTGTGTTGGCCCTGTTGCCAGTCTTGTCAAATGGTACCATGCTTTATTACTGATAACCACTTCTCTTTCAACATCATTGCATCTCCATCACTGGTTAGTGCATTCCTGGTGTGGTTTGTTATGATTTGCTGCAGCTGCAGTGGGGAATTTTTTGACATTCCTTTTACCGTACCCAAACTGATCTCACAACACATAACTAAATTTTAAATGGAATTTATGACAATTTACGTTGAATTTGTGAATTAGCCTACCTTATGCCTATGCAAAATATCTTAAACTTTTAGTGTACTAAATTTCAGTGCAGGAGAGAAGTTTTGTTAGAAATAGATTTTTGGTGGAGGATGAAGCTAACATGGAGTGATGTGTTTATGTTTGCATAGGCCTAAGTGAACACAAACACACTTACACTGTGAACGTGATCTGAAAAGACCGTATGGGAAATTAAATTAAAATTTGTGTGCATTTACTATGGTAACATAAGGTTACCAACTAATTATGTTATGGTCCAGTCACCACAGGAACAAAATGTTACCATTTTAAAAATGTGTTTGGTGTATGAACAAAGCTATTCCCCATTAATACCAAATAGCTTAAGTACATTTTTGAGTGGAAAAATACATTTGGTTTCGGTCCAATTTGACGGGTAGACAACAGGAAAATTAGGAAAAACGCATGTAGGGGTAAATGTATGGCTGCCTTGATTGGGGAAGTTGGAAACAATACAACAGGTAGTCTTAAGATTCGTCAACTTGTGTGTGGTGTATTCGCGTCAGTGGGAGTGACTGATATACAGTAGTTGCTGTTGTAGGCTAATAGGGCTATTGTGGGCAGGGGTTGGAGCGGTGAGTTAGGCTATATATTCAGGTCCAGTTGCTTTCTCATAATGTGGTTTTATTTTTAAGAGAAGTGGACTATGCTTGGTGCTTTCATACCGATATGCAGTGATTTGCGGTCATTTCCAGAACTGCGTTTTGCGTAACCTGATTTAAAACGGGCTGTTATCATTGCCTTTAATTATTGTTCATACTCAAATCTGGCATGGCGAATGGATGTATCCAAATCTTGGGCTGCATGACAGCGACAGCAGGACTTATCTGTCTGATGGTAGCAACTTACGCGAGTGAATGGAAAATTCTCGCTCATGCAGCAGATGGGATGGTGAAGTCAGTAGTTATCCGCGTCGGACTTTGGATGGCGTGTTCAATGCCTGTCTCCCGTAGATGGGAATGCACGGTGTATGACAACGTTCTCCATGTGCCAAGTAGGTATTCTGACCCTGCACTCCTGTACCTTCTGTATTTTTTTGGGTATTCTGTTAGTTACAATTGAGCCCCCTAAAAACGTGTTTCCTTTGATTTCTGCAGTGGACATCCAGATAACCAGAGCCATTATGATCATCAGCATCATTCTGTCATCATGTGGCTTGATGGTGACTGTGCTAGGCATGAAATACACACTGTGCCTTGACAAAGATAAGCAGGTGAAAAATAAAGTTGCGTTTGCTGGAGGAATCCTTATTATCTTGGCAGGTAGGGTGACATCTTTTATAAGTAAACTTACACATATATTTGTATTTTTTTAGCATAGCCTAGCTATACTCACCTTTTGGTATACATTCAGCATACACACATATTAATATGTCTGGGGAAGTAGGCTACTCTAAACTCGGATAATTTAAAAAGTTAGAGTGCAGATTCTCGGTGGCAGAATGGAGTCGATCAAATAAATTGAGGTCATACAGTTGATACGGTTTCAGCCGTATCGTGTTGTAGTGAACTAAAGCTGGTTTACGAAAGTTCTGGTACATCGCTGGTACAGCGGTTCTTTGGTTGTGGTGGACTAGGCTTCACTGCGTCCAATGCAATGCGTGTTTTCCAGAGAGGATGGTTTCGGACAATGAGACATGATGACGTGCAGGTGTTTTGCGACCTATCTAGAAAACCCATTAGAACTGCCTGCAGGTGGAAAGACCAGCTCCTGGTGAATAACAGCTCACCTTATCCAGACTTTTTTTTTTTTTTTAGAAACAACACAGAAAGCATCTCCTTCAAAACAACCAATATCAGAGAAAATGGCGTTGTAGCCTATATGGGATTGGGGTCACAATCCAAATGCCTATTTGTTTAATTTCAGTATCTCCATGATTTGTATTCACTGTTAGGCTATTGAACTGTGTATTGAACAGTTACAAGTAAAACAGCAACTGTGTTTTAGAATTGAAAACCCTACGCCATCTGTTTGATTCTACAGTGCTTATGATAACTGATAAAGATATATCAAACATGCTAAATAACTTGATGGGCATCTTTCTTTGAGCCACCCCTGCTTTGAGCTATTTTGTCCTCTCCTGGCCTATGCAGTAAACATTTGATCTTGAAACACACGTCAGTGTTCATTGAAAATGTTCTTTTCTTCTATGTTGCAGGGGTCTGTTCCTTGGGAATAGTTTCTTGGTATGCCCATTCTGTGGTCAACACACTGAAACCCAAGTATTAACTGATTTATTTATTTCCTAATTTTAACCTTCTTTCATATAACTTCACTGACTGCATTTACATGCATTTCAGTATCATGGTTATGAGCATATTGAGGTATCTAAGTTTTGTGCATATGAACTTTTGTATTTCCTAGAGTAGTTCAGAACATGTCCATGCTCTTAATGCCTGTTCCTAGTTTGCTGAGTGCTGTCAGAAGGCATCAGTTATATAGCATTTGGTATCATAGACTGAATGTGTGACTGGTAGCAAATACAGGCGGTATAATACTGTAATTCCATGCCCTCATCAGTTAGTGTTGGCTGCTGATTTGCCGTCTGGTCTATGTTCCATGAAATTCATGAAAGTCATTGTCCTGCCTACCGACAGCACATTGCAATGTGAAACAGACAGGGCTATAGATTGACTCAATCCAGATAATCCCTTTAAAGAGATCTGCAGAAATGTGCAGCAATGTGTGGGATCTATTGTTGTTTAAGAAGGAAAACCATAAGTTTGGCCCTAGCCTAGGCCAAGCAGGAAGGACCATATAGAATGCTTTAATCTGCTAAACAAGAACAATGACATAGGTGACACGTTTTTACAAACATGACTAATACATATACAGGATGTGTATAGAAGGGAGGCTCTGTCTTAAATGAATAAGACAGGTGTTAAGCACCGGTAAAGCTCTGTCTGTCTCTGGTGTTGTGAACAAAGACTGCACTGATCCCCCTATACTTAATGACTGCATAGCATTTTTCACCATAGGATTATATAATATTATATTATATTTTGGAATAGAATCCATAAAATGACTTGCACATGCTCTACCCATGATCTACGTACACACATAAAAGATAAGCTAAGCCATTCTATTTGTGTGTTGTTTATTAATTATATTATAGAAATAGGAATGTTATGGAAATGTTATGGATGTCAGACCAAAAGAGCGTCAGTGTCGTGCAGTGCAGAAACTGTGTCAAATACCGAGTATCTTGAAAATCATCAAAATCAGGAAAGGTCTCATAAATGGAATACTGAAAGTATATAGACCCATTGTCTACCATACAGTCAACATTGTCTACGAATGAGTGGGGAGTGGGTTTTCTTTCATACTATGCAAGACATTGTGTTCAATAGATAAATCAATGACTGTGTCTCCTTTCCACAGACCCTTTCTAGGCAAGTGCCTATATTTGGGTTGGGGCGGAGCTCTGATGTCCATCCTGGGAGGAACATTCTTATCATGCTGTGGTCTATCCCGGTCCACTCCACGCAGAAGCTACATATCGCCTCCGCCAGTCCAGCTGGCCTCCAGCAAGGTCTACGTTTAGGACTCCCATGGAAGACCTGCTCAGGCTGGTGCCTTGCTGCTCTGACTGGAAACAAGCTTGCACCAGTTCTCTTTTTGCATATATAGTAGGATTCAGAGATTCTCCAGGATTTTTTTTTTTCAAAATCAATCACTGAAGAAATGAAAGACATATATCTTTCTCAAGTACATTGCTTAGTACTGTGGAGATGTGTTATGGCATCACATCCACAGATAGAGCATGGTTTTATAATGACCAGCCTGTAAGGTATATATTGATCATTGTGAAGATGATAAGATGATTTCACCATATTTTAAAACTGTGGATGAGATTATTTGTGAGATGTTGGATGAGATGACAAAATGTTCACATTGCAATTTATCCATGACTTAAAATGGGTGAAAGTTTCTGTAATTTTTTTTACTTGGACATACCTCTGGTGTTGTGTGGTTGGACTTTGTCAGATAATGTTGGTCTCTCTCTGTTACATTGCCAGTCTTTCAAATTAATGAGATCAAATGGAATCAACTCCCTTGGACTGTCATTTTGTTTTGGCCTAATTGCTTGAGATTGTGGAGACCTTCAATCCCTTTCCCCTTTAAGTGCAACTCCTCAAACTTTTAATTCTTCAAGTCTGAAAAACTAGAACAAGCCAGCCATGCATGTATGTACAGTACATGTCCAGATCAACCAAAAGTTGGACTACTCTAAAAAATAGATTCAATAACACAAAAGAAAGAAAACCTTACTTACAAGTTTGTGCATTCAGAGACCACAGGAGTATTGGCACATGTAAGGTTTTTTCCAGAATTGTCTTTGTGTATGTGTGTGTGTGTATGTGTGTGTAAATGTTTAACTGTACTTCAATAGTCTTTTCTGTAAAAATCCATATCTATTCAGGATTTCACTGATTCAAATGAAACTTATCAAGATAAGACTGTTGTCTTCACGTTTTCCAAATTTCCCTATCATGGACCAAAAGTGAACTTCAACGATCTTGTTATACTGACGAATATATTTTACATGCTAAAAATTAGTTTTACGTACAGTAGGCCTATGCGTCCAGAGGAACTGATGGCTGTTGTACAAGCAGAACTGCCGTCTTTGAAAGCTTTCAACCTGATTTAATTACAACCTTTGTTTTTACCGGTTCTTTTATATTTGCGTACTTGGATCTGGCATGGCAAATGGATATACCCAAGTCTATGGTTGCGTATCAGGCTATGTCTGATTATCGCAACTTGTGCAAGTGAATGGAAGCACTCTGTATGAAACAGCCTTCTATGTACCAAGGAAGTTTTTTACTTGCTTACAAACACTTTAATGCGAATATCTTGCTGGGTCATGATAACATTTAACTTTCATAACATGTTTTAGTAGCATATAGGATCCATCCGCTTTATTTTGATACATCTTATAGGGTTCAAGCACTAGGCAATGTTGGGAAGAGTAGGCTTGAGTAAAAGAGTATCTTGGTATGTCTATGCTGTTGTCTATCATACTTTAAAGCACACAGCAACTCAAAGCAAAGGCGCAGACGCCAGCTTGCCATTGCCTTTGATTGGCTTTTACAGGAGGGATCCTTCTCACAGTTGCAGGTATATGACATCTTGTTGCACTAATTTGGGAAATCACATATAGTTACTTTTTTTTTCAATTCACTATAGATAAGTGTTATCAGAAGCCCTCTAGAAAGGTTTAAAACACAAACCAATAAAACATTGTGCTTTTGCCAGATTCTGCAAAAGAGAGATCTCACCGAAAGGTTTCTCCTTTATGTCCTTAATAAATAGCTCAGTGTGTTAGTAAGTCATGCCTGTAAAAAACAAACAATGCCAATTTAGTAATTTAGATATAAGTTCTATATTTTTACATGTGTATCTTGCAGTTATTAACTGATGCGATGACGGGGGAAAAAGGTAGGATGACTTTAAGGGCCTGGCACTAAGTGGCCCTAAAGAACAATATTAGCCTATATATCAATGTTTTAATGCTAATATTTTAATACTATAAATCACCCAATTTCTTATCTTATATGGTGAATGTGAGGTATACATGTTTGAGTGCTCAGAGCAGTAAAAAAAGTGCTATACAAATGTAGTCCATTTATAATATGTGTTAATCATGGCAGAGCATGACAGGTCTTTGCGAAGATGGTGTTGAACTCGTGCTGCTATGAAAGTGATTGTCTCATACAACTGAATCAACAGTCACATGATACAATATTCTTTCATATAAAATGTTAATGATAAAATATTATTTCTCAATGTTATGTTTTGATATGTTACAGGGGTCTGTGCCTTAAGAATTGTATCTTGGTATGCCTTTTCTGTGCTCTCCTATCATTCTCCAAGCAAACCGCAACCTGATCGCAGTCGTACTACACTTCATGTCAATTCAGTGTCTTTTTTTATATTCTGTTGTGACAGGTATATGAGTTACTAACTTCCATTTCTCCTACACAGAAGCAACATGTCATCACCTTCAGTCCCACTAGACTCCAACAAAGTGTACATCTGAGAATCCAGATAATGCACAGAACAAGCGGATTTGTGTCCCCCAGACTGTAAAGCAGCATTGTAAAGGGGAGGCCATTACATGGTCCTTGCTCTAGCTCTTTACTGTATGGAGATGTTTGGTTCTGTAATGAATTACATGTATTCCACATATTTTGCCACATTTTTGCTGATACCATTTGCTGACATATACTGTACCACTGTTGCCATATATCTGCTTACAGAATATATTCTAAAAAAAACACTAAAAAGGTTTAATTCAACATAGAACAAATAATAATACAAGCATTTATATGAAAAAAATGATGTTGGTAGTTGCCGGTTGTTTGTGTAGCTCAGCTTTGCACTCTAAATGCACTCTAGCCATTGGCACTCCAGGGCTCATCCACTGTAATACATAAATACAAAACTCATGTTCAAGAGCTCCCTACATCTCTTCTCTACTGTATTTGCCTTTGGTGGTGCACTTCAATTCTCGGCAGCAAGAGGAGCTGAGACTCTGATTGTGCCAACAATGCTGAGACCCTGATAATGCTGTATCCTGTGATGTGGTCATTTGTCATAAGATGTCAAGTGAATATTCTGAGTGAATATTATAGCATTAGGAACCTGTGCTGGAGTGCTCAGGGATCATTCATTTAAGCATTGGGTTACCAACACAAACAATGGCCAGATTTTGGAATGCTACTACAGACGTAATTTTCTTCTCACCCAAAAGTTTGACGTGTGTCCATGCAGAAATCTTGTCATAATCATTATAGAAAGGCGAGGTGATGCTTTCTCCTTTCTGCCACAGCCACCGTATTGTAAAAGTACAAAGTTTACATAATAAATCCATTTTAAACACTGCACCATCATGTTTTGGGCTATAATGTGGTCATTGTGCGTGCTTCTCTAAGGCTCTCTACCATGTCTTGATGCATATTAAAAAAAGTGATGACAACACACAAGGGATGACAAAGTTGAAAAATGCTAAATCAACACAGAATTACATATCAACACACATGTGGACACACACACACACAGACTACTGACTACCCGACCATCTGGATAATGGTAAAGTGTCACTGTAAACAAATATACCTGCTACCTCCCAGTGGTCTTTCGCCCTTCAGACTTTTTAGATTGAAATTATAGGTTCTTTAACTTATTGCTTGATTTACGGTTTTCAAAATGTTCTGCCATCACTTTGTTATACAAATTGTGATTTTGGTGGTTTAAAGTTATATTTTTTGCATGTATACTAATGTGAATTTCTTTTACCAGTATTTGTTTTGAAAAATCAATTCAATAGTCTATAATATACCTGCACTGATGTGTTGACACGTTTAATTATTATTTTTACTTGCATTGCCCCTCTGAACAATCTGTACATGCCCCCCCTCCTAACTGGCCAATTGTTCCTAATGACCAAAGCTCTTTAGACAATGTCCTCTATGTGCTGGGGAAGTTGCTGCTGATGTCATGGGGTCTCTGTGTCCAACCGTTCAGTAGGAGTGGGAGCTGAGCCAAGGAAGTGTTTAGGTGATTCCACCCACACCAAGCCAGGGAGCAGCTGGAGGAGAGCTCCAGAACAGCAGTACACACCAACCATTACAGGATGTAGTAGCTCCTGGAAATCTGCCAGCATCAGCATAGGAGCCACTTCTGAATGCTGAGACAAGGCCACTGGGAATGGAGAGCCTTGGTCTCATAATTGTTGTCCACAAGTGTTGCTAAAGTGCCTCGTTAATTGCTGACTGGCTGGCTTGCTTTCCTGACCTTGGATCTGTTAGCCTCCTAAGCGCCTACTTGACTGTTGCAATTTGTCACCACCCAACCTTGCACAAGCGTTGCTTTCTGTCAAAGTGGGGCAGCTTAATCTCAATGGCAGTGTCTCAGTATTCATAGTCACAGTGATTCAAAGTTCTCAGCTGATGGTCAAGACTGATCAGCCCTGGAACCGTATGGGGATATTAGAATGCAGAGCCCACATCTCCTGGTGATGCCCCCTAGCCTGGGGAGGAGATGGTGTCTGGCACAATCTGCTTCCCTCTGCGCTTTCATCAACCACTCCCTTTTGTTAGCCACAGGATTTAACTTAATTTTGTTCCTTGAACAACATTTTAAATATTCCCTATTCCAACCCAGTATAGCTTACCAACAATCATACTCTAAGGCAGGGGCACTCACCTAAAAAAGAGCTCCCTACTAGGATAGCTTACCACCTTCTAGAGATTAGCTCTCTTACAGCTTTTAAAATGTCTGAAAATCATAGAAATTCAAAAGAAAATCATAGAAGAGTCAAAAGAAAATTAAACAAATCCCATAATATACATACAGCGGTATTAAAGCATAAATCTCTGATAAATCACAGAAATACAACTACATTATGGGCAAACACTGCTCCCTAAGATGAGGGTATGGGGAACTTGGAAGAATTAATTTGAATGAATCGGAAGAGAAACTAAAATTGCTGTCTTGTTGCCCTGGAAACCATGCGGCCTCTTCTGACAGCCAGCCATCAGGTGTCAGTCTTTAACAGGTTAAATCTGCATCTTAAGAAGATCTGTATAGAAGGGGTGTAATCAAAACAAACATATGGGCCATGTCTTACCGGTTCTAGAGGTTGGTGGGGCACCTGATTAACGCAACATCGACAATAACCTGGGTTGATCTCATCTCAGCATCAGCCACCTGTACTGGACACCAACACACAGGGCTGGTAATCTCAGTGGATATTACCATTTGGTCTTTCCTTGACGATCAGGTAGCCTACCTCCATCAGAGAGGCTTCAGAAATGTGACTATCCAATTGTGGTCATATGAAAATGTTGTTATCACATCCCAAGGTATCAAAAGGAAGGTGTTGGATTAATTCACATTGAAAAATCTTGACTCCCCGACTTCTGAGAGGCGGGCATAACCTTCTTCTATCAGATGCTTCTGTACACTACTTGACGAAGCTACAACCAAACAGACCTCTTATTCCGATGAAGTATGGCCAGACTGACTTTGCTCGCGAAATCTAATGTAGTGCCACAGGAAGTATATGCAGGCCCAGGCAAGGGATCCACACCATATCATCATAGATATTTTCTCTGTATTCTTTTTTCCCTGTTTCCTTTTTTTCTTTTGTATTGTTTTTCATAATTTATTTAGAATAAAACAAACATCATCTTTCGGACCCAATAATAATTTAGACATATAAGAGCACAGTAGCACTCGACCACATTGGTTTTAGAAGCAGGAAATCTCCACTCTAAAATAATCTCCACCAATCATGCCTGTTTCAGACACCATGGTGACCTGTTTATCGCACAGGACTTTCTTTGTCTTTTTCTCTCTGACATTATATACCACATTGCAAACAAAAGAAACACAGAAATTATGAGGTAAGAAATATTAGATTAATAGAGATACATAAAGAGTAAAACTATAATACAGACATCAATAAAGATTAATAAAGATTTTAAAAGAATATACAATATAATTTATTTGCAATACCAATTAAAGTTTTGCTTTATTGAGAAAAGGTAAAAGAAACTCATTCTATTCTCAACACTGTGTAATCTTCATTAGACACATTTCAAGGTTGTAGCCTTAAAGTGTTATCAACATAAACAAGGAGGTTTCATCTATACATTGCAGTGGATGAGGGGGCATGTTTTCCTGTGAAAAGATGTGGTTACTGGACGTTCACATTTTAAAAGACAATGAAATAATGGGCAAAAACTGTGCTACTAATTACACCAGCTCTGTTGCTTCGGTTCATAAATGCTTAATATCTTTTTAGCCTTTTAAACATCAAAGAGTTCAGGATCAAGATGGTGTCAGCCTGAGGAAATAGTTAAGAAAGAAAAACAATCAGTCAGTGATGTGTGTACATGATTGACATCCTCTGGGCAGAGAATATACTGCTGAAATTTCCCATTTGGTGTTGTGCTATTATCATTTTCCTCTATTTTTTTTATGAAATACTAGCAAATTAGCTAATCTAAATTGGTATGCCATGGGGATTGAGTTGCATGTGTATCAACTAGTTTATTTCTTTCAGTTCAATACACATATTTCAAGCCAGCATGCCACCATAAATGGAAAAAATATGTTAATGCAGTTCACACCCTCTCTTATCTCCACTTAATGGCATGCCCAGTTCCTAATAGGATGCTCATTTTAGTTTTTAGGGGAACAAAATCAGTTTAGGATTTCTTTCACAACACTGTTCACCAAACTGCTGCATTCTTTCAACTTTGAGCTCACCAATATACCTCTGGAACAGTGCACTTATGGCAAATGTGTGGTCAAAAATGTCACAGTGATGGACTAGCCAACCATAAATCAAATTATATTACTTGGTATTAGGTCTGAATGCCACTGAAAATAACCTTCATTGCTTCCCTACAAGAACCGACTCAGAGAAAAATGAAAAAGTTTTTTTTTTCATATTACTGTGTATCACATAGAAGAGAGACCATCAAGAGTCCACAAATTGTATTAATCCAAGTTGGCCTATCACTGACTGAAGCATCGCTCTGTACATACAGTTATAAGCAAAGACTGCTTGTGAGCACTTGTGAGAACCATTTATAAAGGAAAACACATTTAGATCTATTCAGATCTGTACATTAATTTGCATATGATTAAGAAGCAGTTTTCTTTCAATTACAGTTCAATTAAGTAATGCAGCCAAATACTTTAAATTACGGGTGCTTTGCGCTCTTGTCTTCATTATGTGTAAGCTATTAACATGCTCCTAAAATGGTGCTTCGGTCCTAGACGTGTGTAGACGTTCGAGACAGTAAGGAACCTAACACCTAAAATAATCAAATCTCCACAAGAGGGAGACCTTTTTCTACCAAAGAGACCTCTAGCAGAGAGGGTGGGATCTACCACGAGAGGGATTTGTCATCAGTGCAGTGAAGTGGGTGCCCTGTGCTGCTTTGTTGTCATTAGATGTCACGTGAAACGCCTTTTCACTCCAAACATCTAAATTCTGGTTATGATTGACTTTTCCTCTCTGCTTTGGTTTTCTATAAACAATTCACACTTTTACGAAAACCGTGAATAGTTCTGTCAAATTATCCGTACAAACTTTGGAAAAAATGGACATCCCGTTGCGCGCGTTGTTGCTGTTGATGGAATGGAATGACGTTTGTGAACTGCTATTTTAAGCAGGAGCTAACTAATTAACGGCTAACTAATGGGTGAGTAGGCAATTGTATCTCTGTATAGTGACGTAACGTTACCTATAGCAGGTGCAGAGCCCCTCGTCGGCCTATTTTACAGTTTTGTCAATTGGGAGGGTCTTTCTCCTGTGGTTTGACGGACTAACCTAACGGACTAACAAGCGTGAAGTTGTCAGGGCGATTCATTTCCTCGTTGGATCTGAGGGGAGGAGTTTGAGTAGAGGGGAGGGGGTCACTACCGAAATGTGTCTCTGGTCATCGTCATCAAGTACAAATAGCCCCTATTATTGCTATCAACACTCTGGTGATCGGTCGACCAACTTGTTGAGGTCACTTATTATTTTGCTTCTAATGGTCACTCATCTGATTTTAGGTCTGCCTCAGGATCTTTCGGGGAACGGGGATCGCACTTTGTGATCGACCACTGAAACGTGAAGGCAGTAACACAGAGTGAAGCTGTTGAAGATGGATGTGATCAGCTTCTTCAGTAGCACACTATTAGTTATATTTATCTCAATATTCTTTGCGTCTGCCGCACTAGACCCATATGATCTGCTCTATGACAACGCAATTGATGCTTTCCACAGAGGTGACTACTCGGCGGTGGTGCACTATATGGAGGGAGCGCTCAGCAGCTTCACAGATCTCCGCCAGACCAAGATCCGATGTAGACTTAAATGTCAAGACCAACACCGTTTCTCCGCTGACCCATTCACCGACCTTAAATTCTTTGACGTGATTTTGCGCAGAGCCTCCTGCTTGAACGACTGTATCGAGAGAAAACTAGGACCGCAGTCAATGCACAAAGTGAGCGAAGATGTCATCCAGGATTTCAACAGACGAATACCTTACAACTACCTGCAAATGGCTTACTTGAAGGTAAATGAATGAAAAATAGTGTTATACTTTTAGCATGGCACCACGGGTTCGTGTAGTGTCGGCAGCTCAGGGTGTTTAAGAAAATTGGTTGCGCGTGACGAAGTAGACGAACATGGGTTTGAAGTCCAAAATTGCGCACTGATGTATGCTAATGCACGTCGGCAAGGTTTTGGGGAAAATATTGGAGACTTTTCTAACAAGATTCTACATGGGTTCCACCAAAACCTCTCTGTAGGGAGTCGTCCCTCTGCCTGGGCAGTGGGCACCCGGTGCCATTATAATTTAGTTGATACTAGAACTCTTATATGTAGAGGTAAACAACGTCAAAGCATTTGATTTGACTCTTTGACAGTCATGCATTCATATTTAGTCTGTCAGTTTTGAAAGCTCAAGCTGCACACAGCAGGTAGAAAGCAAGGGGGCACAATTCGTAACTGACATTGCAGACTGCAGAGATTTTTGCCACTCCTTCCACTCAATCCATTCAAGACATTTGCATGCGATTCTCCTGATCATATGAATTAATTCTAAGTTCCTTATTTATGAACATCACCGTTAACACTGACCTTTACACACTTGATGGTAGCATTCGTATCTACTAGTTTAACTATATTTCTGAGCGACATGGCTGTAGCAAAGCTACTTTCTGAATCTGATAGCTTCTCATTGGTTTAGTTGCTTGACCATGTAATGTGGTGGCTTTCCCATTATAGGAGCACGTGCTCACAGCAGCAAATATTTCATCTAGGACATGCAGAGAAGATCAGTCCTTTGGAATAATGGGATGAATTTGTTGCATGTTGATTGGTGCATAATAACAAAAAAATGGCCACAGTACAATAAGCAATTGAATGTCTTCTATCACTCGTGTGTGCACAGTATCATAAATATAATATTTAAAAACATATTAAATATAACATAAAATCAGATTAGAAATCATTATAAACTAGAAAACTGTAGTGGAAAATGCTGCAGGCATTTTAAGAACTGCATAACCATAGAAAAATCTGCTTTTTTCAGAACCCAGTAAAGCACACACATTCAAATAATTTTTGCCCATATTCTATCGCTGGCAGAGAAGGTTGTAATAACACCCAAAGAGTAGTAATTAGAGAGACATAGAAGACATAGAGGCATGCTTGCATCATTAGTGTTTAGTATTGAGAGGATTTATCTGATGTGGAGTAGCTTTGTCAGTTGCGTTTTCTGAGCACCTTGTCCAACACTGCTTACACTCTTTGGTTGAAAAGAACTGTGAATGCAACATCTCTTCTTGTCTGGAAGTGTATGGAATAATTTTTGTATCTCCAAGACAGGTTGTTCATTCTGGGTGTAGTAACTGGGTGTAGGTACGTACATAATGGGTATTTACATAATGTTCGCAGGACAAAGTAGACACATAATAAACTTGTCTGTTTATCTTTAATTTGTCAGGTAGGCGTAAGTCTTCTGATAATCAGGGTTGATATAAAAGAGAAACTCATTGCAACCAAAGGGATTTTATTCAGTCGGCTTTCTTAACATGAAGCTCTTGCATTTACTCTTGAGTCAGTAGCCTGAGATAGGTGGCTTATCTGACCTTAAGTCAGGTGGGGAGATAAGATACATTCTGTCTTGCCCCTCCCCAGTCTATGAGGCATGTGTTGATAGTTGGCCATTTGTAAGAATAAACAGCATTCCACTACTATTTAACATTCCACTTTTCCATACGCCTTACCTCTGGCATAATGCAGCCTTTAGGCCTTCGACTGTGGGTCCCACAGGGCTTGACTGTTCACCTCCCTTCTGACGTCCGGCACGTGAGCTTGTGATCGTGTGTGTGTGAGAGAGGGGTTTGTGTATGTACTGTATGTTTGTGTCCACACATGTTCCTAGTTCCCTCAGACTTTATCTTTGTCAATATTTATTTTTCCTGTTGTAGCCTGTTTGCTATTTTGCCATGAAGCAAATACCATTGGGGGGAGTTGAGAGGAGAGAACTGGAGAGAGATAGATATCACGTTGTTTACTGGGCTTTTAGAGGCAACATGCCTGGAGGAGCTCCAGTTTGCATTGACCATTCTGGCTCCTCCTGGCTCCAGTGGCCTAGAACGACCACAGGATCAAAGCTTTCCTGAGCAGAGCAGTGTGGTTCACCTTGCCCTGAGGACAGGCGCCAAGCCTGGAGCTGAGTGTGTGTTGTGGTGGAAGGGTTAGGGGAGTCAGATTAGGAGATTACAAATGGTTTTAACTAGATAAAATCTATGCACACACAATATGATATGGAGGTGATAAAGCAACACAGATAACCACTGGTTTACATTTCATTGATTTATCCTTGAATAATCTTTTGCGGTGCTTAATGGGAGTTTGTTCATATTGTGATGAACCTGTCAAGACAACATTTGACATCTGCAGGCATGTACTCAAGCAACCCAAGATTAGCTTTCTAGTGAACCCTTTTGGAAGAACTGAAACCTGTTGATTGTCTGCATGCACGAGCACTTGGTAAAATATTTGGGGGTGTTTTGTTGCCCCCAGGAATGCGGCTCATACTGTGTGTCTGTTTTCCTCATTGCAGTAGAAGCACAAGACAATAGAGCAGTTACTCAGCTGGCTGCACTGTAAAGCTTAGTCATAATGAATTCCACACCAACTGCTGGATCATTGCCACAGAGGCTTGGAGAGACATGGGGCCTTGGCTCGTCTCAGTCCATCACTAGAGGGATCCCGTTCTAGTGGAACTATGCTCTGGCACATGACTGTCATTGGTGAAAGCCTAGAGTATGACACTCTGTGACTGAGCATGCCCCAAACTGTCACATCTGTTTGGTACGAAGTGCCATCACACTCTAACAATCATTCAGCCATAGACACAACTGGTCATTGGTACCAAGAGATGTCTGTTTCCAGTTTGTGATTATACGTCAAATTAAATCTTGAGCTAAGAATTTTGGAAGCTCATTTTAATTGTGTGTGTGCATGTGTGTCCTTTTTATGTTGGAAGAGATAGAAAATTCCTTTCAGCTCCAGTGCCACACACACACACACACACACACACACACACACACACACACACTGATTTTTCCTTCTGTCAGGGATATTTCTTTCTGTCAGGGTCATGAATTAAGTACCTTCTTTTGTGCAGTAAGTTTAAGTTGGTGACTAATGTTGCTGTTACACTGGTGTGATGCATCAGCAACACATGGTTTGAAAATGACAAAGGAGTGTGTGTGTTTTGTCCATCAGTTTTCCCACCCTGCCATAAACCACGAGCAATGAACACTAGCACAGGTGCTAGCAGGAATGCAACATGACCCCCAAGTGGAAGACAACAACAGGTTTCCAACTAGGCCTACTCAGTTTTTCAGTTGAATAGAGGAGGTTCAGGAAGTCTAGCTGATTCAAAGGAGGACCTTTGAGTCCCCCGTCCCTTGTTGTCATCTGAGTGTGTCAACCACAAGACACATGCAGTCAGAGTGGTGTGCGTGCATGTTGACCCTCCGGCCCTGCCCCCAGCCCTTGTGAGTATGCTTGGCCAGACAGCATGGCATGGCCCCTGCCAAACATTTTCTGGATGATTGGGCCTAAGCGGATAACAGCGCAGCAGGAATGCTAGGGCACGTATTCATTTATTTCATTCAGTTTAAATGCATCCAAATCCCCCCCCCCCCTCTTTTTTTTAACAAGCAGAGGAATCTCTGCTTGCCAGGCTTCTGTGCTTGGTTATAATGTAATGTGCATTTGACGTGCTTCCTCATGTCAAGACAACCACCCCCCAGGAGACCATAATCTTTCCTCAGAGTCCAATCGACTATATGGGACTTTAGTATTGTTCCCTAAAAGAAGCTGTGCTTTGTGAAAAGGGGGGTTTAGTGTGTGAAAGCAGCATTTTTGTTATTTAATTTATGACACCTACCAACCCTCCACTGTGGAAAGGCATTGGGCCAATAACACCTTAAAATATATGTCCTGGAGCTAATAAGTGACATACCGTCCCTTCATACCAATGGATGAGATACGAGATATAAAGATACGGATCAGTGGGGAGAGAGTCTGAAGCGCATTGAGCTCTTTTATTGCTCTAGAAAGTTCTTACAGCACACTGCAGCTACACAAGAGACGTGGACCCCAGGGTTGCTCTTGGCCGGGTTGGGGAAAGGGGATTCGGTGAGTGGAAAAAGGCAGATGCCCCTGCCAAGCAGACATCTGTTTGGTGTGATGAATGGTTTGTCTGGAGCTTGGAACTGCCGCCTGTCACGTTCTGCCTCTTTCTTATGCTTTCACTCGGTAGAAGATACACCTCACCAGCCCCCCCCCCCCCCCCCCCCACACACACACACACACTAAAACTACACTACACTGTGTGCACATACACTTTTTCAAAATGTTGATACTGTTGAGCTGTAACCATATCTTAGGGAAAGACCCAAACTCCCATTTATTTCACTCCAGTATGTTTTGGGACATATAGTAAGTGGAAGTTACATAGGCCCATACATTGACATAGATAGCAAAGATAGTTGCTCAAAAAGTACATCCATGTAATTTGTGGACAGGAACAAAAAGTTATATTGTATAAACATAAACATATATTGTATAAGTTTAACACTATACTAAGTATAACTAAGTATAAGTTTCACACACTAGAGAGTTTCCACTTAATGTTTTTTTTCAGTACAGCCCTTCCTAAACCTTCCACGATTACATCTGCCATCGTTCTCCCTAATGATGTATGGCTGTTTTGTTCCCTGAGGTAGATCTATTCCAGGGTGCCTCTGTTTAGGGCCTGGTTTGTCATGCTGGTGTGAGGAGTGGGTGGATGGCTGGCTGTGCACCCAGGTGATGAGTAATGAGCGGGAGAGCCAGACAGAGACTGAGGCATGCCCAGGTTGAGCGTCATGCTGGCTAGCTGGCTGGCTGGCTGGTGGTAAATAAGACCCTAGAGGGAAGGAGAAGAGAGTGAGAGAGAGAGAGAGAGAGAATGAGAGAGAGGAGGAGAGAAACAGGGGCCACAAGTTCAGCTCACCTGGGTTTCTAATGTAAACACTCCATCCAAGAGATGGAGATATTTAAAGTAGGTTGTTTAATCAGTGGACATGAAGGAATTAGAGAGACGGATATTTTGACCTCTTTTTCTCTTTGACCTCTTGTTGTCATTTAATGCTTACTTCTATTGCTCTCTCTCCCTCTACACACACACAAACACACACACACACACACACTTACACTTTAACACATCTGGGGTGTCATGATTCAGCAAACACTCCAATATATCATATTTTTATTACGTTATTACGCTTCTTCCCAGGTTCATGAGCAGACATGAGTTCAGTTGGGCTTCAATCACACTGCTTCCAGAAAACCCTGCACTGCAAACAGTCGTAGTGTGTGTGTGTGGGGGGTAAGGTGGAGACACAGGAAGCTGTTTCTATTTTTAGACATTTTGGGGGGCAATGAGAGCTTGTTTTGGGTGTAATAATGGGCGGGTGGGTGGATCGCGTTGCTCACACATTAGCAATCAATGTGACATACTTTTTCTGTAGACTCTTGTGAATCGAGTGTTCACAATCATTTTCTCAAGGTCAGTCTCATTACTTAAGAACTTCAGATCTTTTTTTCCAGCCCCTGATTTTGAAACCCAGACAGTTGCTCTGTGGTCATGAAAGAAAGATAGTTGCTGTCTGATTCTCAAAGTCTGGTTCTGCAAAAGGCAGATTGTGCCACCTGATTATGAGAACAGGATAGTTGCAATCTCGTTCTGAAAACCTGATGGAGCCAGATGGTTCCAGATGCTGCCATTCGGGCCTTGCTTTGGCCAGGTATGATCTCTGCTAATCTCTCACTCTCCAGTCTCTCAGCATCTGTGTATCAGATAAGCACACTAGACACAGTATGGCCATGTCCAAGTTCAACCAGTGCTCTGACATCTGTGCGTGACAAGATTTGAGCCCACAGCGTCAGCACCAAAGCCGGCCTCTTTCCATGACACACACCAACACACAGAAGCCATTGTTACCAGAGCCTGAGCTACAACAGTGGTAATGTTGGCAAGCATTTGGAAAATGTTCTTCAAGTGGTGGGCGAAGGGAGGAATGGGATGTGGTTGCGTGTGTGTGTGTGTGTGTGTGTGTGTGCGCGCGCACAAAGGGAGAGCTGTGTATGAACATTGCATGTTGAAGTAAGACGCTACTGCAGGCTACTCAGTATGTAAGTTGCTTTAGTCCACATTGTCCATTGTGGTGCGCAACAAAACACAGCATTGCAGTGTGTGCCTGTGTGTCTGTGTCAGAAAGAGAGAGAGGGCTAAAGCCAGGTAAATTAGGTTTGAATTGTGTTTTTACACATCCAATTTGCTGATGTCAACATAAGGAATAAGGTTAGCTGCCTAAATTGAGCATGAGAGCATGAACCTGGACGGGGTTTCTAATGGAAGTGTTCATATTTCAGTTCTCAAGACTTGAGCCTACAACCCTCCCCCCCACCACATCCCCTTCTTTTTCACCCATTCCTCCCCCTCACTTGCATTTTCCCCACTCCCTTTCTCTCTCCCTCCTCCCATGACTTTCTCAGGCCTTCATTGGGGCACTAAATCTTTTCTCAGACTTACTGTCCTATCTCCCTCAGCGTCAAATCTCCCCAAATTTCCCCCACTCCCACCTCTTTGTCCCTTTCTTTTGGTGAGTGGTGAATACCCTGTTTGCCGACCTGGCTCTGACCCCCGCACACACTTCAGCGTGCCTCCACATGTGTTTCCAATAGTGCGCCACCTCTCTAAATTGCCCTGAATGTCAACACTGGGCAACACTTCACCTTCAGCTCCGTGGCCATCCAGGGAGCGTGCAATGTTGACAGCGGCCTTGGGTTGGCTGGAATGTGACCGCGGAGACTACAAACACCAGCTTTGTTCTCACGCTCATGATGCAACAAGGCCACATCATGAGGATATTTGTCCAGCACAGTCCTTTCTCATACACTAACTCTTCCTTCTTGTTTCCATTTCTCAGCCATTTGCCTTAGAAAACACAGTAATCTTAACCCCCCCGCCCCCGACACACACAGTCTGTATTTTGTTAACAAATAAATGCCTTCATTTGGAAATTGCAATTTTGTTAAATTTAAAACTCTTATGATTCGTGATTTACCGTCGGCAAATGCTGTTTTGTGACATTTATGAGATGTTGCATTGTCTTAAATGTGTTTACATTTATTTTTTTTTATATTTAGAAAATACATTTCATCATGCAGAAGGGTACCATTTACTATCACCTTCCATTTTTTATCACCCCCTCAAGTCCTGTTTCCTTCCAGACCAATCACTTTTTCAACTCTGTTCATCTCTTTTCCTGTTTCAGAGTCTGTTTCCTATGTAGCGTAACTCCCCCTTCCCCTCTCTTCCTGCTTGCTGATTTAGGCCAGTGCGACATAGAATAGGTTAAGACAGTTGAGTCTTTACATGAGTTATGGCCATGTGGTTGCCATTGCATCATACTAATGTTTCAGCACTCCAAAGTGACATGATGACAGAGAGTGTCAGTGGAGTATTAAGAGAGAAGACTTAAGCATGTTTAAGATAATAGGCCCCCATGTGAGAGGAATGGGGTTGATGGGCCGGGAAAAATGTGTTCTGATGCATGGGACCAGATCGAAATGGAACAGGTGGAAAATGTTCTGGTGCCAAGCTAGATGTCCCTGCCAGCAGCACTTGAGACTCAAGAAGAGCTGGATCCAAGTTGGGGCAGTGATTAGATGGAAGATTTGTGCTGAACACTGTGCCACTTCAGCTAAACCAGCACTACAAATGCCATTATTGTGGTCCTCATAATCCCTGTGTGTCACAGGGTGTGGGCTCTGTCTGGGCTATTTTGATGTCAGGGTTGAGTGACCTATTTTCCAAAGGCTGAAGACTAAATGGAAGACAGAGTTGATCCCATCTTAACTCTACTGCTTGAAACATGAGCCTGCAGCCTCCCTCCAAAGGCTCCCACTTAAACAACTGTGCTTAGCACACTACACTATTGTTAGTGGAAGATTAGATGTCGTCTAATCTCCTGGTATGCTCCTTTAAAATGCAGAAAGCCACAGAAAATGTTATGTAAGGGAAAGGGTTTACAGCACAACATTTTGTCACGAATAGTCCATCTTCTTTTTCGACTTATTTGCTTGCTTTATCAAGTCCTCCCAGCAGCTTGTGTAACGACAACGGTAAATACACATGGAGCTATCGAGGTGTTCACGTATCAAATGTGACAAAGCACTTGAGTGTCTTACTGAACATGTTCAGCAAACATGATAAACACCTAAAAGTACCAGTCTATGTGTTCTATTGCTTTGCTTTAAGAGAGGGGATGGGGGGAGTGGATACCTTGTGAAGAGAGCTCTGAATGATCCTCGTTAGGATGTGTGCCGTGGGTCATCAGTTACCTGATGGATTTGACCCTGGGCCTTGGGCCTGACGTTGAAGTTTAGGCTGGCGTCATCAGTCTGCCCGGCAATGCCTGACGAAGCCTGCAGGCTCTCTCATTGCTTCCCAGGCTGGTGAATCCCGGGACCCTGCAAGGTCAGTCAGACAGTCTGCGGGTGTATTATATTTCCTCCTGAAGAAGTTGGATATTTAACTTACTTACTTACTTACTTCCTTTTCCTCCCTAACCTGAGTTTATTGAATCTGTCTGGTAGACTACTCTGATTTGTAGTAAGTCTACGGGTTTGTAAAGAGATGAAAGGAAAAAAAGGAGGACAGCTTCATTACTTCTCTGTCATCCTAATTATCTAATGTGAAGTAGTAATGTTCCCTCTCCCATGCCTAATATTTTAAATTGCCACCAACGGGCTGGCTTTTGCACGATACCATGCTGCAGCTGAACATTTCAGCTGAACAAGAAAATCTGGGGAAAGATAATTAAAGATAACAAATATAATAGCACAGTGACTACACCGTGGAAAGGAAAGCCCCCAAAAACCCGCTGTTGTAAAAAAGAAGTTGATGGAGTGACCATCTCTGGTCTTCACTGGAACAAATACGGCAAGACAGAAGGAGCTTCTAGTAAGCAGACTTCAATGCTGATGCTTACCCCTCTCCGTTCAGTGTAAGAGGAAGAGATTTATTGTTGTGGATGTCTGCAGTTGTTTTGTTTTTTTTTCTCTTTGTTGTAAGACATCTGGTCCTAATTTGTGTGTGTGTGTTTTTACGGTGTTGTTGTGAATCACATCGATTGAGGCAAAGGCTACCCCCTGCTTGCAATATCCAGGCTTTGTTGATTGTCATCGCTTTTGGAAGGATTTTAAAGAGGCTTCAGGGTTCATCAGGAACATGATATGTGATGTAGAAGATTGTATATGTCTAAGGTGAGAGACTTAAATGGCATGTTGTTTTACTGGTACGGTTAATGTGCTGTGTTTACATATGTAAACCTGTGAAAGTAAAAAAAAAACTATTGTGAATGTTGATCCTGGCAAGACCATTTCCAGTAATATCTTTTATTAATCACCCTGAAATTACATCTTTCAGAATACTGCAGCACATCAGCTAGGATCCTATTGGGAAGAGTTATAGACAACACCCCAGGCTTACAGTTGATTGATTGAGACTTCTAAAGTAGCAAAGACAGTCAGAGTTTTTTTTCTGGGGAGGAAGAATCAGTTAGTCTCCTGCCTTAATGTCTCAAGTTGCTTTCTTGGAATTTTGTCTATTTCCTAATCTTTTTCGGAGAAGTTGGGATGGAGGCTTGAGGTGGTAGTGGTGGGGAGGGGGGTTATGGTAGAAGTTTAAAATACAGGTGAGTTAGGGAGGACAAGTCAAATGTTGTTCCTTGTTGGGTGGTCTTCTCAAACTTTGAAAACAACATCCAGGACACATGTATATTTATCACCTCTTTTCACAGTCATCTGTTGTTTGTTTGCATCATGATTCTCTCTCTCTCTCTCTCTCTCTCTCTCTCTCTCTCTCTCTCTCTCTCTGTTTTGGCATAAACAGGGTCTTCCCAAGCCCCCCTCTGATTTGTTTTTTCTCAAAATACTCTTCCCTTTCTCCCCCACATGGACACAGCCCTGTAGGGGGTTAGCATCATGTTTGAGCCCCATCCGCAAAGACATGTGCTGCAGTCCACACAAACACTTACATCAGACTTCTTGCCTTTGAAACCTGAGACTGTATTGTCTCCCCCTCTCACTTACCCACTGCCCACTTTAAAATGAAAACAACAGTGTCGGATGAATTAATTCCTGGCGCCCTGAAGCTAATAAGTGATCTCTGCGTGTGATCAATAGCAAGACTGCATGTGGAGGAAGATTTCTATCTGTAAGGAAAACAATGCTTCTTCTCTTTCTATTTCTCGGATCTATCCACCTAAACAGTGCTATCAGATCTCACGGAAAAATCCCTAGGCTTCCTCCTCCTGGCCTCAACATTTAAACAATCACTCAGGCTTTCACTTTGAAATCCAGACTCTTGGAAAGCCTATCTGCTAACATGGAAACATTCTCCAGTGATTGCCCTGCCCTCTGCAGTTCTTTACTGGGGTGCTCTAACACTGACCACAGTTCCGTTGTTGGGCCTGTTTTGTGGTTCCTTTTCCTTTGTGGCCTATACTGACTTGGCCGTCACATTTTGTTAAGTTCAATCTCTGGTCACTGAAAGAAGTGTTCTTCTCCTAGTCCTTATCAACTCCAGCAACTTCAAGACTGACTGCAATTCAGGTTGCCAGTTACATTAAGCATCTGAAGCTGGAGCATGTTGCAGTGTTTTGCATGTTGCTGTGGGTTTTGACATGCTATAATTTAGTGGTAAAGAAAATCTTTTATGAGGCTTTCATGAGGCTTTGCTCGGTAGAGGTATGACATGACGTCAAGTAGAACAACTGATGCCTGTGTGTACACGTGCAGAAAACTGACCTAGAATACTGGCTAGTATAACCTTTCAGGAAGGTCTGTCGGAAAAAGCAATGTGGCACTCTCACATACTGTACACTAGCCCATTATGCTTTTGAGGTGACCACTTGCTGAAGCATTCAATTAATATCTATATATGTCCTGTTTTCTTTAGAGAGTTGCTAAGTGATTGTGATACAAACAGTGGAAGTCAATGAGAAGGCTAATGTTTGCTGGCATCTCTTCATCATGATGGAATTTTCATTAGCTAAGTGACAGCCTGGCGGTCTGTCTCTGAGCAGGATCGAGGCTTTGCTTCTAAATATGATCGTATTCCAGGAAGTTCAATTGGAAATATTGGGAGGAAAATGGCACAATGATATTCGGAAGGCCCTGAGGTTGCCAATTCCAGTGGCGTCTGGAATTTTTGAGGGGATGAGAGTTCGGAAATGTGGTAGAATTATTTGGATGAGAATGGCATGGTAATGCACAGCTCAAGAGCCGGGAGCATGTTTGCTTTGCATGAAGTCACTTCAATACCATGATGTGGTAGCCTAATTAAATAAATGCATTAGCTCACTACATTCTTTCATGAACAACTTGAACTATCACATCAGTGGTAACAGTTATTTAGACAACAGCAAACTGTGACGTCTATGAAAAGGACAAGTTTCGAAAATCTTATTTATGGTGGTACAGTAAGTACATGTGGTTGATAAAGAGTGTTTCCTCTGAGCCACTAACAATAGCTGCATCTAATTTTGGTCTACAGAGAACATTGCGGTGGCACCATCCAACCTGTGGGCAACTGGGCATGTAGTGCTGCTAAAAGACCTCAGAAGAGCTTCTTGAATAGTAATCACACTTTTTTCCTCCTGGAAGAGATATTGATGGAAAACACCCAGAAAAAATACTGACAGCCTTCAAGAGGAAACCAACCTGAGGCAATTGTTCAACGACCAGGTGCCATCTGTGATGCCCTGTTAAGCCATGGTATGGCATAGTCTCCTGTCAGGTGACCTCACAGACTTGGACCTTTTTCCAGCCTGGCTTTGGGAGAGGGCCGAGCAGAGCGGTAGACTAGACAGCACATCTGTTATGACATTATTTCCTGGTATCATCTTCCTCAGGGCTTCTTTCAGGACAACTTCCACCCCGGCAGTTTTAATTAAACAGTTTCTCACTTTTTCCACCCCCTCCGCACACACGTGCACACACACACACACACACGCACACACGCACACATACACACACACACACAGATTCCTGCTCCCCCACATACTTTTCTTCTCCTTGTTGCTCTGTCTAGACCTCACTGGTTGCCTGTTTGGTTTTCATTTAGTAGAGTGAACAGCCCCTGCTCCTGCGTCTGTATCCTCATTTGACTTTCATTACAGGCTCAGTGAGCACTTTTCCTGACGCTCCCAGGGGGTCTATATATCGTGTGTGTGTGTGTGTGTGCATCTGTGTGTGTGTGTGTGAGAGAGAGGGGCTGTGATCTGAGGACACCAGGGGTGTGTGTGTGAATGTGCTTAAATGTATGATAGAAAATTTATATCAACGTGAGTCACAGCAGGCATGTTTGTGTGTGTGTGTGTGTGTGTGTGTGTGTGTTTGTGTGTCTTTCTGAGAAATGGCTAAGGGCTCTTCCTCAGAACCTGAAGAGGTGGAGTAATTTCATGAAACCTTTCATACTCTCAAACCTAAAGACATGCGACCCAGTATCAAAACATTTGTTCCTTTCCTTTCATCCTCACGAAAGAGGTGTAATGCACATGGCATTCAGCCACTACAACTGCGCTCTATTTGAGCTGTGATGCAGTTTAGAATCCTCCCCATAAGTACAGCCCAGCCTAACCGTAACATAATAATGTGCAGTGCCAGCTCTGTGAACACTGTCTCTACCAATCTCTATAAGCTCCTATAATGACCTTGACCTCAAAGAATACCTGGTCCCCAAAAAGCCTAATTTTTAGTGTGCTCTGACACGCTCAAATAATGACAAACATTAGCACACAGCCTATGTTTTACAGAGGGCCAAACATCCCTTCAGGCTACAAGCAGCATTGATGTCAGTTAAAAAGGGAAAACAGACAGCCTAGTTGTGTTCCCTGTGGAGTCATCTTAAATACACAAGAAACATATCTGTTGTCACCAGCCAGTTAGACAATAAGCACATGTATGTGAGAGTTATTTACCTGTAAAACAGTTAATGTTCTGAAAGGACTCTGAAGGGCATTTTTAGTTCCCCCTCAGCCCCTGCAACCATTATGTCTGTCATGAAGTTTTTTTCTTTGTTGTTTGTTTTTTTAAAAAAAGAAACCTGCTTTCATAGTTAGCCTTCTCTCATTGCCCTGAGGTATGAAACAGGAGCCAGGTATTAGGTAGGGGCTGTAACTCGACTTCATTCTGGCATAACAGACTGTGTGCATGGTGGCCCTATGAAAGTCGAGCTTCGCTGATAAACTATTTTACTTGTCAACTGGTCTGTAATTAAATCTGGCCTTCTGGAATTACCCATGATTCCTAGGCTTCTCCTTAAAATCTGCCTGCAGCATTCTGATGTAGCATTCAGCTTATATCATCTTCAGAATAAATCTTTGCTCTCTGTGCCAGTATCTTTGTTAACCCCCACAATAAGTTGGGCTGTGCATGTGCCAGTGTTTTGGCAAAAGGCAACTTAATGCTATTTGCTTTACATGGAAATGGTCTCCCTTCATGTGGGTAATGATTTTTCCAGTTATGCTTTGTGACCTGTTCTCAAGTTCTTTGGAGGGGGTGGGGGTGTGTGTCTGCCTGTGGATTGCTTTTACTAGATTTCTTTTCACTACTTCATTGTTTTAGTTATTTTTCTTATGCATGATTGCAGGAGGTAAAGTTATGTTGTGGGGTGTTCTTTTTAGCTATGAAGGAGCTATAAATTGTGGGCAGGATACACTCATGAGGCAAAACATTTCCATGTTAGTCTCTATATGTCTCTCTATATCTCTCTTTTCTCTCATATTCTTTCTTCATTATATTCTCTCGTTCTCTCTTCTTTCTTTCCTTCCTGTACAGTTAGATAAATAGATAGATGGATGGATGGATAGATCGGTATTCTTGTGGGTGAATGACACCCCTATACTCCCTATCATCCTTCAGCACAGCAGGGCAGCTGATGCAATTCTCTCATCTGTCTTCTGCCTTTCTGTCCAATCTCTCAGTGGGAGCTTCACTCAAGGTCATCTTCAAGCATAGCATAGCAAAGACCCCCCACAACACACTTCCTTACACACACACACACACACACACACACACACACACACACACACACAAACACACACATACACACTTACTGTCTAACACCAGTATGTTTTAGCCAGTAGTCATGATCGAGTACTTCCGCTCATTACAGAGTGCTTCCATAAAAAGATACAGATATGTTTTTCGAGACAAGGACAAATTAGTGTCACACTGAACCACGACAGGAAAGGTGATGCTGTGACATGTCAAATGATCAAATATACATTCAATGTTTGCCTTAAAATGTGAAGTTGTTTTATATTTTCTTGTCAAAGGACATGCTCTCACTGGTGTAGAAACTTTATACTGGTGGTGCTTTATACTTGAGGGGCACATGGGCTGTTTTACAGCCCTTGTCACATTTATGTTTTGTGTCTCCAGTGATCTGTGCAGCTCTGAATTTATTCCTGTCAACTTCTGAACCTGCACTGCTGACCCTCTTCCAGTTCACCTCGACTTTTGTCGATTTAGTTTTTTTTACTGTGGGTCTCCCAACTCTCCCTTCACCTCAGCACGTTTCCAGATGGTCATTAAGACAGCACTGGAGATTTAAGCAGCACCTCTGTTGTGCCACGTCCGAGTCATCCATTACCTCGATTAAACTGTTTCTACACAAGGCTCCTCAGCGTGCCACGAGTCAAGTTGTGACTATTAGGCCCCATTTATCAACTTTGTTTCTGTAAATCAGAGCTACCCACCCGGTAACATGTAATGGAGAGAGCGGAGAAGTGGCAGCCCGGGTTGCCTTGCGTCATCCTCACAGGGGTAATTAACCTCCCTGATCCTGATCCACAGAGCTGAAGTCCAATGTGAAACAGATGGAGTGTGTAAGCACTCTTTTCCTTCCAATACCAGGCAATTCTCTGGGATGTGCTTTTTTCACAGCTACCGTTTAATATTGCTCTTTGTAATACCTGCAAATGTTACGGTCAATTATGTATAATCACAATCGCCTCAAGGGCCTCAACTGCTTTCGGAGGATGGAACATTGGTATAGCATTGCGTTGTCACATTTACAAGCATTCCTGTGGTGTGTGTGAATGGAAAATTGTCAGAAGGGAAAAAAATCTTTCCAGTCTCTGCCTTGTACATTACTGTGTCTGGGTCGTCTCGGCTGAATCATCATCGTGTTACCCAGTTGCTCGTGGAAGAGGCCATTTTTTCTCCATTATTGCCCAGAGCTTTGAGGTTTAAAATTGACTGCTTGTCAGCAGGGAGTAAAGATAGCTTTATAGTTCCATATGCTTTTCTTTTTGTAATGCACATCAGGCTGTACCTTGAGCCTTCTAGGAGCCAGATCCACCTCCGCCATCTCCTTATTGCTGGGTCGGCACGTGTCTGAGATGTTCTGCTCCATTACAAGGGGCGGAAGTCGCACAACCCTGGGCGATTTTTGGAGTTCCAGTCTGAATCACACCTGGGAGTCGCACAGGAAGGTGTGGGCCGATGGGTGGGTCTGTGAGGAAGTGATCCACAAGCAGCAGGATCATGGGAATGTGCAAACTTGCAGCCTGGCTCTTGAGCCTTACGCTGACATGTGTTTTACTCGTTTGCCTTTTAACCATCACCGTCGCACTTGAAATCCCCCATGACTCCCTGTTGCACGTGAAATGCATCTACTCTCACAGAAAACAGTGGCCTGCCTGCTACAGCGGCACCTGAAGAGCACTGAGGGTTAGGTGTCTTTCTCAAGGGCATTCTAACCGTGGATGTTCTGGTCGGGGAAACAAACTGGTAACCATGTGGTTTCAAGCCCAAAGTCAGTAAGCCATGGCTGCCTTCCAAAAATGACATACATCATGTATGGCATCATATTAAAGAGCCTTAGTGTTTGCAATCCATGCGTGGTGATGTCCCTGACTGGAACACTGGAAATTTCAGCAGCTGATCTGCCATCGTCATTATACGCAGCAGGTCTGCAATAGTATCGGACGCAGAAGCTTTAAGGTCTCAGGTCACCGCATTAAGGTATTTAGACAGATAACCGCCCCAGGTGGTCCCGTTAGCATAGTTAACATACTCCTGCAAGTGTAGATTTAGATAAGTCAATTTGCAAAGGTGCACATCCAGTTTTATAGAGCCCCTCCTGTTTTACAAGGTGAAACCGGTCTATTCATTTACATCACAGCCGCCGAACTTAACTCACAGGCAGCTGTGCCTGACTGTGAAATGCAAGCTTTCAAACTAGGAATTCAGATTCTCAGAATATGAAGCATTTACAGCAGTCTGAAAACATACCAGATTTCACCATGGCTCCGAAATAGGAATGAGAGGGAAAGAAGGAGGGGGAGAGGCAGCATTCAGAAATGGACCTTTAATGACAACTCTGTCTCATTGGTTCATTGCATATTTGACTGCCAGATTTTAATCATGAAAGCAGCCCATTCACTCAAGCTTGCCCCCTCAGACCTGGCAGTGCTTCACAGTATGCCAGTGACGTCCAAAACGCCCTTAAATGCTTTTAAATAGCCCTGGCAGCTCCTTACAAGCATTTCAGTTTCAGAAGGAGTACCTGTAAATGTATATTTAAACTTTTGCAAGAGTGCCTTTGCATTTCACAGGCCTGGGAGGGGGGCAGTGGGAATAGGAGTTTCTAAGAAAAGGGCAGACACACACTATGAAGTCAAATCGGGTGAGGGGAACATGTTGGTTGTTTTCTCAAGGTGCGCTGTGTGTGCTGAGACCTGGCCCACGCCCTTTTTTCCAGGACTTAATTTGTAGTAAGCGGGGAAGGTCTAAAGGAAAACAGCTGCTTCACTGTTAGATGAGCAAAATATTTCTCATCCCTGCTGAAACAGCCCAAACATTTGCCCACCGCCTTCCATTCGTTCAGACTTAGCTGGCTTCGTATGGGCCCTTTTTGGTCGATTCTTTAAATAAAATACACTCTGGCGTCTAAATGGTTCCAAATGGATGGATGTGATAAAAGTCACCACCACATTGTTGGCTGTGCACAGAGCCCTCAGCTCACCTTCAGAAGAGTGAGCTGTTTAAAGCTGCACAGATGTTTGACTGTAAACCTCCTCTCTATGGCCTCCAGTGCCAGTCCACATCCTGACAGATGTACACTCTACGAATTTAGACAAGCACATAGTATATAACAAACACTGCCACCATCCATTCGGGCATTACTTCAGCCACCATCCATTCGGGCATTACTTCAGCCAGCCCTCTACATAGATTTTGGAATGATGGGGTTAGGCTGTATGATATTATGATTGCATAGGCAGAGGATGTTTGGCGATGTCAGAAACCAAATCCCTGTGATTCTTGTGGGGCACAAACACTCTGAAACTTCACACCATTTGAGTTTCAGCCCCCCCCCTTTCCTAAGATCTGTTGCCCCAGAGAGGGACGTTTGAGGAGAGAATGTCCAAATATTTATGAAGCGCTGGCCCTCTCACTGGGGGTCATTGCTGGCGTTGTTTGTTCTTCCCGCCCAATTAGTACAGAGAGTCCCTAACTTCTTGCCGGATGGGTCCGTCAGCTGAGACTAATGTGTGTTGAGAATAGGCTTTCTGTCGAACAAAGTCCCAAAACATCAACACAGACGAGGGGCCGAACTAAATCATGCAACACGAGCCGAGTTTTTACTCCTCTCCCCGCTGCGATGAGGGATCGTGCCCCGTGCTATGGCCATGCTTTAAAGAGGTTGGATGTTTGCTTTTCTCTTTCCCTGAGGGTTGTGCTGTTTTGATTAGCTCGACTTGTGTAATATGGTGAGAGGAAAATAAGGCACTTGTCATTATGAGTTTAGCATCTGGAGATCTATCTGTTGAATCTGGAGGCAAAGACTTTTTATGGTTTTGGAATTTGATGTTCATAAATGAAGAATGAGTTTTTGTTATGAGTTTTTATGATTTATTTTTAATGAAACCTGCATTGCATGTGTTTGGGTCATGCCTTTGCATAGGTGAAAATGCTTTCATTGCTGACCTGAGAGAATCTGATGTGAAAATTGTGAAATGATTAAGTGCCAGAGCTGGTAGCCCATCAGCAAGCTCTGTCCAAAATTGGGCCCTGCACCATGTGCGATTGCCACACTGCCAGTCTCCTAACAGCTCACTCACGTAACACCAACAAAAAAACAAAGCCCGTTTTTAATGAGCCAGGAAAAAATTGTCAAAAAAGTTGACCCTTACACCTAGAGAATAATGGTGTACATCAGCCAGACATCAAAATACAACAAAATTGACAACATTCATCAATTAACAAACAGACAAAGCTCAGATAGGCAGACAGAAAATAAATGAACAAATGAACAGATAGACAAACAAGCACTTTTGAGGTTTCACTGCACAAGAACTGGCATACCATGACTTGAAATGAAAACCAAATGTATGGTACAAACCATGGCCAATTGACTGCTATTAGGAAATGTCAACATTGGTCTCTGCCATCTTTCAAGTTTTTATATATTTATTTTGTGTAAGCAATTTTTTTTTTTTCTTAAGAAGGGGTTTGTCAGCATTAACAATCAACAAAAGAGTGAGAACATCTAAATTGGAAGCAGACTTTATTCAGACTTTATTTTTTCAGATGTTTATCAAAAAGTTCATTTAAAGAGCTTGTAAGTAGGATTGTATTATTATTGAAAGTCTTAGAGTAGCGCACACACACACATTTACCATTAACTATTAACTTATCATGCAAATAAAAAAAAAATACAGTAGCCATTTCTTAGTCATTAGTCATTGCGAATACCTCTCCATTAACTTACTACCCATGGTAAACCATTAACTAAACAGTTTCTTCAATATAAACTAATAACTGTATACTTATTAATGGTCTAGTTAGAATAAGGTCATTCAGAATACGGTACAGCCAGAAATGTCTTCCCAATGCCCGTTTTAAAAATGAGCTCCTTTGCCTGCCTTCTCTCCTTTGTCTTTCCTTTGCCTTCCT
The DNA here is from genome assembly GCA_017657215.1 of Limnothrissa miodon. Taxonomy (NCBI): domain Eukaryota; kingdom Metazoa; phylum Chordata; class Actinopteri; order Clupeiformes; family Clupeidae; genus Limnothrissa; species Limnothrissa miodon. Next base: position 563,759 of record JAGFZM010000045.1, read on the forward strand.
TAACATAAATGCTGAGTATTACAAATGACGCTAATGGTAAAAGTGTCACACGATAATTACCATCAACACATGGTCACTTTCTTCTGGCAATAATTTAAAACGCTCTGATAGTGAAAATTACAAGCCTGAAACCGCACACATCCTTGCACCATATGCCTTTTACAAGTAACCATGACTTAATTACAGAGTGCTGTTGTTGGATCACTTTGACTTTGAACTGCTATTATCAAACAGAGCGAAAAGGAAAGATTATCTGGATTTTTGGTGCTTTTTGCAGGGGGGCTCGAATAGGAATGGCAAAGGAACCTGTCAATCACCTATGGAGGACTTGAAAACAGAGAGTGATCTAGACACATCTAGACTCAGAGGAACTGAATTAAGAAGTATTTTGAACATTGTCAGATCCACAAATTACAATTGATGTGGGTTTTATCTCAAATGTATAGAAACTGAATTAAAGAAAATGCATTTGTGCCGTGCAATGACTTTTTAAAGGTGCTCGACTGTTCGACGTCACTTCTGCTAACGTTTCACATAAATACAAAACAAAACAGAGCAAGCTCCCCCCTCCCCCCCAGTGTAATTGTCGTACCTTAGTCAGTATAAGCAGTATAATTATCACCGTCTTGTAATGTTGCTTTCATGAGATGGCTTTGGAGATAACTGTTATTTTTTTATTTTTGCATGTGAATGCTCTCACAACAAGTATTCACAACTCAATTTCGTTGCTTCTCAATTTCAAAAATTAAACAAAACAAAACAAAACAGGCAACTGTCTAATCTCTATGTTAAATGTCCTGTTGTGAAATGACTTTAATCAGCAGAGCTGGACCCGGTTTCCCAATAATGCACACTGTTCACGCGCCACGAAGATAATATATTTATCTTTTTGTAGTTTGTGTTCCTCAAACTCTTAAATCTCTTATGAGTCTTCTTAACTACGTTGTTCTTAACTATCTCTTAAGAATCGTTGCCAGAAACATGGATTATCATTTACACCTTTGTGAGCATTTGTGAAATTTGTTTTATGAGCGTTAAAGGGAAGGTTACAAGATGCAATTTAGAGGGTTTGTTTTGCCATTTTATACACTTTTTATAAAATGAAGTACAAAATGCAACAAAATTATGTCAGATCTTCCATTGCAGTAAATAAACAAAGACAGACAAAAAAAAATATTTTTAAAGCTCAAAAGTGTGTGATTAGTCAAAAATACTATTTTAACGTGAGCAATTATGTCCAATTTTGTTCTTGTATATTTGCAATAGATTTACTATAGAGATGAAAACTTATCTGGAGGCAACTGATGTTAATAAGGTTGATCTGGTCCAGAGATACTCAGTCTACGAACACATCGGGAATCGTGTTGTAACCGTGAAAAAGAGGTTTAAGGATGACTCATAAACGACTGAGGAGGTTTTGGGAAACCGGGCCCTCATCGGTTGCTTCCAGATAAGTTTTCATCTCTATTGTAGTGCTCTAGGCAAATATACAAGAAAATTGGACATAATTGCCACCAGTGGTTAGTAGGACAGTTTTTTCCACAATGGGAGTGTCGGAATGAAGAGGCCTTAGGAGAGCTGCTTGCAGTGGCCTGCACAATTTCAGCTTTCCCCATTTGTTTTTGTAAGAGGGAAGCATGTCAGATCCCAACAGAGTATGACCTTTAAACTCACCCTGAACGACACCACTCAGGTATCCCAGGAATCCCAGCTACCGCAAGCTTGAGGAAAGAACAGCAGGGGGCTGGCGGCAGATGAGGTCATCTTTAGGCAAGCAGGGTCACAACCCTTCACTGCGTACACCATGAGGGTCTCCCTCCTCCCGGCACTTACTCTTCTGTGAAATCACCAAGTCGAAGATTTTGTCAGTACCCATGGTGCATGGCCACTGTCCTCTCTTCCTCTTTTTACTCTCTCTCTCTCCTTCACTGTTATTGCTGAGGGGGGACAACCTCTGGTCTGAATAATTTGATTCATGTGAGTGTTTTGTTATTGTGGAGTAAGAACATCTGCTACTTGTGCCTCCCTTGGATGAAACCCAGTAGTTGCCCTTGCAAATTTGATTTGCGCCTGTTGGGAGTGAGTGTTCATGAGCGTGTGCTTTAGAGGATGTGGATGTGACAGTTTCACCCATTGGTAACTTGGGCAAATTGGGGGGAGGGGGGGTTGGGTCTGGTGGAAGAATCTGGTTTTCTGGATGATGGATGTGTTCTCTCTGGCTTGTGACTCTTTCTGGTATTGCTGTTATGTTATTTTCATTCACAGGGACGATTTAAGTCTCGTTCCTTTCTGCTCAAGAAATGTGTCAGGCAGTATCTTCCGACGAGTCTAGTGACCCATGCTATGTGCTCTTAACCATCCATTTGTATTGACATACTGTGGGTAAAAGAAACAGGTTGGTTTTGTAGAGATTTGTCCATCTGGTCTTTGTTGTGGGATTTTTCTCTGGCTTTGTATATAGTAGGTTATGCAATAGGATTACTATTGCCCCACAAGTAATATCTTAACAGTCTTCTCATGTTTCAAAGATTATGAGAACATCCCAACCACACCGCATACCCTGTTACCCTGAGTACCATGCGTTGCAAGCATGAACCATTTAGTTTTATTACTAGTTTATTATGGTTATAAGTGGCTTATGGCTTATATTATAATATTTTATATATATATATATATATATATATATATATATATATATATATATAT
>JAGFZM010000045.1:575161-592527 GCA_017657215.1 Limnothrissa miodon
AAGCCTTTGCTAAAAAGAAAATTAAAATGTAGAATGAAATGTACAAGAAGGGATACATTTCTGAGTAATAATGAGTACAAATAATGTAAAATCAGCATGTTAGAATTAGGATGCCTTTGTCAACACCACATGATTAACACCACATGTTAAGGTAATGATTTAAATAGAGTCTTGCCTATTGTCAACATATTGTTAACAGCTTGATGAAATAACTGTAGAGAAAGAGGCCTTGTGTACCAGTTGACATGTTTTTGGCTGATGACAAAAAAAAATAGGATAAGTTTACCCGTTCATTGTGAAACCTAGAAACTGTATGTGCTGTCCTTACATGTCCCCAATCTGCTGATGAAGTCACTCTGTTTTGTGTAACCTTAGAAACCCAACACATGCAGCCGCTTTTGGTGTAGCCTGTTGAAATACTGTTAATTCCAAATTAGGAAGCAAGAATTAAACGATAGTATAGGGGATTATATACTCAGGTTGTTTAAAGCATTTAAATATTTGCTGAAGAATCATTAACTCTGATTCATCTCTCTAATTAATTACTTAGTACTTCCTCAACAAATCCTGTCTTGCATGAAGGCAAGTGATTGAGTGGTGTTCGTCCGCTCACGCCCGCCACTGAAGGATGGATTCTGTTGACTTTGTGAGATCATCGCAGTGGGACAAGGCTGTAAATCCATCATCATGAGAAAATTAGTCATTGTGCATACGAACGTGTTCCAAGATCAATATATCCATGCCAGTGATTTTCTCTTTGACTCGAGGATCATATTTCTAATACAATCAGCTGTGAGCCATGTTGTTTCTATTTGCTCTTTCTGGGACAGAACATAGTGCGCAATTTGCTCCTGTACTGATTGGTCTCCACTGATAGGTGCTCTTTAACTGCAGACCAGTTTTATTTAGAGAAACTAAATATTCACCTGAGCCTGTATCTGAACCTGTCTTGGCATGGGATGCACAATTCTATTTGTATTATTTGTACTTTCTGTCTCTCTCTAAGTTTGTCTGGTCTGGTGCTGCATGGCCTGCAGTTTATATCAGCATGCAGTCTTTCTCTGATATTATGAGCACAGGATACCATGGTGGAGCAGGTGGAGTGGGCAAGAGATGTCCCACCAAGGTGTCCTAGCCACATCCAACTTTCTTTATTTGTTTCTCTCTCTCTCTCTCTGTCTCTCTCTCTCCCTTCTTTTTGTGTCTCACCTGTGTCTTCTTCACTCTGAGACACGACTCAGGCCTTTGGCCTCAGTTCCTGGAATTTGACGCGTTTTGAAGAAAACTGAAGAGGTCAGCATTTGGATGCGACACAAAAATGTCCAGTCCCCCCACTCCCCGTACCCCTCCACCACCCACTCCCCCAATGTCGTCCCCCCCCAACCTTTCCCTCTTGTCCAGTGCCAGTGGAGGGGGAGTGAGACAGAGGTAGAGAGGGATGGCCAGTACAGGAATGCAGTCGACGCCAGCTTGCTCTTTTGGCCTTTCAGGGGCAACCAAGCATGTCCCACTCAGATTTTATCCTCTGCTGCTCTGTACTGGAGATAAAAGAGCCAAACCTTGGCTGTATTACAGAAACACTGAATAGGAGAGAAAGTGACTTTGTGTGTGTGTGTCTGTGTCTGTGTGTGTGTATGTCTGTGTCCTGTGTGTGTGAAGGTGAGTTTGTTTGCTTCAATACCCTGGCCAAGGGAGGGGCAGTAATCAGTCAGACATTTTTGGGGGAGCTGGGGTGAGGGGGGGGGTACAGATTCTTCCAAATCAACAAGCCAAGAGGCTTCAGCCTCTCCTCGATAAACATCACAAATCTTCACTGACTCTGCTTCTGCTATACCCCACTTGCTTAAGTGTAAGGAATGATACACAAATTAATTTGTTTTCCTCTCTCTGCAGCCGACGTGTACAAAAACGTGTATCATGTGAAGGCCAACTGTTTTTAGTTTAGTTCCGCCAATATCAGGGCCCCTGACATAAACAACCCAGGAGGGAAAGCAACCACACAGCAAGGTTTGTTCCTTGTATCCATACATTTGTATACATTTGCCCCTTTACCCTTCTCAGTAGACATGACACTTTATCTGCTGGTGCTAGATTAAATACTTAAGCAGAGATGTGGATGTTTGAGGTCAACGTACAGGACGGAACAGCCCAGATGCAGGCTGTTTATTCAGAGGATGCTCTGAAGATGTTTCTTTTCAGAATGTTAAATAGAAGGCACATACATTTTCCAAATCCCTGTCGGTTTCAAAATCAAGACAAAAATGTGCATTTTTGAAGTGCATTTTTTTTTCTTTCCATCTTAGACTAAATAAAAATGTCTATGTTATTAATCATTCAAGAAAAAAAAGATGATCATAAGAATATTTCAAACTGTGCCCCCCATTGGTGGCCCATTTGTCTGTCTGTTGTTCTTCCAACTTTACCATGTCTGTGCCTCATCTCCTTTACTGCGTCAAGTTAAGTACTTCCACTTCCCGCTGTGTTTATGAGGGACCTCTGTGCTCTCTCCCATAGCTTAGTGACCTAATTTCATCCTGAAGTCATCATCAGCTCCAGTTAGCCAGACAAACTCTTCTTCTTTCACTCTCATGTGATTGACAGTTTTGGGGTCATTGTTCCTGTAAGGGCCAGGACCTGCGTTGTTGGACTTCTTCCCCCATCCAGGCACCCTATAGTTGAGAAGAATGCTGACATTAGCATATGGAGCTTGTACCGTTGTGCTCAGTGCAAATGATCTCTGTTCTGTGCTCTTTTACTTTCCTGTGCAGTACAGTTCCATCAATACTGTTGATCCTGGTGGTGGAAACAAATCAAAAACTTTTGCGGTGTGGAATGTGTTTTATTTATGTTGTTGCTGCTCAGGGCCAAGGTCCGCTATTCAGCTAGGCAGAACCAGAACCTGCTGCTCACAGCTGGATTTGCGGGGACCGGCTTGCTGGGAGGCCTGGATGTGGGGAATGCAAGAATCAGATTTTTCCTAACAGCCAAAGACCTTCAGGGCCCAATCTTCAGTTGGGACATTTCCCCATCTCTTCTAATCTTAGTGGACAAGTCCATGTTTTTGTTTTCCGAAGGGCACATGTTGCAGATGCTCTCTGTGATGGCAGACCTTGTATGGCTAATGATGTGCATCAGTAAGATTTTCTGGTTCATTGGTTGATTTTTCATTCATTGGCTGTTCTGAGGGCTTTCGCAAGTCCAGTCATTGGTTGTTTGGTTGAATGTCATTTGGTCATTTGCATTGTGTTTAACTCTCTGTCTCTCTCTCCCTCTGTCTTTCTAGTTGAAGGATCAAGAGAAGGCAGCTACTGCAGCACACACATACTTCCAGGCCAACCCAGAACATGTAGAGATGGGTCGTAACCTGGAACAGTACAAGAGCCTACAGGGAGTGGACCCCAGGCATTTTATTGACAGAGAAGCCCGACCACATCAGGTATTCAGTCACAAAGACAACTTTATTACAGTTTTATGCAATGGATAATACTAGACACTATATTGTTTATCTAAATATATTTAAAGGTTAATTTTCCAAATTCACTGCACAAAGATTCTCACTGTCCTAATTATTAGACGGGCACCTTATGCCACTCTGACCATTTGTGCAATTATTCGAGTAGTTACTGTGACACCACTTGCTTTTTGGTCCTAAACCATGAATTTACAGGCACACGTTAGCAAAATTACATTACCCACAAATGCCAAAAACACAACCGTCACTGAAACACTTATTTAGAGGTCAGACAGGAAGTCATTTGAAGGCCAAATGAGGAAAAGGCCTCTCTTTTGTACCCATTGTCTTCGTACCCTGCGGAAGCTGTTTTGTTTTAATTGAAGCATGTGAAAGGATCCTGTCTTGTTTACAGAAAGCCTTTGCAAAAGCCGTGAAGCTGTACGAGCAGGGGGAGTACGGCAAGGCCATCCCGTTTTTCGAGGAGGCCCTGAAACAGTACTTCAAGGCTGACGAGGAGTGCCGGGCACTCTGTGAAGGGCCCCAGAGATTCGTGGAGCAGGACCATGTGCTGTATCGCTACAGCCTTCATGAGCTCATCTCAGGTGAGACACTAAGGGGACAGCCAGCAATTATCTTACAGCAGGAAAACATCCGCATTTACATGCACACTGTATTTATATTTATACACTCAAATATACTATACCTGCAAACTCAATCACCATCTTCCCTTTGGTTGATTCTGGCACAAATACCAATTTCTGTCAGACTGGCAGACGTCATTCGGAACAACACACAAGACGTAACAGACCAAACCCTTGCAGTCTGCAGTCTGACTCCATAAGCTGAAATTCACCACGCCCCTACTTTTCTTTCTCTCTCTCTCTTTCTCTCTCTGTCTCTGAATTAATTTCAGATGGAAAATCTTAGTAATATCTGCATATCCAACTTTGATATCTAAAATCTCACACGACAGTGTAGTTTGATTAATTGAGGTGGAATGTGGAGAGGTTGTGCATTTTAAATCAGATTAAATCAAGAGGAAAAAAACATTTTCCCAAGAGAGCCCTGGAATTAGAATGTATGTCTTATTATTTTCGTAGCCATATGCAGGTTATGACTGCTTCAGCTAGGTCTGACCACATCGACTGGGATGATTAATTCCATCTTCCGTCAACCTGGAATAGTACTTAAAGTCAGGCTACCTTGTCTAGTTAAAGCGGCCAGTCGATCTTCATGCAAAACGTGTCATTGTAAATGAAGTCATCTGACTTGGTCTCCTCTGTGTCCTGTTTTACTGATGTGACCTTAAAAAAGGGAGAAGATCTCTCATCCTTTCTCACTCTCCCTGTAGTGTGTGTGTGTGAATGTGTGTGTGTGTGTGTGTGTGTGTGTGTGTGTGTGTGTGTTCCACAACACTCAGCTGCACTCTACTAATGTGCCTGGTTAATGCCCCCCAGTTTTATTTGGCAACTCAAACCCTGAGATATACCTGTAATACACTCACTAAAGACATGTTAGGATCGTCTCAAGACGACCAAGATGGCACCATCCCTATTAGGTTAAGAGAAGGATCTGCATTGCTTGTGTTTGAAGCTGAGACTTCCACTCAGCATGTGCACAGCAGCAGCAGACAGTGCCTCTCCACCCTCCCTCTCCTCCTCCTCCTCCTCCTTCGTTCTGCTGTCGTGATCGTAACTGCTAAATGGCTTTGCGAAAGCCAACGTCTGGGCCTCGCTCTCACGCTGCACCCCGCCACATCAAAGGAAGCTGCGGCCCTGATGAGCCCACTGGGATGATCTCATCTCAGAGAGGAACCTCATTTCCCCTTACTATTTTTCCTCTTGCACAGAAATGACCGCAGGTGAATCTGCTGGCAGAGGTGATGTGTCAGCACTTGGGTCTGCTGAGATCGACACAGGCTGTAGTCTGTTTACTCAGATTCACTCAAACCAGACTCTCCTTCAAGGGAATCAAAAGGGTGTCCTTGCATTTTATCTGTTTTCAAAGAGAGTGAGACATGCTTGTTCCTTCACCTGAAATGACTCCAGTTTGCTCAGGGAGCACAGAGTAGAGGTCAGGAAAATCCAATGTCAAATATTTGTTATTGTAGTTTCTCAGTTTGCATTGAATCATTTAGTAAATGACTCCAAAATGTCAAGTGTAATCTGTGTGCAAGATGTTGTGACACACAAAGACAGTCCACGATCTTCACATAGTCCAAAACATAATTATGGCCTGAGAAGATTTTCAGAATGCTGTTGTGTCCTTCCATGAACTTTTTTGTGTGTGTCGCAACATGTTGATGTGAATGGGCTGTGATAATCGTTCTTGCATCTTTCCTTGGAACAGGAGGATGCACAAAGGCACCAGAGTTGTTGACATAGCAGACTGCAAACTCACAACTCACAACCTGGTTCCAATCTCATCTGTGTTTCAGATCACTATACCCAGGTCCTGCACTGTGAACATGAGTGTGTGAGGGATTTGGCCACTCGTCCTGGACGCCTCTCACCCATGGAGAACTATCTGCCTCTACATTACGACTACCTGCAGTTTGCCTACTTCAAAGGTAAGATGTCACAAATTGCACTAGTTCATACTTTTTTTTTTTTCTTTTCATTTTTTTTTGTATTTTGTCATTTTAAATGTTTGCTATTTCAGAATGGGTGAATATTTTTTTACTGTCCTTTTCACATTAGAGTTTTTCATTTTTACTATGAATTTTGAACCATTCCTTCTTAACCACCTACCTAGGGAAAGGAAGTCCCCCCTTCCTTTTTCACTTCACTGTACAGGTCTTTCAAATCAAGGAAAATCAGTGGGCACCTGGCTGGCATTATTTAAAATCCTATAAAGCTTTTCACAAGCTCGAATCACTCTCAACAGATGCCTCTAGTAAATAACATTTATTTGTCCATTTATTTATTAATCCTGTGTGACAACACATCAGTTTTACAGTGTAGTGAATAATATGGTGTGTCTTCTTGTGTAGTAGCCATTCAAGAAAAGCAATTATCCCCCGCCCCCCCCCCCCCTCCCCTTGTTGGTTTTTGCCTTGTGTAGACATGAACTAATTCTGTTCAGTTGCGGGATGATAGAGTTGGCGCTCTCCGTTTTATTGTTAGACGTATACTATTTTATGTCAAATGAGATATATGTGAAGATCATTTTGTTCACTAAATAAAAAAAATAATTTGTCAAATGTAGACATTCTTTTGTTATACAAATGTAAACATCGCTTGAATGTCACCTCCGAATAAATGTGGCAATTCTGTTGACGAGTATCGAGGTCCTCCATCCTGACGCTGCTCGTGATGCCAGCTCTAATCGAAAAGTCAGCTCCACTTTCTCGGCTCGGCCTCCCGTGGCTTCACAGGAAATGTTCTGTGACCCAGCCTGTCTCAGTAACATGTAGGATTTTACAGAGCGAAACGCATAGACCCCTTCTTTGTTACACGTCTGGAAAAGTAATGAGGATTGACTGGCAATGTGTAAACGCTCCTCGCAGTGGACCAGAAGGAAGTGATTTGAGAGTTTTGAGCCTCACAGTTCTCATGGGGTGCGTATTGTTCTGAGTAATGCACCGCAGTGTTATATAGTCCCTCAGCATGTACCTCTGGGTGCTAAATAAATACAAACAGCCCAAAAAAAACACCACACGGCGAATATGATGCGTTTGGAATATGCTCAAACAAGCTCCCTAAGCCTTTGTGTATGCAAATACAGCACCCACAAAACCCCCACCAGACTTGTTTTGCTTTGACTCATCCAAGGAAATCCATCAAGTTCGCAAGCAATTAGCAACATGCCCTGAGGGATTCAGTTATTTACTTCATACCACTGATACTCGCGCACCCACAATCTAAAACCTGTCCTCCAGAAAAAACACTTTTTAACAAGTTAAAACCTTTTTTAACTCGTTTTTTATTAATCCAAAGAATGCACTTTCAAAACAATGTCCTGTGGCCGGTCTCAGTAGATTAATAAAGGAGACAAGGTCAGCTATTCTTATACCAGAATTAAAGAGTTTACAAGTTAACAAGTTTAACGGAGATGTCCATTTTATTCTCTTTCTCTCACTAACACACTCCGTCATTCTCTCTCTCTTTCTCCCCCTTTGTCTCGATTTTTCCTTTAGTTTCCACTATCTCAGCCTCACTGATGTTTGCTCCATCGTGGTCATAGACCTGGAATGTTGTATACGATGACTTTCCAATACTCGGACACTTTGATCTATCCAGGGTCTTTAACAGATTTGTCTAAGGTGTTTCCAGAGGAGCTGACACTCTGATCCATCCGCTGTGTTTAATGCCTTCCAGAGAAGCCATGGCCTTTACTCCCTGAGTGGCAACAGATAGTGAATGGGGTTCTTTAAGCTCCCTTTACATGGTTTACACGGAACAGGAGCATTTGCTGATGAACCCTCAGTACTGTCTGTCCTCTCCTCATCTATCTTTCTGGCATTCTGAACCATGTTCTGTTTCTCGCTTTTCTCTTTGTGAATTGCTTTTATCTTCCTCTTAAACGGACCATCTTATCTTTCTGTCTTAATGGCACTCTCTCTGTTTCTTTTTTTTTTCTTTTTTTTTCCCCAAATCCCCCTCTCCCCATTTATCTCCCTCCACCTTGTCTGAATCTTTTACGGCGCAATTTACTTATCTTCCTTTCTCTTTCACCCACCCCCTCCTGCCCTCCCCTTCCCCCCATCTATCTCCCCTGCACAGAGGAACAGCTCCAAGAGGCTCTGGCATGTGCTCTGTCCTACCTGCTGTTCCATGAGGGGGACGAGTTCATGACTGACAATGTGGAATATTACCAGGAGGAGCTGGGCCACAGCATAGGCCCCCGCGAGGTGAGAGTCTCCGCAGTACACACTTTATGAGAGAATTAAGATGTCTGTCCCAAACACCCTGACCCCTGGCTGAGACATGTTGCACCCTATAGCTCAGCCTGGGTCTCTTGTGGGAGTATTTATACGGCTGGTAGGGTTTCACTGGCGTGGTCAAGAAGTACTAAGACTGTGACCATGGCTTGATGGCTGTGGGTTTCAGCACGTCTGTTTAAACTGCAGGAGAACGCTAACCCTCCACTGATGACCTGCGAGAATTTCACAGACCTCCAAAGCCATTCTCTCCAGCAGTGTGTGTAGCAGCCATTAACATGGTTGTTTATGGCTTCTAAATAAGAGCCATATGTAACAGCATGTTTTTTCCCGAGTGTCTCTTATATTCACAGTAATGCGCTATACAGTATGGGATTGAAAAGAGCAACCCCACACAGCTTTGCTCGTACGGGGGGTTGGTGGTGGGGGGGGGGGGATGCCTGGTTCCCATTAGCGAAGGAGGATGCACGTGAGTGCCAAAATCTCTTCTCTCCACCCCTCTCTCAGCTCCCCAGCTACGGCTTCTCCACAAGTGGATATGTGAGGACTTATTTATGAGTGTGTGTTTGTGCACGTGCTTGTGTGTATGTGTACATGGATATATTCTGAGCACGCACATCTGTTTGTGTGTGTGTGTGTATGTGTGTGTCTGTTTTGGGGGTATGACAGCAGCTCCTCACTCCTCTCCTGGCTTTAAGCACTCTTAACCAGAATCAATCTCCCCCCGGCCACCCCCTCATATTGGCCAACAGAAAGTGCCAGAACAGCAGAGGAGGACAGCTAGAAAGAGAGAGACGGCGGAGAGAAAAAAAGAAGAGTGAAAAAGAGAGGGGGAGATTGAGTCTCTGAGAGACCAGGCCGTGCCAAGGCACTCCTTGCATTTCAGGCACTGGTAGGAGTGGTGCCCAGTCTGTGGGAGGGAGAAGAGGGATATGTTGACATGCCAGAGCTGGGCCTCAACAATCTGTGTGCTGTTTGTGTTACGGAATGGGAGGAGGCGATTCTTCCCCTTATTTTTCGACCCCCTACCCCCACCCCCACCCCGAGCCCACTCCCACCGCTGCCACTGTAGTTGCAAATGCTACTGACTTCTCCAGTTTCCAAACATTGGAAAGCTCCACAATCGCTGCCCACCTGCCTGCCCGCCCGCCCGCCTGCCTGCTCCTTCCATGCTCCTCACACACTGCCACTGAGGGGCTCCAGTGCCGAAGCACGCTCTCTGTTTTGTCTGGGACTGGAGATCGCGGCGGGCTTCACTCCAGTCCAAACATCTCCTTTGAGCGTGGGCCAGGAGTGACTAATAAAAAGTGCTGTCGAGACATTTGCCAAGAGAAGGATGGGGAGTTTGACAAGAGAGGGAGCACGAAAGAGCAGAGAGCAGAGATGGTACCACACTTCATTAAGTTCCGCACCCAGGCGAGAAAATGTTTGGTTTTACACACTGGGACAGACATATCTTGGAAACAGTGCCACAGAACTCTACAAATGTCATGCTAATCACACCAGGGAACACTGTAAAAAAACACCTCAAGTGCTGATCTCCTGTCCACTTACCTAGGAATAGGACAGACCATCTCATTCACACATTGGTAGTTCAGTGCTTATTGTTTGTGTAGCATCTACTGAATACTGAAATAATTTCAACCAATCCTTATTTTTTTTTCCTTCACTGTGTTGCCAGGAGGCTGACTGGTACTTCAGGCGTCACAAGCAGGAGCTGGAGTTGCTGCTGATGGGCAGTCAAACCATGGGAGTAGAATATACAGAAGGGGTATGTCACAAATTGTGCGATTGTGCTCAAAGTAGAAAAATCTACCTTGTCAGCCAGATCTGAGATTACAAGCACTGCATGTTTTTTTGCATAACTAACTGCAGCATTCATAACAGCATTCCGGTGTTTTTTTAGGCCCAATTATACAACACATGGCCACAGAATTCAAAGAATGTTAAATTCTGTATTGTCCAGATGTCCACTGAAGCTAGCATGCAACAAGTGTCAGCTGCATCAAAGCATTCAAAGCATCTCAAAAACAAAAACTTCAGTAAAGACTGCACATAGTACATAGCACATGGCCCCTAGAATGAATGTGTTTCACCTCCTAGGATCTGTATGGCTGTATTACGTTGATTACGAATAGGCAAGAGAGAAATGGGGAGATGCATGCTACCTGTCAATGTACGGCTGTAGCCAAACTAAGGAATTGGTGTCCACACGGGCTTCAGAGCTACCATGTAAGATCTCCATCGCCCTCTAGTGTTACCATCAGCACAGTTACGTTTGTGCAGCTCAGCCCGGCAAATTTTGTCCACCAGTGACTTTTTACACAGTTTGCCGTTGTCATGCTTATTTTTGTGAGCATAGGAGGAATGTTTAGTTCAATCTTAACAAACTTTGGAAATATAATGTGTCTTGTAAATGTTACTTTCTTATGTGAAATGTCCTCATTTCTCTGCTTCAAGATGGAGCGCAATGACGTGAGCTAGTCTTCATTGTAGAGAGTACTTATTAAAAAAAAAACATTAGATTGTTGTACAGTGTCATGTGGAAGGCAACCACATTATGTATGTTTAGGTCCATTAACATTATTATTATTATTTTGTTTCTTTAGAATTACTGGAGCAGCTCAGGTGGCAGAGAGGATGTCAACAGGTATGTAGGAACACTGATCTAATCCCACATGAGAAGCCTAGTGCATTGCAGTACCCTCTATGCTGTAATCACTGACTAAAGTGCATTGCAGTATCCTCTACGCTGTGCTTTGTGTATGTTGCTTTAAACATCTCTGTTCAAACGACCTAGCTTGCTGTAAAGATGCTCACAGCCTGTACTTGTGCACTAATTTTGGTTTCCTGTTGCTCATGTAAGATGCAGATTAAGTTGATATGAGCCATTGTTACGTATCATGAAATGACTGTATCAAGGTGCATTAAAAGTGTATTGAAAACAATGTGGCATTGGTTGGGTAAGGTGGTTAAGGTTTTTCTGGCTGACACTCTCCCCCTAGAATCCCCTCTGGTACTGATGGTTGGATGGAGTATGTGCCAATCTCAGAGAAGAAAAATGCCACAGTCACTGTAGTGCAAGAACTGAAGGAAGGTAGGTAACTCTCAAAAACAGCTTTGTATTAGCTGTACATTTTTTAATATTGTTGGTCTTTCTAGAACTTCATACAGATACATAGATAGTTTCAGCATAACTTAATCTCCTTTTGCTTTCATTTCTGGTAACTTACCTCCTACCCTATCTGCTTCTCTTTGTGTGTGTGTGTGTGTGTGTGTGTGTGTGTGTGTGTGTGTGTGTGTACAGGAGGACCACTGCTGTATGACAATGTGAAACTGGTCCAGAACTCTGAGGATCTCAACGGGACTCAGCGTGTCCTTCTAGATGATGTCATCTCTGAGGACGAGTGCATTGAGTTGAAAGGACTCGCTCATGTAAGACCACACCTCAGTTATTAGATGCTTTGGGCTTACTCCTATTCGTTATATACAGATTGCTCACAATGACATGGTGCCAATGCCAAACTGTTTAAATGCTCTAAGAGAAAATCCAGGTATCGGCTTAGTGTCAGTGTGGATCTTCTGGACAACCGAAAAGACATAATAATGGCTGTCTTTAGACAATTGCATAGTTTTATGGTCAATTAGGTTGTCATAACAATTTTGTAGAAAATTGATCTTAATCATGATGACCCTGTTCATTGAAACAGATGACGGGTGGTTTGAAAGTTTGGCCATTCGATATGTGCATCGGCCAGATTAGTAAATCTCATGATCTCCACCACTGGCACCATTCTTTTACAGCGCTGCTGGATATTTAGTTTAAGGGAGTTGCACTTCGATTAATGTAGCTTGGCTAGACCAGAAATGAGCAAACCATTTGCAAACATGATGTGTGCCCAGATATGTAAATTATCAACCAAAAATACAGCTGAATAAATTAATATACTGTACCAGTTAGCGTGTGGATTGATATCTATCAACCACAGAAGGCTGGAAAATAAAATTTAAATTCTCATTGCTCAACATTTTATATATCTCAGAACATTGTTAAAATATATAGGCCAACCTAATATTGTTCAGTTGAGTTCGGAGCAACATAGGAGTGCATCTAAACAAGGGCTTTGAACCAGATTTTTTTCCTAATTGGTTCGTTCTGAACAGAAACAGTATTTTAACATTTCTGAACAAAAAAATTAAGTTCCGGAACCGGTTAATAACATTCCATGTCAGCTGTGGGACTTACAAAAACATAGGCTGATCATCGTGACTTTAAAAGGGTCTTATTATGTCTCAATCCTCATAAAACATTAAAAAGCACTATAGGCTGCATTATGACACACTTAATTTCAATATTATACAAGAATTAAGACAAGAAAAACTTTTGCCATGTTTTTTGTTGCCAAACTAGTTTGAGAGATCTGGCAAGGTTCTCTGAATCATTTCTTCTATGGAGTGAACGACCGGAAGTGAGCCTCACTAATCATATTACGCTTAGAAATCAAAGAACAAAAAATAACTGTTATTAACCAGTTACCATTATTTTTTGTAAATGATTCTGATCCGGAACATAAAAAATGTACAGTTTCTGGTTTCGTTTCTGTTCCTAGCAAAACATAAAAAGTTTCTGGTTTTCGTTTTCTGAACCGGTTCAAAGCCTTGATCTAAACCGCTCTTGAGACTCAGTTTTATCTGACTGTCTCTCCTCAGGCTGTGACCATGGCAGGGGACGGCTACAGAGGGAAAATGTCCCCCCACACGCCTAATGAGAAGTTTGAGGGGGCCACCGTGCTGAAGACTCTACAGGTAAGGGTTCATGTGTCTGCGTGTGATCTGCTGAAACTTTTGTGGTGCGTACCGAAAGTTACTAAGGCACACGTCTTCTGATGTACAAAGGTCAGAATTACAAACGGTTGACAAATAACTGTGCAGGACAAGATACTGTGATCATGGGATGGTAAGGCAGTTAATGCCTAACGTAGTCTAGATTTATACAGTGTTTGATGAGTGAGAGGCTGTGTGTGTGTGTGTGTGTGTGTGTGAGAGAGAGAGAGAGAGAGAGAGAGAGAGAGAGAGAGAGAGAACCCAATGGCCATAAGCACAATGTGTCATGTATTTCTGTGTATATGCACAATGCATCATCCAAATAAACACCAACATACTGTATGCATTTATGTCTTCTTCAGTATGGCTACGAGGGACGTGTCTCTCTAAAAAGTGCTCGTCTGTTCTACGATATCAGCGAGAAGGCACGGAAAATAATTGAATCCTATTTCATGCTGAACTCCACTTTGCACTTCTCCTATACACACCTGGTGTGCAGGACTGCTATTACAGGTACCCAACTTGATACACTCTCAGAGCAGAATCGTGCTTACCCCTCTCACAGAGACAGTGGTCATCAGTAGGGGTGTAAACAATTTCATGATGAGAGCACCACATGTTTTGGGGCAGTGAGGAGTGACAAGATGTGAGTCAGGAGTAGAGGGAGAGAGAGGGGGATGGACTGGGATTAAGAAATGACTACAGTTGGCATTTAAACCCAGGTCCCTGTAGATAATTGAATGTGGAGAGGACACTACAGCAAACCACTCTACACATACATTCTTTACCACAATTATTGATGTGTTGTTGGGATTTATTCTCTATCACTATAGTAGTAGTTCAGAAAAGTTGTCTTCCTGTAAAAAGAAACATTCAGATGGATGGAGTTTATATTGTATATTAGGTAAGTATAAATACATTTTTGATCCTGTGAGGGAAATTTGGTTACTACATTTAACCCAATTGGGAATCTGGTAAAATGCCTACACAGTTAACACATAGTGACATGAAGCACACACTAAATCCGGTGCAGCTGCCTTCTACAGTGGTGCATGGGTAACAGTGGGGGGTTAGGTGCCTTACTCAAGGTCTGCTGGTTTTATATGGTAATATATGGTTTATATTAAACAGTCTGTGGCTTGAGGTAATTCACAGACTTAAGGTGGTTCTCACGTAATTTAGCGCCAAAATCTTTGGGTTTTCCATTTGAAGACTGCTTGTGGTACTTAGGCATTGTGTCATTGCTTTGAAGAGCATAGTGTGTGAAATCTAAGCCTAGGCGTGACCAAACACTGGTTTAGTCATCAACCTTGAACACATCCACCAAGAGCTGCTGTAGCTTTTTGCAATACAACAAAACACAATGGGTACTAGGTACTGTCTTGTCCAAAATGGTCCAGGTATATTAATAATTCTTTAAACCTCCAAATGAAGATCTTCCTGCTCAAGAAATTATTTTTTGCCTGTGCACTGAACATTAAAAAAAAGATGGTTGCAAAAAGCTTTCAGGTCTGACAGGAAAAGAGATGTAAACATTCTAAATGGAATGTTGTGACAAGTCCTGGTTGTTCGTGCTTGTTTTTCAGGTCAGCAGGACCACAGGCATGACCTGAGTCACCCTATACATGCTGACAACTGCTTACTTGACCCAGAGGCCAATGAATGCTGGAAAGAGCCACCAGCATACACCTGCAGAGACTACAGGTGAGAAAATTACACACTATACACAGACAGACATTACATTTGGCACTCATTCTGTCCCTACCTAGAAATAAGTTGGGTAATGGAACTCACAACGATGGCATCTTTATAATATAGACATTAATTGGTTGGAAAACCTTTTTTTAAGTGTTTTAAACTATTCTAGCTTCATTCACTAAACCGAGCATCTATATTATAGAGAGAATTCACAACTAAGGAGGAACATTGCAGATCAAATTTCACCCTACTGCCCTAACCCTTTCAAGCAATTTGTTGAATTTGACTTAAACAGTATTGAATGAGGATACTAGTAGTAGTTGTAATAGAACTAGTGGTGACTTTAAATGTACATATTAGTAAACCTTTGTGAATTTGACTTGTTTGTTGAGTCATGCCATCTGTACGTATATCCTGATTAACCTGTGTCTTTGACAGTTTAGAGTTTTTTCTAAAGCAAAGTTTGTACACTTTCACTAAGTAGTAAGGTAAAATAAGGTGAATGTTCAGACAGGCAGCCTGTTGATGTTCATAAGCCATAGTGGAGTAAGGCGTGCTGCCGTGCTCATTTCCTGAGCTGTGTGCAGAGGTGTTTGCATAGTGGCGAGGGGTTTGCTTAGCAAAGCTGTGGTCTTCTGTCTTGTCTTGGTCTGATCTCTCGGCGCCGCACCAGAGAGCAAAGGACAGAGATGCATATGTCCAGGCTGTACTACCTGGTAATTAACTTCTCTCTTGATCTTGACTTAACTAGTGCTCTCCTGTACCTCAATGGGGACTTTGAAGGAGGAGAGTTCATCTTTACAGAGATGGATGCCAAAACAGTCACAGTAAGGGCCATGGTCATATTCTTCAACATAGGTTTCAATGTCAATTCAAAAACAATTCACCCCAATTGAATTCAACCAATTTTTTCATAACAACAACATAAATAATGTACACTATCAATAACAATAACTGTTGTTATTTCCAAGGCCCAGGTAAAGCCTCGGTGTGGTAGAATGGTTGGCTTTTCATCAGGAGGAGAGAACCCCCATGGTGTGCGAGCTGTCACCAAAGGCCAGAGGTGTGCTGTGGCCCTATGGTTCACACTGGATCCCCTCTTCAGAGAACTGGTGAGAGAGAGAGAGAGAGAGAGAGAGAGAGATAGAAAGAGAAAAAGAAAGTACTCAAGTCAATGTGGCTTCAAGTAAAACATATAAAAAAGAGTATAGTCTACATTCTTTGTGCAGTCTACAACTTCGCATAAAGAAATGCACAAAGGTGATTCTTAGTTAATAAGGGCCATTTTTAACCAAGGAACTGAGCTTTATGGTGCAGTCAGAAAGAAAGAATACTACTTACGAAGGGTTATTCTGGCATTTGTATCCTTCTGACTTAAAGGAATTGAGAAAAATAAGAAAAATATATATTAAAATAATAAAAATTATATTCATTTGTCTAATAATAAACATTCAAATCCATCTTCTCTTGTTCTATGTTACCCTCTTTGCAGGAGAGACTTCAGGCAGATGAGGTTATAGAGGCTTTGGACAAAATCCAGCAGTGGGAGTTGGACAGTGAGGTCGAAATCAACCCCAAAGATGAATTGTAGCGGTGAAAGTCGGACTCAAATCATTATCTATTTATTTATGATGGTGTAATGAGAACAATTCTATTTTTGTATTGTTTGAGAGAATGAAAGTATTTGTTGTATGATTGTGTGTGTGTGGGGGGGGGGGGGGGGGTGTATGTTTGTGATGTTTTTTGTATTGTACACAGAGCTTTTAAATCTTTCAGCCATTCTTCATTTCATCCCATTGTTATACCTGACCAATCACTGTGTGAATCCACAAAGTTATGTGACTTTGAAGGAACACTGGATTGAAAAAGTAGAAATCTTAACACTGTGCCTAGTTCATGTTTGAGCTAAATTGGTGTATAAAGAAATGAATTTGCATGCTTCACTTCCAACAGCTATATTCAGCTCATCAGAAAATGAGCCACACATCCTGGTCTCAGCCACTTGAAGTAAAGGTCACATAATAACACGTGTAGAACAGCTACGTTTAGATCTTCTATCAGCCATTAGTGTCATTAGTTTATAAGCAAAGCCAAGCAAAGCAAGCCACTGTGTGTTTTAATTGCAAGCGATTTGCATTATCAAGATTTATGTTTCCTCACACTGTAATGGGCATATTCACCCACTGAGCCTTGAAGACATGCTTTTATATCTCACTTGAAAAGTTGATATGTAGTCAGTGCATTATTTAATGAGACATTAACATTGTCTAGTCATGGATATTAGCAGCATATTATTGGTATGGTTATGTTGAGGGATTTGGCTGAATTTTTTGGGCATTCAATTTATGACTGAAAAAGTACAGGCAACCATGACCGGTGCTTGTGTTGTATTTTTTTATGTTCTTTTTTTTGTAGACTTCATAGTTCTTTTGTTTTAGTTTTCTTTTGTCTTTAAGTCATTTTGTGTGTGTGTGTGTGTGTGTGTGTGTGTGTGTGTGTGTGTGTGTG
>JAGFZM010000045.1:592537-682806 GCA_017657215.1 Limnothrissa miodon
TGTGTGTGTGTGTGTGTGTGTGTGTGTGTGTGTGTGTGTGTGTGTGACTGTGCACAGCTTGCGTTTGACCAGGCAATCTAGTAAAGTTGTTTATGTTGTCATATTTTATACTTCAGATTATAACTGTGTGGGAGTAGGGGTAGATGACTGCATGGCAGTTGGCACAGTGGTACACGAGTGAATGAAAACATCTGCTTTTCGCAGCTGTCAGCACTTGATATAAGGAGCTTTTATAAATAAAAGAAGTTATTTATTCCTGTTTCAAGGAATTTGAACTATAATGTGGCATACAAATGTCCTTTCTTTTCAAAAATGTCTGGTCACCTGTTAAGTTTACATGCACTGTCCTCATTGAGTGAGACTTCTATAATAGATTTTCAGTATTAAGCCTGTAATCACACTTTCCACAAATCACGCTTCAGAATTGAACAGGAGGGTGGCCACTTTTGTTTCTATTTAAATATATATTGTATTTAAGTATTCAATAACTCACTGAAAGGTCGCCTTTGTTGAAAATGCATATAAATTAAAGATATAAATCAAAGTAATTTTGTTTTGACTTCTTTTGGGGCAATGACATGTTTGGGTAGAGATGTCTTGTGTAAATTGAAAAGGATTTGGGCCTCAATTGCCGAACTTGAATCTAGGTTGAATATGTCCCGTGTTTTTTTTTTTTTTTTTTTTGGCGGTGGATTGCAACTTGTGCATTGATAAGACTAAAAATGGAGATGAATAACAACAAGAAGAGGAAGTTTTCGCCTGTTTGGGAGTAGCCTACTTTGATCAAATTTCTCCCATAAAGGTGGATTATGCTACAGTTTGATGGGCTAGACTGTGTTACTTAACATGTAAAAATATTATCATTAGCTTAATGTCATCATATGTTAAATTTACTTACATGTACAATATATCCATAGGTGAAATGTCAAATTCACTCCCAATTATAATTGAAATGATATTTTATTATATATTATTATTAATTACCGGTATATACGTAGCCTAATTCTATATTATTATTTCCTGAATTTATAGAAATGTGCCTGAAACTTCCTTAAATAAGCATGGTGCAATTTATTCCTGTTATATTTATTCACCACTAGATGGCCTTAGTGAGCATTTGAAACTTAAATGAGGCCTTGTGAAATGAACCTTTTTGCAACATATTTTGGTTAAAAGCTTTAAAGCTTCAACAAAGTCTCATCTTGCCATCACTATATCATATAAACATAGTCATTTTATACTACAATTATGGAGGCTATTTCCTGTGTCATTGCTGGGAATCTGAAGTACTTGTCAGAGTAGTGTTAGGATATGTCCACCAAACGTGTTATTTACACTGAGGGTTGGTATTAAAAAGAGGTGCTGCCAGCGCAAAATAACGCATTTGGTGGACACAGACCTATAATGCTGTACATCACTGACACAGACATGGCAGACATGTGCATGTTCAACGTGCTTTAGTTTCACTAGTGCATCCAAATAATGACAGAGAATGCTTAGAGAAGGAGAGCTTCACTGTTGCTGGCCTGATTGTGGCTGACCCTCTTTCCTCTTCACCGGTAGCATTATGGTGATCTTCAGCATGACCCACATTAAGTTAGTGATGCCCCACTACCAAATTTTAACCAAATTAAACACATTACCATGAGCTAAAAGCCTGTTAGCAAATAGGCAAGTTAGCACAGACAGACAGCCATAGCTGTGGCCTATTACCTGCTGCAATGATTTAAACTGACAGAAGATGTGGTTATAACAGTTTACACGTGTATGTATAGCCTACACATGCTCACATGGCCATGTGCCCAATGTGCATGTACAACAGCACAGCATGCAAGGATATCAAAAGTGCATACTTTCCATACTTAACTTGAAGAGTAGAAGTAATATGTAAAATTAGAGTCTGGTACTGACTTCCGTCCTCAGAAGTGAAAAGTATACTCTGAATGTAAAGTAAAAACAGTAAAGAAGTGATACGTAAAATAAGACTATTAACTTCATTAATAGTAAAAGAAATATACAAGCATTGTAAAGTAAGTAAGTAAGTAAGTAAGTAAAAAGTATACTGGACAATTTTGGTTGGAAGCAGACTAGCCTATGAATCACTGTAACAATCTGTAGAAAATACTTTGTTGTAAGTCTTTAAGTTTATCATATACAATACCAATTGTGTTAATGCCTTTATATACACACCCACACATGGCCTACTGTACATATATGCGCACCCACATATCAAGGGACACTTTCATGAGCTCTATAGTTTCCGGTTTAATTGTTCAGCTCTGAAAATGGATGGGGGGGGGGGGCAAAGACAGCAAAACCACATGTACACATTCAGCCCACATGTGTTTCCCTGTCACTCAACCCTAAACCATGTTTCTCCGAGAAAATAAAAAGTGTGTCGGCACTTCCTGTGTAGACTCAGTGAGGTGGCACATGGAAATTCGATGTTTGCTTCCGTTTGGAAGCCAAGCATTAAAAACTGGGCACATTTTTACAAAATCTAAATAATGACACAATTACACTCCTTGCACAACAAATCTGACAAAAAGTTAGTCTCTTTTGAAAAAAGCATTTGACTGTTGTATGTAATCAGTATTGGAGACACAGCTGCCAAACCAAACCATCAACTTTGAGTGTCGTTCACAAACCTAATCACATTGATGTCTAAAATTTCCATAACTGACCACCTCTGAATGAATGAGGTCTTCAGGGTTTCTCCGCACTTTAAGAATGTTCAATGCCAAATGCATAGCAACGTGTCTGAGATTACAAAAGGTCAACATATCTTAGGCTTTCAAGTCTCTTGTCTTCTGTGCTCCTCTCTCTCGCTCTCTCTCTTTTTTTCTCTTCTTTATTTATTCATGCAGGTTTGGTTCCAAGTGTAAACCTTCAAGTAAAATATTTTCTGTTGATTGTAACACTTTGGTGCCCCTTAAAGTCCTCACATTGCTCAACAATATCAATTACCATAAAAGCTTTCCTGTCCGCTGAATTCCTGGTGATGTGTGCATGGCTAGGAATGGATGATGATAATGAAAATAATTTTAAACTGCTTTTCCTCTCCTAAAGTTGTATTTTCCATCAGATTTACATTTGCTGCTTGTTTTTGGTGAGCTGTTTCTCATTACTTTAGATTTGTGAACAGTGTTGTAGATGTGTGTCATGTGTTTTCCCAGGGTCAACCTGGTTGGTTTTTTAAATGTTATGCACATCAAATAACCTGACTATTGTCTCCTCCTCCCAGCCCACTCGTCAGTCATCACGGTCTTTATGGTTTTCACAGGAAGACACCTCTTAGTTTCACAAAGACAGAGAAAAGAACTCACGAGTGCAGCAACAGAAATGAATCATATTTGTTGGGCAACTATTTTTCTTCTAATTGCAAGTAAGATTTTCAAAAGCTCTCAAGATGGAATATTTCACCAATGTTTTTTTCATTGAATAATGCTAAATGTGTAAATCTCTCTCACTCTCCTTCCCTTTTTTACGCATCTGCAGTTGGACAGATACACTATTCTGTGAATGGACTGAATGTACACCTAAACCCAGTGTTTAAAAGTGTCCGTCCTAATTCTCAGCTAATTCTCAACTGCAGTTACCCAATGCTAAATGCAGGCCAAATTAATTGGAAGGTCAGCATCAATAATACCATATCAAACTTCAAACGACTAGAAAATGACAGTCGTTTCAAAATGAATAAGGAAAAATACTGGGCCAGTATGACACTGGAAAATATACAGGTAAAGGACAGCGGATGGTATTTTTGCAAAGTCATTGTAGAAATTCCCATTCTCAAAGAATACTGGAGCAATGGAAGTAATATTGTCATTGGTAAGTATTACTAGCAAAATAAAATAAATATGTTGCAAAACAGAAAAATAAAAATATGGATTTCTCATGTCTTCATAACTATCAAGTTTTTACCTAACTTTCTTGGGAGGGTTATCGTTAAGTCAGCCTGTAAAATTATCTTCACCTTGTTGTGATTGGAGTCTTTTTTATCACATTGACAACATGTCAATGTTTGATTAATTCTTTTTTTACAGATGCGAGTGGCACTGCATATACTTCCATGATAGGTAAAAATGTTGCGGTTGTTTAATGTTAAACAATACTGTAAAGAAATATAAAGTGCAAAAGCTCCAAATACACACCTTAATAGAGAAGAAAAATTGGTGCAATATCTGTAATAAAACCATACATTACACAAACTAACCTTTTAATGTAGGATATGAGTGTATGCAATTTGTTTATGTGTGTGTGTGTGTGTGTGTGTGTGTAATGTATGTGTGTGTAAGTAAAACCAGTGTGAAAACTATTAAAAATCAAATGAGTGACAATGGTTTTCAATTGTGTCCATTTGATCTGACACCAAACACCAAATAATCTCACCATCTTTTAGGGGTATGGATTGGTGCCGGGGCAGCAGCTGCAGTCATCACAGCACTAATTGTCTTTTGGATTATGTGGCGGCGAAAAAGGTGGCGAGAAAGAGGTATGACAGCATTTTTATCATTGAATGAAATTCTCTAAATCTCAACCATTCAGTCACTAAAGAGGTGGCAAAATCTCTTATGATAACCTTGTGATCAAACGCTGTACCTGGGTGTTTTAGCACATCCACAACCCTTTGGTTGCATGCATTCTGTCTTTGTTGATCAAATTTAAATAATTTCTATTAGCACAAATGTTGTGTGAGGCTTTAAAATACTCCTACATAATGTACATCGCACAAAACAGATGAAGATCGAGGTCGAAACGTGATGCAGAGACAAGTTTGCATGCAGCTTATGAAACCAGCTCTATGAATGCTTCTTCAAAGGGATCAAACAAATATAAATCTTCAGGGTCCTCCTGGTCTGTTTTGGCCTCAGTGGTGTGCTGCTGTGAAAGAGCGTGGAGGTGGTATGTGGTTCGCGTGTGCAGAGAAACAGAGCTGATCATAGACATCAGTCTACCACTGTGGTTTCAGCTCAGGTGCTCATGCACACACTGATGAAAAACAGGGCCAAGAGCTTCAAGAAGTATTCAGGTTTTACAACTTTGTGAAGCTGTTTTTTATTACAAGATCCAACATTTAGAGGACAGACAACACAGCAATAGTGTGCTTAGTCTAGGCCTACTGTTGCATCTCCTGAGGCTACTTTAGATTTTGTAAAATGAATTTTAACATAATGTTATAACAGTCAGGGGCACCAGATTGATGATGTTTTTTTATTAGTGTATTGTAGCACTGTTCTTTCATTCACATACATTAAATACATCTTGGGTTACATTCTTTATCATGCTACAATTTTTTCTTTTCTTTTTCCTTTCCTCCTTCCCCTTTCTTTTCCTTTTCTTTGTGGTAACACCAGATAAAGGGACATAAGACAATAAATCACACAATCATAGATAGATAGATAGATAGATAGATACTTTATTGATCCCCAAGGGGTAATTCAAGGTCTCAGCAGCTTAAAAAATCACACACAACATAAACTACAGTGTACACAGGATGATAAGAAGCAAATCAACAAAACAACAAAAAAGGTGTGTGTCAAGGTAGTAGTGCAAATGAGTCCAGTAGTGCAACAGTGCAAGGTTAAAAGTCTAGTGTCTAGTCTAGTCTAGTCTAGTTATCAGGACAGAAAAAAAAATAAAATAAAAGTCTGGTGTTTGACGTCCACAACAACAACAACAACACACACACACACACAATAAGAAAGGACAGAAAAAGAGGGGGAAAAAAAAACAAAAAAAACAAACAAACAAACAAAGCTCCAGTGAATATCTCTATTTTATGAGTGTAAGTGCATGTGTGTGTGTGTGCGTGTAGGAGTGTCTACATGCAAGTCTGTAGTTTTTTCAGTGGATACAATTTATTCAATTTTTCCATTTGATCTCTGACTCTTAGAGTAATGTGCTCCATTTACAATGTTTGCTCTACTGTCTTGTCAAATGCCTGAGCATTTGAACGTTTAGTTTGTTTCCAAAGTCTGGTCACTTGCTTCATAGCCGTTAAGCATAGTGGTTTAAATATATTTCTATCCATTTTTAAGTATTTATTACTTCCCAAGATGTTTCCATGGTTGAGTGGATCTATAATATTAAGTATATTTTTAATGCCCATCATTACTTTTGGCCAAAACGCCTGGATTACTGAACAGGTAAAGAATTAGTGCACCGGATTCGCAATTTTCTCTCCACGTTGTCTCCAGCAGCTTGACTTGCATCTATCCAGAGTAATAAAGAATCTTTGACTTATTTTCCAAGCATATTCCTTCCAACATTTAGAATGAGTTTCTTTAAAATTTTATTTTAGAGATTCTCTCCATTCTTTGTCTGAAATGTCTATACTCAATTCTTACCCCCATTGTTCCTTTACCTTAGTTTCCATATCTATTGCATTTTGCAAGGTTGAGTAAATGTTTGCTCATTTTTGGGTACTTCTGGGCCTACTATTGTTTTCTACTATAAGTTTTAATATATAATTATCTACCCCTACCTCTTTATTTTGTTTAAGATAACTTCTTACTTGCAAATATTTATAAAATTGTTTTTGTTCTAACCCATACCTAGTTACTAATGTTTCGTATGATTCTATGGAACTATTATTAAGTAATTGTATGTATACTCTCAATCCCTTACTAGGCCATTGATCCAAAATCGTATCGTCTGGTTTAAAACCTGGGTCATGTACCATTTCTCTGAGCAAAATATTCTCCCTCTGCACTTTCAATCTTTTACACATTTGGTTCCAGTTTTTAATTGTATTACCTATGCAAAAGGTCTGAAGATATTTGTTTGTGCATCTATATTCAAGTATGGTAAAGTTGCAATTGATCCATTTGTTAGTTATTTTTCTATATCAATCACTTTTTCCTTTGAGTCCAGTCTCACGCATTTCCTTATTGTCAATTTCTGAATTGCATAGTAATAATTTTTTAAGTTAGGGGCACCCAGCCCACCTTTTTTTTTCTTGCATTAATAATTTATATTTAACTCTGTGTTTTCTGCTACCCCAGACAAAATTTGCAATTTAAAAAGCTGTCTGGTAAGGGGGCTGGTATTGCCTGAAATAAGAAAAGTAATTTGGGGAGAACCATCATTTTAATTGTTTGTACTCTACTGTATATTCCAGTTGGGATCTCTTTAAGTCCTCTGTTATTTCTCCAATTTACAGTAATTATTATCATACGATCCTTATCGCTATTATCGCAATCCTTATCGCTATTGCTAATACTTCAATATAAATAGCAAAAGTGGAGAGAGTGGATCGCCTTGTCTGGTACCTCGATATACGAAATGTCCTTTATAATGTTGCATTTGCTTTTACTCTAGAAACAGGATTACTGTAGAGGGCTTGCACCCATTGACAACATTTCTCATTTAATCCAAAAATTCTCATTGTCTCAAACATAATAGTCCAATTTACTAAATCAAAAGCCTTTTCTGCGTCCAGCGTCAGTAAAAGGAGATCTGTCTGTTCTAATTGTGTGCGATTCATTACATTCAAAGTTCTCCTAATGTTATCTGCCAAAATTCTTCCTGGTATGAACCCGCACTGATCAGCTGTTATTATGTCTGTTATCATGTCTTTTAATCTATTAGCTGGTATTGCAGAGATTATTTTGTGATCAGTATTGAGCAGTGATATAGGCAGGATTCACATTTTGATGCATCTTTCCCTTCTTTATATATTAGTGTAATTATTGATGAAGCCCATGTTTGTGCCCATATTCCTTTATCTATTGCGTAGTTATATGCCTCTACTAATAAGGGACTAATTTGATCATTAAACATTTTATAAAATTCATTATCCAAAATCCCCTAGGGATTTTCCCCTTTTAAAGCTCTATGTTTCTTTACTTCTTGTAACGGAATTTTGTTGGTTAACTTCAATGTTAAAGGGTACAACATCATTCTCTGTTATAGGGCACAAAATTTGAAGTGCCATCCTGCTAACAATGCTCTCTCATGTTTTTTTCTTCATCAGAGAACCCGGTGTACGAAAACACAAAGTCAAAGCTACAAAGATGTGGACCCAAACAGTCCTCTCCAAGACCATGTGTGCAAACAGATCGGAGCAGAATACTGACCCAGAGCATGGTGACAACCCCCAAGTCAATTCAAAGCTGTGAAAGTAAATCAAGAACAAATCTTTTTCCAAAATCGATTAGTTTTGAACAGAATGTAGCTACAGTTTCATCTGTAACTAAACCATTCACTAAGATAGACTCTTAACTTTGTTAACTGCAACGTGTCATTAATCATGATATGCAACCAACTTTATTTTCTGCATTTTGCTAGCTGTTGATGACGAAAAATCTTCTTTTCTGTCACTGCATTGCGTTCTGTGTCTGTTGATCTGCACAGAAAACCGTATATATGAGAACATGCATCCGACAACACGGAATGATGCACAGAAAACAATGGCTCCAAAAACATGTACACAAATTCAATTGAAGAATACAGCTTATGAAAACGCAAAGACTGCAACCCCAGCGAGGAAACACACAAACAAAATCAGAACCAAGGTGTAAAGGCCCTTGTCTACCAACAATTCACAATATTAATTTAATCGAGTTTTTTTATCATCTGTTTTCCATGCATTATAAAAAATGTGTCTAAAGTGTAAATTAATCATGTTAATTTATTAGGCCTATACCTCTAGCACTGCAGAGCGTTTCTCGGACCGTCGACTGATGTGTTTTTGTTAATCTACACTAAGAGTAAGACTGTATAAATATTTTTAAAACGATATATTAGCCTATGTTATTGTATGTTCTTTGTTTTAATGTGAACACATTTTGCCTAATGCCTCTATTGTTTTTGACCACGAGATGGCACTCTTTGCATTAGCCTACAAAAGGGAAAAAAGGACATCGTTTTGAGTTTGGTCCACTGCAAGAATAATAACTTTATATCAACAAATTAAAACATTTTATCTTGTATATTTGTCACAGTTTATTCGTGTCCATAAATCGGGTCCATGAATCATTTAGCTAAATTAAACCTGAATGTTTCGTCACATGGGTTAACAGCTGGCGCCGCCTAGCCCTTCGTCTCCTCCTACTTCAGTCTGTCAGGTGTGGTAACGTTAAGGTAGGCTACTACTAATAGCAGCTGTAGTCAACACCCCGGGTTGATACGAGCAAAAAAACGCCACATGCTGCCTGAATACATTGTGTAACGGATGTCCATTTAAAACTTTTCGGAGTACTTTTTCTTTGTCAAGAAAGGTAAGCGCAATAAGTAAATGTTCGCCTAGACTGGTGCTTAAGGAACTTAACCACTGCTAACGCTAAATGTTTCTGAGTTGAAGACCGACAGACGTCAGCTGCCAACTAACGAGCTGCAGTTACCACACAGCTAAACCAAGTTTACATTCATAATGTTAACAATATGCCGAATAGTTCTTAAACTTCATGACGCTGTTATGATCTGATCGATGTATTTAATCTTACCTTTGCGATAATATAGCCTGATTTTCTTAATTCATGCGAAACGTGTGTTGTGTGACACCAACTTCACTTTAGTTAACGTTAACGTTAGCTTGGATGTGTGTAACCGGTTTGGTTCGCTGTAACTTTCGCGTTTGTAATAACAATACTGTGTATGTGCATTTGTTGTGTCAGTACCGTTGTTGCAAATTCTGCCAATGTGAAGTCTACCGTCAGGTTAGTGATATCTTAATCAGGGACTACAACTTGCTCTTGTAAAATATACGTTAATTACGCCGTCTTTACCTGGCCTTTACATCTCGTGTACTTTTCCATGATTTTGCCCAGAGGTAATATAGATTTGGCGCGTTTTTTCTGCTGCGTTTATTTTATAGGTTGGTAGTTAACATTGGACGGGATCGGACGACAAGATGCAACTTACGAAAAGCAGCCACCCCTGAGACTGTCAATGATATTCACTGGTTCGTCTATTTATTTCTTAGAAGTATAGTGAACTTACTGAGGGTGAATAGTAGTGCTCCTCCCTGTGCATGACACCGAGTTACTCATGTTTTCTTTTGTCTTTCCTCTTGGCAACTCGTGTTAAGACTTGTCTTTTTAACGTATGAAATGCACACGCCTTCTACTGTCATGTACTGTAGCTTGTTTCACAGATTTTCTTTCTTTACAGTACCCAGTAGTGCGCTTTCCCTTCAGTATGTCGATTTCAAGAAGCCGTGTATGATTGGCTATTTTATTTGAAATCCTTTCAACCACATACAGTTCTTCCTTATTATTTTTACGCAGGCATTGTGTGCTCATGGATATCAGAGTAGACAACGTCAGAACCTCT
The DNA here is from genome assembly GCA_017657215.1 of Limnothrissa miodon. NCBI lineage: Eukaryota > Metazoa > Chordata > Actinopteri > Clupeiformes > Clupeidae > Limnothrissa > Limnothrissa miodon. Next base: position 602,816 of record JAGFZM010000045.1, read on the forward strand.
TTCCTGTGCAGGACGGGCTCTGGTGTTTCCCACCACAGAATCGATCACAGTAGATAATGACACAAGGGGTGTCAGGTGAACAGCCTCCTGCTACCAGCTTCCTGCCCATGTCTACTATGGTGCAGTGCAGTGCAACACTCATTCACTGGTCAATCATTTACTAGAACTCCCACAGTGCTTTGCATTATGATAGGCTGTTTTTTGTCCTTCAGTAGCATTCTTTGAAAATCAAACTGACTCAATTTTCTGTTTACATTTGTGGATTTTTCTTCCTTCTTTCTAATGAAATGAAACAAACTGATCAGAGGTAACAGTTACTGTTTTTGTTACTATATCCCTTGGTTTTAAATTATATTGTTTGTCTTTTTCCTTTTTTGAGGAAACTTTGGCCCAATATTGCTGGTCTCCTACACAGTGTTCAAGAATTAGACGGGGACGGCAGTCAATAGCATGTTGTACAAATAGAAAGCCATCGTTCTAAAACGGTTTGCTCCAAAATCCAATTTTCAGAAATCTCCACTTTCGCAAAAGGTTTCAAAGGTATGCGTTTATAGATATCCAGCTATGTTACGTGCTTTTTTTTTTTGTACATTGAGAAACATTCTACTGTAATTTATCCATACCTCACAAGTGACTTCTACAGCACCGGCTGCTGACCTTTTTACTTCTAAGCTATCTAACATTATGCTGTAAATTGCCCAGGCTTTGTCTAAAGCTCTTGGAGGTTCAGTGCTGCCTTTCTCAGTAGCCTTTCGGATGCTCAATCTGTTGGTATTCCCTTTTTGACACATATAGACACATCAATAGAGAAGGACAGGTTGTCTTGCATGTTTTTTTTTCAGGGCTCAGTTTATTGTTTGGATTATTTGTTCAGCCTGGTCTAGCTGGCTGCACAGGTATCGGCAAGATACTACAGTACTACTATCCTATTGAATAAGTGCCCTCAGCACAGTTTAAAGTAGGTTTTGTGGTGTGTAATAAATCATTGCTTTCCCACTAAATGTTAATTTACCATTGTTTGAATGTTCCACAAACCAACCTAGTTTAAGACTTTTTTTTGTGAGTGTTGTATAATTCAGTTTGATGCGGTGACTTTAAAGAGCACAGAGTAATGCTAGGTTTAGACCTATTATGAGGAACTGGTGAGCTGTTTGTTTTCGTCTGTGTTGCACAGTGCTGCAGGTAGGTGGTTTGGTCAATGGCATAGGTCTCTGGAGAATAGCAATAGTCCTCTGTCCTCTTTCCCTCAAGTTAATGACAATATGGCATCCGTTCCATAGGCCTATGTTTTGTCAACTCTGTGTTTTGTTAGGTAATACAAATGTACTATCAATAGGACACTGACATATGTCATAAAGAAACCTTAAAGTCTCTATTGCAACTAGCACATTATTGATTATGTAAGTAACACACCTTGAGTTATTTTGTCATAAAGAGACTTAGGGATATGACTACGGTTAGGCCTAATTTGGGGTTAATGCACTCAATTTCCTCTCCCCCCTCGAATTAAGTAGCACCTTACTCCAGTTTATCCAGCCACTTTCTGAATCTGACGGTACCACTTTTATCTCCAACCTGGCATAGGTCATTAAATCACAATAGGCAATTGGCATAATAACTATTAGAATCTCGATGGAAGCTTTTCCCCCCCCTTTATTTACACTAGACTCTTCTGTAGTTGCAAAGTGTACTAAGAACAACAGAAAATGAAACGTAGTATTTTTTTAGGCTTCTTCAACTATACTATCATTCTAGAACAATAATCAAGGAACTTTTCAACCTTCCATAAGATGGCCTGTACTATTTTCAGATCTGGTAGCAAATTTCTCTGATTACTATGTCAAAATGAGTTCTGTGTCACATGAACCTCGACAATAACCATGTTTTATTTTCTGTTGGCCTTATACTTTGCATACAGAATAGTCTGTTTTAATTAAGAAAAATATCAGAATTCTTAGTCACTTGAACAAGATGCTAATGGTGCTAATATGATTGAGTGATCTATGCTAGAGTAAGAGCCTGGATAAATTGTCCTTTATTTCAGACTCTCCTGCTTTCTCTTAACGTGTTTCCTTCATTTCTCTCCCTCTTTAGCTCTCATTTGTTTTAAACAGTTGTCCTGTCCTGTTCTCAGTAAAACATGAAATAATAGGATGATGTAGTGTGTGTGCCTGCCTTAGGCAAAAGCTATGCTTGGTATCCATCCTCCTGTTCCAGAGCCTCAGACAGCTGCGAGTTCAAGCTTGTCCCAACTGGGCGTTTGAACCTGAGAGGGAAGAAGTAGATATAGGGAGCTCTGAGGAGCTGAGCAATGGAACAGCTCCACGTGCAGGTGTTGTGTGAAAAATCTGTCCATCAACACAGTAGTGCCTCATTGGGAGGAGTCCAAACATTTGACTGGCTTTTTTTTGGTGCTTTGTTTTCTCCCATGCGTTGGAATATTTGTGGAAAACTTGGCCTATAAGTTAGTAAATGGGCTGCAGCTGTCCGTTTGTGTCTTGTCTTATGTGTATGATTCCCTTTAACAAAATGTGGCTCGGATTGGTCTTGGTTGAAATAGTTTTGACGTTGAAGCATAGGTAGGCTACGTTGGTGTCATGCCTCTAATACATTATGCTTAAATTAGATTTTCAGTTTTTGTTAAGAACGTGGTGTGTGTCTGCATTTTTACATCGCTTTAGAAATGTAAACAAACTTTTTTTTTTGGGGCATATCTCATGCTTTTTTTTCTCTTGTCTTCCTTTAGGTCCAAAAGACAGACCTCCCATGAGGTCATCTGGGTAGAAAGCCATCACATAACCTCATTGCTGGGAGCTCCCCATTCATTATAACTGCAATGGTTCAGCTCTGCATTCCCCAGTCAACCAGCAATACCAGTTCACACTGGAGCCTTATCCCAACCTAGCTGTGGATGCTGCAGGGACTGAACCATCAGAACTAGCCCTGGGTAGTGTTGAGCCTGCTGAAGCTGACGGCGCACAGGACTGGGCTAGATGTGGGGCTGAGAGCCATGCCTTGGCTTCCTCTGCTGGCTGTCCTGTGTGCGCTGTTTCTGACCATCGCACATGGCCAGCCCACCACTGACAACCCCGTCCCTCGGATTAGCGTCCTCCACAAAGGTAAGGGTGGCCACGTGGGCTTGACAGGTCATTACCCTGCTAGGTTTCCATGTTGTGGCCTCTGGCAATGGAGACTGTCTAATGAAGCTTAGGTTTTGTTGACTGGCCCCTCAGATGCTCCTGCCAAGTGGTTCCACGAGGATGGTGTGTGGAACTATACAACTATGCTGCTGAGGGAAGACCTGGGCCTGCTTATTCTCGGTGCCAGAGAGGCCATCTACGCCCTCAACATCAGTGACATCTCAGAGAAGATATCTGCTGTAAGATTTAACTCTGTTTCAAATTAATTTTGTTTTGATAAAATTTGTGAAGGATACATGACTATTTTACCTATTTGATGGCCATAGTTATTTGCTTATTGATGTGTGCTAAGTGGAGTAGTGTGTCTCCCATATTGTCCAGGCCTACAGTATCTGTCAGCCTTGGTTGGGTTCTTGGTTGGGTTCCCTAAAACAGTTGTGCTGATCGTGCGAATACTGTTAGCAGTAGTGATAACATTGCCCACCCTGGTGCCTACGTGAGCATTCTTTCCATAATGACAGGTGCCCTGGCGTGTCCCACAGGAGAAACAGAAGGAATGCACCTACAAGGGAAAGACTTCGGATGTAAGTTTCCCTCGTACTCCCCTGGATCACTGCAAACAAAGGATCCCAGAACACACTGTGCATTTGCATTGGCCATTATTAATGTCTGTGGAGCTCGTCTTAATGCACCACTTGGCCAAAGGCTGATGAATTGCATTTGAAAGGGCATGTGTGGTGTTCTAGGTGTGCTAATTTGAAATTCGGGTCAAATATCTGAACCAGTGTCAACCAAGTGTTCAAATTTCACTTTGCACTAGTAGAACAAGCTAGTAACACAAGCTTAATGTGTGCGTTTGCAGATTGAGTGTCGAAACTACATCCGGATTCTTCATAAAATCAACAGCACCAGCATGTACGTTTGTGGAACGAATGCTTTTAGCCCCACCTGTGACTACCTGGTAAGTACCAGAGGACTGGACCATATCAGGGTTGCTTGTCTTTCCACTGAAAATGAGTAATACTTTTGCACTACTTCCTTTTGCTGTGTGTGTGTGTGTGTGTGTGTGTGTGTGTTTGTGTGTGCGCGCGTGTTGACAGATATATGCTGACGGACAGCTGAAACTGGGGGAGATGCATGAAGAGGGGAAGGGGAAATGTCCTTTTGATCCTGTCCAGAGATACTCCTCCCTCATGGTCGGTACGTGCTTCCTCTTGTACTTTGCCTTTGACACAAAGCGCCAATGCGGACCTGGCTGGGAGGTTGTGTAGTCTTCACTTTTGGCTTCAGGGTTTACTTGCACAGGTCTGGAAAAGTGTGGAAATCTGTAGTGACACAAGGTTGTGGTCTACAGCTCACTACATCAAAAAGAAGTCCACTTGCATACAAATTAGCACTTTTGAGACTGACTTTAACAGCATGCCATTTGCAGATACATAACTATCAGATACATACATATCTAGATCTGTCCTATTTATTTTCGTCCTATCCCTTATGCTCTTGGTTTGTTGCCCTCTAGGTAATGACCTTTACTCCGCTACCTCAATCAACTTCCTGGGCTCTGAGCCAGTAGTGCTGCGTAGTTCCCAGACAACACTCCGCACTGAGTTCAAGAGCTCCTGGCTAAATGGTATGCCTCTCTTTCTCCGCTGTCCATAAAATACTCAAATGGAAAGCATCAAAGAAGACTTTTAATTGATACAACACATGGGTATTTGTTTAGCTCATATTTGTTTTAAAACATAATCCTGCTTTTACGTATGCTTTTATTATTTATGTGATTGTGAAAGCAATGAACTTCTCACCTGTTGGGTATTTTACAATTATAGACCAGCAGCAAGCTCTAGACAAAGCATGCAGCTTTTGTGTTTGAAGCGTTTTGTCATGGCAGAGCTACATTGTAAGTCATTGACCAGGATGAGGCAGGAATTATTCGGTTTCCCACACAGAAGCTTTAATTAGTCACCAGTTAAACTATAAACCTATGGAGGAAACGCATGCTCCTGCTGAGGATGGAATTCTTGGCATCTGTGTCTACTGCAATAAATTAACACTGGTCTGGAACCATCCAAATGTTTTTGGACTGTGGCTGATTCTCTTACAAAAACAGACCAGCTCTGTTGTTGTAGCTTGCATGAAGGCACTTGCCCATGTGGTACTGTGGTGCAGTGTACCGTATCCTGAAGAATGTAAGCTATGTCACCAGGAAAAGAACGTGCATGTGCTGTCTTCTCCTGTCACCTGTTGCCCATGTTCAGTTGTACTCAGTAGACATGCTCTCGCGCTCTCTCTCGCTCTCTTTCTTTTCTCTCTCCCCCCCGATCTTCCTTCCAGAACCCAACTTTGTGTACATGAACCTGGTCCCTGAAAGCGAGCACAGCACAGACGGGGATGACGACAAGGTCTACCTGTTCTTTAGCGAGAACGCAGTGGAGTATGACTTTTACAACAAGCTCACGGTGTCCCGTGTGGCCCGAGTCTGCAAGGCAAGCACACCCGAGGAAATCCCTTGATGCTCTATTTGTTGGCCATTTGGTCATACTGTAGCTGTGTGTGTGAGAGAGAGAGAGAGAGAGAGAGAGAGAGAGAGAGAATGAGTATGAATGTGCCATGTTGTTTCACTTGCAACAATGTCTACCTAGATTAAAAAAGTCTGCCTTCAATGTGTTCGCAACCTGTAGAAGAATCATGAGTAAATGGAAAACACCACAGTGAATTGGAAGTGTAAGCAGTGGGACACTGTCGGTGTGAAATCGTCTGGACTGATGTGTTTTGCAGGGGGATATGGGCGGCCAGCGGACACTGCAGCGGAAGTGGACGTCCTTCCTGAAGGCACGCCTGGACTGCTCTGTGCCTGAACACAGCCTGCCCTACATCGTCCAGGATGTCTTCCTTCTGAGCGGAGAGAACTGGGAGTCTGGCATCTTTTATGCAGTGTTCACCCCTCAGACGTGAGTGTGGCTCTGGCAATTCCCACAGTGAAAATAAGAGACCCCGGTGCCATTTTTGCAGTTGTTTTGACACTTGTGCGGCACACTTGTAGAGCTGTAGTTTGGCACTCTTTGTTCAAGCAAGTGCCATTAAGAGGGGAAATAATGTTAGCTTTGCATGAGTAGCTCATGATCATGTGGACTGTGTGCCTTGTAATTAGTACAGAAGATGACTACAGTACCGTTAAGGATCTGCATTTGCGTTTGACGCAGGGAATCGTCGGACCTGTCGGCAGTTTGTGCTTACAGCATCTCGGCCATACGAAAGGTGTTCTCAACAGGCAAATACAAGACTCCGGTGTCTGTGGAGACGTCCCACATCAAGTGGGTGATGTACAGCGGGGACGTGCCCACGCCTCGCCCAGGCGCTGTGAGTGCCCTGTAATTCCCCCAGAGCCTCTTCATGGCTATAATCTTGCTCATAAGTGTTCTACGTGTGGGAAACCCCCCTCCCTACTTTAATATGAAATGTAGGTCCCCCCCCCCCCCTCATCATCTTTACCTTTTGTGGGTAGTTCTTTTTGTTCTCTACACATGAAACTTCACACATTCACACTTCTAAACCATTGTGGAATGGCATGAATCATTGTGCTCATTATCACCAAGCCAGTTAGTCTTGTTTCGTCTATTCCACGCAGGCACACTCTCTTGTCTTTCACCTATGCCACAAAAAAACAAAACAACCACTAGTAGGGAAATTGACTTTTTTTATGCAGTATAGTAGTCCCAGGATTGATTATTACGGTGTACTGTGTTTTCTCAAGAAATCGCAGTCCCTTCTTCTGCTGACCTTCGTTCACTCTGAAATGTCAACCTTTCACCTCCAGTGCATAAATGATGCAGCCAGGAGCCAGGGCATGACCCGTTCACTGGACCTACCGGACAAGACGCTGCAGTTCATCAGGGACCAACCACTAATGGACGATGCTGTGCGGCCCCTGACTGGGACTCCCCTGCTGCTCAAGAGAGGGCCAGCCTTCACCCGCCTCGTGGTGGACCACGTGGTTGCACTGGATGGCCAAACACACCCTGTGATGTTCATTGGGACGGGTATGCTCCTCTGGGCCGGGCTGCTGTTATATCATGACCTGCAGCCAGTGATTTTGTTCGTGCTCAGATAGCGTACACAAATCGGCATTCCAGGACAGTGTAATTATGTCACTCAAGCAAGCTGCTTACAATTTGGAGTGGTTGAGTTATATGGCAGAGGCCAGGTTACGCATCAGCAATGCTGCCCTGGTTAGTGTTGTCTTTAGTAAGGTATTAGCTCCATGGCAAAATAATGGATGAATAAAGTTGTGTTCTGTGTGTAAAGTTGTCTTCTTTACTGGTCTGTTGATGATCCCATTTCAGAGAATGGCTTTGTGCAGAAGGGTGTGAACTATGATGGGGAAATGCACATCATTGAGGAGGTGCAGCCGTTTGAGATGCCCGAAGCAATTAAGGTGCTCCGCCTGTCATTAAGTACAGTAAGTGCACATAGAGGATGCAGACTACATCAGACTACACACACACAGACATTAGACCATCAACTCGTCAATCCGTAAGCATCGCAGTAACAGTCATAAAGTGACATTACTACCCACTAGGGCTGCACTATTTTGAGAAAAAATTTTGCGATTGCGATGCAATTTTCGATTTTTGCGTTCGATACTTTTAAAGTTACAATGTGTAGCATTTTTGGTTGTTCTAATCTAAGTCTATGTTACCCCTTCACAAAGATGTGCTTTTTCATAAATATTTACCACCACCATTAACTTCAAGTATTCTAAATGGTCGATTTACTAGGTTTGAATGGCTGGCGTCGCTACATAGGCATTTGCCATCTTGAAATACATTAGCAGGATTAGTAGCTGTAATACATACTTTGAACTGCGTGGCGCAAGGCTAAATAGTAGGTTTGCGACATTTCTACACATTGGACCTTTAAGTGCATAAAACCTAAAATTATGAATAAAATATGTTGTTACTTTTACGGCACAGGGGGTTAAATACACTATATACTTCAGGGATGTGATTGGCCAAGGACAAAAAAGCAGGAAAATATTGATAAAGATATTTTTGGGGGCTTTTTGCCTTTTATTCAGATAGTAACAGTGGAGAGACAGACAGGAAATGAATGGGGGAGAGAGAGATTGGATCGGCAAAGGACCACAGGTCGGATTCAAACCCGGGTCGACGCATTAGCCCGCTGAGCTACAGCGCCTCCATCATTACCAATGATAATTATTATGTTGTCTTCAGTAAAACGCCTCAAACGTAGCAAGTTGTCAAGTTGTAGTGATTCTAGTGCTGTCCACCAGAAGGCAGTGTATGAGTCCATTACTATGGTTACATGAACATCAAATTCGGTAGATCAGTATTCTGGTTAAAACGGTTTTAAAAAGATCCTGAATAATAGCCTACATGTGTGGTAGAGTATTGGAAGTGCATACCGGAATATTCCTAAACACATATGTTATTATATTCCGGTTGGATCAACGTCGCCTACAAAGTCGTATCGTGCCACCATTCCATTTTAAACTGGAATATTCCCTGCATTTATATAACAAAGGCTATGGTAACCGTGCAGCCCTACTACCCACAGAGACATCCAAGTAGTTTGAAAACTACAAGCAGTAACTGCACCCACATACAACTTGATTAAAAACTACAAGCACTAAGGGCACGCATACATCCAAGTAGTTTAAAAACGAGCACTGTGTGGTGAAAGTTCCAAACGTCACCCTCCATGCATGATGGATCTTACACACATGCCCATACCTTTCATTGCAAAGCCCCCTGGCTATATATATATATTACACACACACACACACACACACACACTTGACAGCCTTGTTCATTGTTACCTCAGACACCACCATCCAGTTTTAACTGTAGCCTCGGTTTGTCTGAGGCCAGAAGATGGTGTGTTCACATTTACACTTCCAGGCACTCTCCTCCTTTAACCCCTTTAACATTCGCAGCGTCTTTGATCCAACGGCAACTCAGAACCGAATCTGTCGGTGCTATGAGGTCCTCATTAGTCAGAGCTGACCAGACAAACTGGCTTGTGTCAGTGTTCAAGTTTTATAGAGACCGAAACAAAGGTTACATTGCAAGTAGAGTTTATTATTGGTTGTGCCAATAGGTCTTCAACATTTTCCCCCTCCTTTTGGATGGCTCAAGCTCATGTGTTGCATGTCAGTGTGCTGAATACCTGTGTTTGTTGTGGTCAGGGTCATCTGTATGCCGGCACGGAGTCCGGTGCTGTGCAGATGCCACTGAGTGACTGTGGCCGCTATGTCTCCTGCCTGGACTGTGTGCTGGCCAGAGACCCCTACTGTGCCTGGAGCCTCACTGCCTCCCTCTGCTCCACCCTGCCCCGCTCACCACCTGCAGATGATGGGTATCTTGCTCTTTCACATCCACACAATTTTTATACACTCAACAAAAATGTAAACTTACAAAAAAATTTACATTTCTGCTTCATCTATTCTGTATGTGCCTCTCTGTGAAATCACATGTGTGATTCTTTAGTAGGGAAACACCAACACACACCTACAGTCCTCTGTCTGGTTCATTGGCTGAGCTGGATGTGTTTCAGTTACATTGTTGTCTGTGCTGGATCTAGGGGTGGGGAGGGGTTAATATTAGATGAATGCAGTCTGATGTTATTGACAAGCATCTCCTCTTTTTCAGGAGTTTGCTGCAGAGCCTGAAAGAGGGTGATGCATCCTCTTGCCCTGAGTCAGGTAGATTCCATTTATGATGTTACAGACCCGTAATATTTCACTGAGATTATGTAGATTCAACAGTAATTTTAGGTTGCAACAGTGTATACAGCAGACCTGCAGTATTGTTACTTTATGTCCTTGTGCCTGTAGCTCCTGTGACGGCCAAACCTGTGTATGTGTCCCCTGGGAACAACATCCAACTGGATTGCCATTTGGACTCCAACCTGGCCAGGATCAACTGGTACTTCAATGGGCGCCAACTGCAGACGTCTGCCCAGAAGCACTATCTGTACAACCAGGGACTCCTCATCCTCAGCGCCTCTGCCAGTGACATGGGAGACTACAGGTGCCAGGCCATCGAGCATGTGGGGTCCCGCAAGTACCTTCGGGTAGTGGCTGCCTATGAACTACTGCCCCCTCAGCCAGTGACTCAGCCTAGCAAGCCTGAACCTGGACCAGGCGTCACTGAACCCACAGTCAGCCAAATCACAGCGCCCCAAAACACCCCAGCAGGCAGCAAAGACAACGGCACCTCAGGTCAGCCTCAGGGGAATACCAAAACGGGCCAGATTACTGGACTACAGGTAGCGGTGGCTGTGCTCGCCATCACGCTTGTGGCCGTGGCAGGGGCAGCCATGATTTTTAGGAGGCGGCTCAGGTTGGGGCAATTGCAGGTCAGGACAGCTGGTAACGGTGCTGCCTACCAGCCTGCTACGCAGGATAAGACGGACGATCCAAGAACGGATCAGAACTTCAACAATTCAACCACAGTGACTTTCAGTGGGAAAGGCTTAAATAATGGACCTGTAGTAGCAATAAGCAGCATTGAAGATGAATCTGAGATTTGATTCTGAATCTAGACCGCTCGGACGGGTACAGCTACTATTAAATTTACTAAAACCTCTGGTGAATTTCAGTTTGATACATAAATCTTCACAGATTGTTACATTTATTTAATAAATCAAGATACTGATATTAATCTGTAGGTAAATGAGAAATTCAATTTTGTACTTTTCATTTGCCAGTTTTTGTATTTTATGCATTGTCATTGTTGCTGAAATAAACTCCATTGTACATTTGTATGAAATGTACACAAGTGTCCTGCTAAACATCCTGCTCAATGTAGAACACAACATACAAGAGGAATCATTTCAGCACAGATAAAGATTTGACTTAATGAAAGATTGAGTGGTTTATCTTGTCATTGATAATCTTTTAAATAATAGAGGATGATCAGAATCAGAAGATCTATATCTAAATCTGTCATTTAATCACTCATGGATAACCTGTTCAATGGGTAAAAGGAGGTCATGGATTCTGTGCCGTTGTGCTCGATGATTGGACTATAAAGCTGGATATTTGTTTTCTAGATCTTACTTCCCTGTCTACCACTTTGCATGTTATATGAATGGCCCACTTAATGTTTCTAAAAGTTTCAACTACGATACTTCAGTAAAGCAATCCCTAAAAAAGATCTTTGCAGCGATGAGGTAACCGGACATTTCATCCAGTATATGCTGAAATGGCAAGGGTTGAGTTACACCGCATAGCAGAACAAATCAACAAGCTAAAAAAACTTGGGAATTACTATTGAGACTAAAAAGGATTTTGATATTAGCAATGGCCTTACAGCCCTTTCTGGCTATCACAAAAGGGAAATGCATCACAAAATGAACGCAGAGCTGTATCTTAGAATGAAAAGAGCTCTTAACCCTTTATTGGCTATGAATGGTTTTATGCACCATCTAGAGGTCAGCAGCAGATGTTATTGATAGGTTGCAGAGCAATAAACACATCTCATAGGACCTCCAGTATATGCCATGCATTTCAATCCCTTTTTTCAGGAAAATATACCTTTTCTTAAGTTAAAGTGTCTCAAGCCATTCTACCCTCTTGGTTCACCTTGCACCAGTTAAAAGTTATACACTTTTTGCCATCATCAATGAACTGTTTTGTTACTCTTAAACAAATACAATCTGTGACCTGTCAAGATCAAAAATTATGTACAATAAGTGACAGAAACTAGCTTGTGAAAGACATGAGCTGTGGCCTACATTCTTCTTTGGGTGTGACTTCAGAATGAGTCAGTGTTTTATTTGATTTGAAAAGGAATGTTTATTGAAATTTCAGTCAAGTCATTGCAGGGAAAAAATTTATCTCATAATACATCAAATGCTAATTATTACTGCATGTAAAACAAGTCAAAAGAATAAAATGCAGTGGCAAATTTTAATTAAGCAGAAGCTACAAAAATCTTGAAATGCAAATTAAAAAGTTAAAGTATGTGGCTGATGTTGAAGCCGTGTGGAAAACAATGCTCCAGTATGAAATAAACACACACACTCTCTCCTCTCTCACACTCACAATAGAGTGCACAAGGCTGTCAACTATAAAACTGACAGTTGACAAACACAAGTAGCAAAATGTCACATTATAGAAGAGGCATCTAAGCATGGTCAGGCACATGGTTTAAGCTACAGAGGCAACAGTGAAACAAACGATAATCTGCAATACAGCAAATAAAAACAAGGCCAAGCTTGGTCAATGCAGTGTCAATTAGTGTGGGGGAGGAGTGGGTGGGGGGAATGTGCCTAGCTTATTGTTTTGAAAAACCGTCAAAAGTATTTAAAGACATATTTTCCAACACATAAAATAAAAAGGGTTCCGTTTGGAATGGGTAAATGACTTGCAGGAAATAAATGGATTTATTACTTCATTTGCTTCAGAGAAGTAATATAAATACTACCATATGAAACTTTATACATATGTTCTGTACCAGTTGCCTTCAACTGTGCTGTCTGGCTAGCATTGCAGTTTCCTATCATCAATCTTCCAGTTCTTCATCAAGAAAAGTGCCAACTGAATCAATACTTTACAGTCAATCCAATAAGGCTTCCTATGTAAACAAGATGATTTGAGATGTCAGCAAGACTTCATTCTCCCCATGTCGCTCATGCAAGGGAGAAGTGTGCAAGAACTGGCACATCACTAGGCGCCATTTAGTGTCCACCACCAGTGTCATCACCATGGTCTGTTGTCTGGGTAACTTGGCACAGCAGTGGGATACTGAGGAAGGCTTGGACCTGTCTCAGAGGCGATAGCATTAAAGCCTGCATCCCTTACAGGTGCAGACTTCCAGGCCCCAGAGCTCCACTCTTCCTGGGCACGAGCCATACTGCCCCCTCCCCCTCGGTACAGCCGGTGGACCTTCGAGAAGAGATGCAAGAATTGCGATCACCTTAAGTCTGTGAAATGTGTAACATTTGGGTGTGATATTTGTTCACAAAGGCTACAGTGGAAAAAAATAGCTGAGAACTACTGAAATGTAGCTTCCTTTTTAAACACAATAGGGCCAGTGTTGTAAAGTCTGCACAACAGGTTGAGATGTTTATTCACACCATACTGAGTTGTTTCTTCTGAATTCTAGATGCACCATGTTTAAATCTAGAATCGTTCCTATGTTGTCAGTCTGAAAGTTTTGATTTAAAGTTCAACAACCCAAATTTGTTTCTTTTAAACAGGAGCAATCCATAGTTACGTTTTGGAATTGGAACTTGAAATATTTGACCTCAAAACACTTGTCAAAACATCTGCTTTCACTGATCCTGAAGCAAATCCAAGCTATCTTTTATCACACAACACTACACTTTGAAATGTATCTTTTATCTTATCTAATTGCACTACATTGCAAGATGACCAAGATGAATGCAAAACTATTTTTTACTTGGCTTTCTAAAATTAAAGAAGGCTTTGCATGACCAGTCCTGAACCCAATGTTTTGCCCACTGTTATGTGCAAATTGTGGGTTAAAAATCCACTAAAAACACTGAATGTGATGCAACAGTCAAGCCAGTCAGTTATATTACACCTGTAGTTACCAAAGAGGGCACCATTAGCCTAAATGGACAATTTCATACAGTTGTAACTAAGCTTGTAAACCTGCTTATTTCTGAAAATATGAAAACTAGCTAATTCTAACAACAGAGAAAAGGATACAATACTTATCCACTCATTCATCCAATGTATGTTACCTTTAACTGATATTTGTGTAGGTGAGTGTGTTCTGGACTCACCCGGATCAGTACCAGTCCCATGAGAATAGTAATGACAGTGAAGAGAAGTGCTGAGAACAGCATGATAACAGCAGAGGCCACATTAGTGTTGAAGAAAAACACTGTGGCTATCCAACCACTGATAAATTGAACACAAATAAAGAAAGGAATTAACAGTACCACTTATCAAATCCTTGCCTCCAACACATTTGGACGGCAGGACATCAACATGATTGCAACTGATTTGGCTTTTGTGTTATTACAGCACCAATACACTCACCAGGCACCCCAGCCTGCGATTCCAATGGTCTGAATGAGTGCAAGGACACACTGAAGGAAGAAGATGAAGAAGAACACCATGAAGTTGAAGGAACTGTCAGCCCTATATAAAAAAAAACAGAGCATGATGGTGAGTGTGGTGGATGGTGAAGAATTCAAGCCAGGATCATAATAAATGTGTGATGCTTGGTGTAAACCACTGCTGTGTCTCACCGGAAGGCCTTGTAGAGTGGCCTAAACCAGCATGTGTAGCTGCAGGGACTAAAGAGGATGAGCCAGAGCAGTGCCAGGCCGAAGTTGGCCCCACTGCCTCCTCCTGCCCACCATGCGATGCATGATACCACATTCACACACAATGTGATGGAGTACACTGCACGAGCACAGGAAAAACACTTCAGGTCTTTTGTGGTACACCAGTCCACAATGCCAACACAAAATGTTGGTCAAAACATTGCATGTAACATTTAAGTTTCTTTATAGGGAGGGAAAGTGGAACACAGCGATCCTAGTCGTAGCGTTCCTAACCCGAGAGCAATAGTATTGAAAATCCCATAGACCGATTTAAAAAAAAAAAATTCCCACAAAGACATGACACCGAACTTGTACATCAGACATATTTTTCAGCCCATATATTGGAATGATCTACTAACTGTGAAGGTCTTGTGCGAAGTTTTGCCTTATTTTAAAAAATCGAAATTGTGCCTAACTAGTCAGAAACGGACTACAACTTCGAGTCGCTCCCTTTACGTCAGAATTCCACAACTTCACCATGCTGTGTTTTTCGCCTGATTGCAACCACTGGTCAGAAACTATGGATGACAATTTTTTTACTTTCCCCAAAGATCTGGGCAGCACAAGTCAGAGTCTAATTTGTGCAGCTGACAACTCAGTGTTATTTATTTATTTTAAAACAAGCACACACAAAACAAATGACTTACATATCCACAGGTTGTACACTCTACGCACTAACTGGCGATGAGGTGGTGGAATCTCTTCTTCCACATTCTGATAGAAGCAAGGCTTTATGCGAAGAAACTGAGGTAAAGGAGGGAAATTGTTGACTCTCTCTGTGAGAAAGTAACAGTTAATAAATCAAGATGAGTAAAACCAAAGAAAGCAATACAGATATATTATGTAAAGTAACTATAACTGGTTGTTTTTTTGGTTCAATGGCAACAAATACAAGACAACATAATTTATAGTTTTAACTTAAACTAGGCCAGCTTGGCTTTCACTTTATTTATGGTCAGAGGTTACTCTTAGGCCGTAGAGTCTCCCACTTTTCTTAAGTGTGATCAATGAATTAGATCAAAATACCTCAGTTGAGGATGGGTTACAAATTATACAATCAACACATGTCTTCATTTTATTCAAATTTTCCAGAAGGAAATCTGCCAATCAGTAACTGCTGCACCCAGACTTTCTGTACATCCATACAATACCAAATCAAACACACACAAAGGTTTTTTTGTTGTTCATTGTTGGTACATGGTTACAGAACAAAAACAATTATATGGACGTTTGCCATTTAACGTTAGGCAAGTAACAACAAGCTTATGCATGTGATGCCCTTACCTGTCATAATTTCCGTTAAGTCTTCAATTTCTCTCTGAAAGATGCATGAAAATTCAGTATGTTCAGCTTCTAAACGGGATACTTAAGAAAACTGAAGCGTGTTTTGAAGTAACTCATTATACGCCCTGAATTAACCAGAACTTTGCCGTTATTAATTGATAACACCGTCTCCAATGGTTACACCAAAATGTCCTTCCTCGTAAACTCTCTTGAAATGGTATGCATGATGAAGTTAAGCTTCTACAAGCATTGCTGCATTTATCTATAGGCTCGAAAAAAAAGTGACTGGATAACGCTTAATTGATCAGTTAAGAATGCACGCAAAAAGTGCAGATGTAACGTTATTTTGACGACTAACGTCAGCTAACGTTGCCATTGACTGGTGAACTTAGCCGCTAACGATAACTACTCTGACCTATTAAACAACCTTTAAAGAAGATCTTAAATAAACAAAACATAGTATGTCACAAAATTGTTCTTCAGAAGACAATTTGAGCACTTAACACAGCATAGGCTTTACAGAACAATTTGTTCCGTTAAAGTTTATGGTGCCATCCTTACCTGACTGCTAACTTCCAAAGATGCATCCACCAGTCCAGCCCTGAATCTCGTGGATCCTGGAAAACCTTTCTATTGCATTGTGGGAAAGCTAGTTCTAAACACATATTGGTCATGAGGCAGTTTATACATCTTAAAACTACAGGTCTAGTAGAGGTATCAAGGGGTGGAGGCTACCTCATGTGACTTGCGAAATTACCGTAATATCTGAACGGGTTTGCTTTGACTAGAGTGCGACATCAGATTTATGGATTGAACCCAAACAGCAGCTGTTCGTCTGCGAACTGTCAAAATCTATATCCTAACCCAGATCTCACGGTACCCTACAATGTTATCAATATTTAGGCTAAATAAATTTGCAAATTACACTAAATCGTATAAGATTTTTAAATCGTGTAGTTTGAGACCAGCATAAGCCTAATATCAACATACAAGCTACAAGGTAAAAAAATGTTAAGGAAAATAATAATGTTAGCTAAAAACAATTATGCGTTGCCGATCGAAAAAAACAAGACTGATAAAAGCATGCGGCCTTTTCACGTGATGGTCTAGAATAGTTAGGCCTACGTTTAGTTGCCATTTTAGTTAAACTGGACATCAGAATTACACTGAACCGTCTGGCCCCGCAGATACAATTTGAGATAAAAGGTCGAAACTATGGAAGAGAATGAAAGTTGTAATTGTAAATAAATGCATGCAGGCCTTTCTCAGTGCTCTACAGGCCACTGTCAGGTTATGATCCGATAAGAATAGCCTATGCCAACCTGCAATAAGACAAAGGGCAGTTAAACCAGGTTAGACGTGTGAACTGAGCTCATATTAAAAAGAAGTTGCTGGAAAACCCACTCCACTCCCAGCCCACCCGCTGCACTTGTGACAGTCACTACTGAATGAAGTTTGGGTTTTGGGCTTAGTTTTGTATTTAGTCCAGCCACTGTTTCAAGCGTTTTGAGCTACACAAATGAGACACTTATAACACATCAGTGAATGACTTTCTGTTACATTCTGTTCTATTTTTGGAAAAAAGAGTATAGGCCTATAATAAGGAAGATTCCTTAAAAAAACACTGGAGGGTTGTATAACCTGGTCTGGCCAGTCTGGTAAAAGGTGGCGTTCTCCTTTAAGACTCCTCATTCACACTCTTAACCATTAGGGTATATGGGTAGATGTCAGACCAGAAAGAAAAAATGTCAGTGCAAACAATTGTACAGTAGACCTTTACCAGATGCATGTTAAGACTATCTAGGCGGTTCAGCTTCTTGTTAATGACAAGTGATGATCGAGGGTTGGGAAGCATGGAGACTAAATTTAATGACCTGGAAGAAGTACATACCTTTCTCTGGAAATTTTAAAATAATTAATGGAAGGGATACCTTATATCTTCCACTGAGATTCAATGTCTTATTTTTGAGGAAAACCAAGTTGCTAATGGCATAACTGTTGAGTTTCTCCACACCAGTCTACAACCTTCATAGCCATGCAGCCCTTGTCACACACACACACACACACACACACATACACACACACACACACACACACACACACACACACCACCTATTACTTTATTTTGCCTCGTTTTACACCCCTCTCTCTTTTTTATGCATAGACAGACAACATCTGTAATTTGATTTTTTACACCTTTAAAAAAGTAGGCCTATATGTGACCATAAAATTCATTGGTTCCTTGAGTTACTGGGGGCCCAAGTGGGGGAAGGGCCCTGAAAAAGTCTGGAATTTTATTTTCTTTCAAATATTAATAAATAAAGATTTAAAATTGCATGGGCCCAGCATTTGTTGCTATACCCTTAGATGCTGCTGTTGCCTCTTTCTGTCTCCACATAATGTGGTTCTTTTCTCATTCATGTCAGCTTTTGGCAGGTACGTTAAAAAACGGTCCTGATCATTTGAATCAACACTCATTGTTTTAAACTAAAAATAACTAGGCCTATAGCAGTCATGCTACTAGAACTGAGTATTGGTATTTTATGACAAAAAGACATTCTGTTTTAGACATTTGTTCAGAATTTTTTGTTCAGTTAATTCTAGTATGCAATATTTGCACAACCTTTGTTGAGCACTAAAAGTCAAATGATGGATGTCTGCTTATTGTGTGAAAGTCAGTGTCATGTAGGCCTTTGTAAAACTGACACTTTAAATAGCTCTAGACAGACAGTGAATAGACTTACGTAAGCAAGGCTACACGTCACTTGTGCTCTTCGATAGGGCGTGTCAAACATGAGAAACATGATCCTCACGCTCCAGATTACATGCAAAACCTGAAAAGTGAGTGGCATGAGCCGGCTTCCCAGTGGTGAACCAAAACTTTGTGTCTCAAAACTCCTCAAGGATTAGCAATAAATTCCAGATTAGGATGGCAAGTTGATGGTAAGATTCCTATAATTTAATTGTTAAATTCTTTGTGAATGTCTACATAGATGTTGGGAAGTAATGTCTTGATCAGATTATACAAGCTTCAATTAGCCTACGTGCTAGGCCTACTCTACCACTTAGAGTAAAGATTGAACAGCACTGACCTATATCTAAGTTCCTTAAAGACAGTTCTGTATTTTTTTTTCCTAGATTATAGCATGTTGCACTGAGTGGCATTTGGATATACAAAATGTTTTTTTCAGATCAATATTATTGTATCAGATTAGGAGAAAATTATAGTCTGACACAAATAGGCCTATCAGTGACATTCAATGTGCAGCAGATGGCAGCTGTGTACTTATTTTCTACCCTATTCGGCTCTGACATTTTCAGAGCAGAGCAGTTTGAGTTGCTTTCGTATGACAAGCCTTTTCAGTTTTGTAGTGTAAGATTACATCCTCTGCATTCATGTAAACATTTTGTCCTGAGTATGATTAAAACAGGCATAAACCTAATATTTAGAACACTGAAGTGCATGTAAGTCAGAGACTGATTTCCACACTTACCCCAGTTGTTGGTGTTTATTATAGCAGTAAGCCACTTGATTTAATTGAGCAGTTTATTATATATTATTTATAATATTTATATTATATATTTATATTATTTATATTATTTATAATATTTATTATTATGTTTATTATAGCAGTAAGCCACTTGATTTAATTGAGCCACTTGGAAGGGACTATGTCCACTGCATGATGTGTTGAGTCAACGCAAATTCTAAACGGCTTTCCATAATCATTCGTCAGTTGGGAGTACGAGCAGCTTGACTCCAGTCGGTGGCAGGCAGCTGGCTCTGTTATGGACGCACCGGATAGGGCTAATACCATCTTGGGTGGATATCTTGACAGTGTGAAAGCTGACCAGTGACTTGGTCGATGAACTTTGTATCCACATGAAATCATCTATGAGAAGATAATATTGAACTTTGTTCCATGGAAAGTTAATGTTTAAATTCTGGGACTAAAAAGACCTCCAAGGTAACGTTAATAACGGCGTTAACATTAACGTCCTGTTTTCTCTTCGCAGTTGTCCTGGCTGCAAGTGGGCTATAACGTTAACGTTAGATCTAGCTAGCTTACAGTTTGACTGAGTGTTGCATGTAACTACTTGTGTGTGTTTTGACGTTCCTAAAACGTTTTAACCTTTAACTATTATCGGCAACCACCAAGCTTATGGTTTGGAAGTTCAGCCTTGTTTTGAAAAGGGGAACGTTTGTAAAGTACGTTATCCTTGCTAGCATAACTAGCCTTAAAAGAGAGTCTTGCAACTGGTTGGCTAGCTGGTCAGATATCACTCAACATTATCCTAGCCAGTTAGCAAACAGAATATCTCTAGAAACATTTGTTGAATAACCTTAATGGATGTCGTCTTCATATTTTGTATTAATGGGGCTTGTTTAAATTGGGAAACTAACTTAGCGTCAGTGGAAATGTTAATAACGTTTCAGGTCTAGGGGTAGCAGCAGTTGCGGTGGTAGTGTCACGCTTGAAAGCTCCCGAACCTTTAACGTTATCAGAAGCAAAGGTTAGGGTTTTGTTAACCCATAGGTGATAGCTATATTGTTTATGTTACTACTGAAAGTTTACATTCTTTACTAGATTTACCCGACGAGGTTTCGCTGTATCGGATACCATCAAACAGTGTAGATCTAACGTTAACCCCTAGGTTAGTTAACGTTAACACTGCAACGTTAGATCTATCATACTTCATTTTACACTTTCAGCGTGAAACCTGAAATAGAATTAGCTGGAAGACATGATTTTAGTTACCGGTTAAAGGTTGTCATTATAACCACTCGTATGCAACGCCTGCATACCATAGACTGTATACATGATTAATTGTAGTTTTATAATGTTAGGGTATTTTCCGAAATATGTACATTTTTGTTTATTTTGTTGTTAACGTTAGAGGCTGCACATAAAGCAAGCTAGTTATCAAGGTATCAAGCAGTGGTAGCGGTTTGTTGAAGACGTCGTGCACTCATTCAGTGAAGCTGGTTGATAATATTTGGGTGGCTGCTGTGTGATCCAAACACACGGGATTCAGTTAATGAAAAATCTTCGACAATGGCATTATAATTTAAACCAATGTATTGCAACAAGTACTCTTAAGCTTAAATATTAGTTTACAATAACAGTGGCGTTTTGTGTAAGGAAAGATATTTGTGTCGTAGTTGCCACAAACAAACAAACAAACAAACAAAACCTATGCATGTTTTAGAACCCAGTCAGGAGGTAAATGTCTTGCCTTTGTGAAGATGTAGTTAGAACTAAGAGCGCAGAAAGACATCTTGAGACAGAACACTCTTTATTCTCACAGATTAATATTTTTATTATTATTTAGCAATTTGATTGCATTGATGATTATGATTTGGTTTTGGCCTGGGGGTGAGTTAGCCTATGTTTATGTGCATAAGCATCCAGGAAAACATTTTTTCAGTCTGGCTGTGCTAGTCATCCCATATTACACGTGTGAAGCTGCTTTGAGATGAAGGAAATCTTTCCAACCCTTCACCTGAACTGTCTGGTCGACTACTAGGGGTTGAGTCAGGCACGTGCTGTACCAGATCTACCTTCATGGCTTTGTCATGATTACAGTGGATCCACTTTGATCTGTGCTGATCCACTTTTGTCCTGAGCCTGTACACAGTCAACCTTTAGAAGGCACTTGCCTTTCCTACAGTAGGTGTGAGCCTGTTTGATTGTGCTTGCTGTGGTTTTAGACAGTGGAGAGGACTCATCACTGCAAGTGCCTGGGGTCAACATTGGCACAAGCCAAAGGCTTAAGGTGGCTGATAGATTTCAGACACCTTAAATTCTGGCTTATTATTGAATGGATTTTGAATTTCCTTTAGTTCTCTGACAGTGGCTGATAAATATTCACATGTCAAAAGGTTAATTTTGACCCCATGACAAGTGTATACACTGTATAGCTACCAAAGTAGGCAGCTGCTTAAAACTCAACAACTTGTTAAGGCAGTCTTTCTACTCAGTCTTTTTTTGTGTCTGACACACACATATGCATGCACAATTAGAACCATTGCACAGTACAGTAAACTGAGTGCTCAGTTAAAAGCCATGTGATTGTTTATTTGCATTGTTGTACTTTGAGGTTAATTATAAAGCTGAATAGCAAGCTACACTTTAATGAAATCACATGCTGCTCTGTCAACCTTGTGCCTCTTTTGCCCAGCCTACCTGGCAGAGCCTCCCACCCCACTTCACCTCACCTCTGGTTGCTCTCAGCTCACTTGCTAAGACTGAGGACAAAGATTTTAATCACATCAGAGACCAGAAGGGGGCTGTGTTGATGGATAGACGGTGATGGCAAAAAACGGATAGATGGAAAAATAAACAAAATAGTCCAAATAGACAACTGCATAAAGGAGATGGACAAATGCAAAGAATGTCCAAATGAGAGTAAGACAGAGAGGGAACTGCAGACAGAGCTTCAGCTTGCCTGAACTTGTCCACAGTAGCAAATACCCTAGGGTTTGTTTCTGAGACAACCTAGCATCACTGCACCAGTGCTGTTATCTGCCTTTATTTCATTTCTACACCGTGCTGAAATACGTGGCTGTCGCTGTATGTTTTAGAGGTTTTGTAGGACTATATTGCTGTAAGCAAGATATATCTTAACAACTCTTTGGATGGATGAAAATCCTTCTGGGGGCAGCACTGCTGAGCTCTGCTGTCCAGATCTGTTAGTTTTTGTGTGTGTGCGTGCATGTGTGAACTGGGAGCCCTTTATTTTCCATGGTGCACCCTTGCTTCGTTTGTGTGTGTGTGTGTGTGTGTGTGTGTGTATGTATATGTGTTTATCTTTATACTATTGAGACAGGCATGTATATCAAGGCCAGTGAGAACATGTGTGTTAAGTGTATGGCTTATTGAAATTCTCAGCTATTTCACCGTACTTTTGAAAAGGGCAGACAAAAAAGAGTGAGAGAAAGACAGGGCTGACAACAAATATATATCAGACATGATGAGTGGGAGACAGTAGGCTGGATCAGTAGGCCTATAGCACTTCAGGATGCGGTATGTGAAAGCAAAAGCAGTAGAAGGGTCAGTGACAAATAAGGGTTGGTATGATGGCCAGATCAAAAATATGCTTGAAACATGTTAAAACAATATGGAGCATGTTTGTTTAAATGTATAGTTTCCATTTCTGTTGGTGCCATAGTATTTCATATGACATTTCTACCATTTTTAACCAATTAAAGAGTCACAGTCCTATTGAATTGTCAAATGGTGTAACCACAAAAGCATTAGTATTAGTATTAATTCACCCTCCTGGAAGTTATGCAAGTGTATTAATGAAAATAAGTGATCTATTATGAAGTATAATCTCAAAGTATATTTAAAATATTTTATTTCTAAACTTGGATAACATGGGTTTTTGTTGTACTGAGCTGATTCGGTATGCCATAGACATTAATATGTTTTCTCTCTATTCTTGGGTCAGTTGGTTTAAAATTACTTCAAATGTCATTTTTACAGTATAATAGAGTGCTAAAATCATATGCATAATAGTTTTCTTGCACAATTATCAGATTTTTAGGAGAAACATTGGTTACGCCAGTTGACATTTATTGGTTACACCAACTGACCATACTATCTGAACAGAGAACGACAAGTAATTGACACATGGAATTCAATGAAAAGCCATGGATTCAAATGATTAAGGTATTTTAATAAGTGTGAACACACTGTAATAGATAATAATAATAAATAATAATAACAATTTGTATAGCGCTTTTTACAAAAGGCATGTCTCATAGCGCTTAAAGGAGAAGGCTGGTGTGATTTTGACCTGGGCTGTACTGAAAGATGTTACCGAGTACAAACATATCCAATACCTTTTTAGCCAAAGCTTTCATTAGCCTTACACTGCTACATGGGGGGTATTGCATAGTCTATGCAGCTAAATTGCTATTTTTACACCATTAACAAGGTTTAGAGTAACTCCACATTTTATTGGTGGACTTCTGAGAACCCTGACATTTAAAACGAGACAATGAGAATTTTGAAAGTGTACAGGTACTTTATTAAAAAGACAGTTTATAAAGACAGTACCTTCTCAGAATTTCCCGGTCACCACCATCTTGAAATTAAATCACAATAAGTCGATTGACGAGCTACAACTTTATAAATGTCTTTGGTCAAACTCATAAGTTTCATCATTTGTTGGTGCTTTAGTGTAGATAGTCACCATATATTTTCAGATGAAATCCAAGCACTTCAACAGAATATAAATCTGTTCCCCTGTTCTATCTGTTTGTCAATCGACTTATCGTGATTTAATTTCAAGATGGCGGTGACTGGGAAATTCTGAGAAGGTACTGTCTTTATAAACTGTCTTTTTAATAAAGTACCTGTACACTTTCAAAATTCTCATTGTCTCGTTTTAAATGTCAGGGCCTTTAACCTCCTTTAACAACAAAGAGCACGAATGAGCAACAGGGGCAAGGAAAAACTCCCTAACATTGTTTTTTGTTTCTACTTGTTATGGTAAAGGAAGAAACCTTGGGCAGTTCCGACGGCTCAAGGGGCTAACCCAACTGCCTAGGGCACGTTTTCAGTCTCTCAGATGGTGATTAGTCCATGGTATTAATAGATCATGACCATAGAGTTATCCCAGTAATAAAGGCACACATCATAATTACAAATTACACTATGGTATCATTTTCCCCCTGGAATCTACCTGACCTTTATGAAAAATGAAAACAAGAAATTCGGATTAATAGGCTAGTTGATACTGTCGTACTCCCCACCACCCCATGTATGTGTCTGTTTGATTTCTCTCTGTCTCTTGTGCGCACACACACACATCCACAAGCACACATGTGGGGAGAATGGTGGTGGAGGAGGAAATACCATGGCTGGTTTTGCTCTGCTGACTCCAGTGTTTAGGTGGTGAGCCTGTGGTGCTTTACAGGGGACTTAAATCTACAGCTTGACTGTTTTCGACCTCTTTGCTATCCACTTTTCCATCTTAGCTTTGTCCCTTTTGCTTGTTAAGGCTGAATTATACTTCTGCGTTGCAGCGACGCAGACAACTTCGCCGACGTTTTTGATTTATACTTCTGTGTCGGAGTCACTGCAACGTGTGGGAATTCACCGCCACAACACAAAGGGGCGTTGGGTCGTTCTTGGAACGTTTCTTGAACTCTTTGCTCTGGTGGAGTGTTGTTGCCATACAGCAGTTGTGTGATAATTAAAGCCATGCAAATAAATAAGGTCATTGTTCAGAAAAATTGGAGTAGCAGCACTACACAAGTTATAGACGCATAGAACAAAATGGGAAGTAAAACTACGAATATAATATGTAAAATACTGTTTGCACAAACTGTAAGGACGGGGTGCCTCGTGTGTTTACAATGGATTAGCTTGCTAGCTATCGTAGTAAACAAATACTTATGTGAAAGTGTGAGAACATATTTGTCTTAAACTCAAATTATATCCAAAGTTTAGACACTGTCTCCCACTGTAAAGCGGACCAATCACAGCCCTTGGCATCTGCGTTGTCTGCGTACTCTGTCTGCGTCGCTTTGACGCATAGTTACAGTTTTGGGGAGATGCACGGAAGGCGACGCAGAGCATCGGCGAAGGTACGCAGAGCTACTGCGTCGCTGCGACAGAGAAGTAAATCCAGCTTTATTCAGACACTGAAGATGAAGGCAACATTTCTTCCATAATCGATGAGAATGCTTAAAGGCCCACTATGCAACATTTTTCATTTAATTCATCGGTTTCATACTGTTTAGGATGCTAAAATGAGTCACGGCGAACGAACGGTGTAGAATGCGCCACCGTGGTCTATAGCGGTAGATACAGCACTTGCAATTGTATTGTACTCCAATAGAATGCAGTGCAATACAATGCAATACAGCGGTCTTTAGAGGGAGTTTGTGAGAGAGAAAAACAGAACGTTGCTTAGCCCTTCTTTCAGGCATAGTGGGGGGTGGTCATTGTTAGGGCTATGATTATTTATTGTTTTCTTTGGTACAAGCTGCTCTTGTTGCTCAGTTGTCTCTGTGTTTAAGCTCTCCATGCTCGACATGTCGACAGAATACATCCACAGTGTCTTCAGCTAGACGCCTCTCGATTACATAACGAAGTGGGGTCACATGACCCTACATGCGGTAGAGTTTTTAAAGGAAAAGTTACTGAAATAATTGACCTGGAAAAACTTGATCGATTATAGGTTCTGAATGTTGATTACGATTACTTTCACAAAAGTGTCTTCAGCAAGAAAATTTCAAACACCGTGAACAGACTAATTTCTTTTAAAAGAAGCAGATCTGTAAGTCTTACGTTTTACTGTTTTGTGGCCTGACACAAAAGTGCTGGGAAGTAAATTTATAGTTCTTACATAAGTAGTGCCGGGACCATCTGTGCCCAGCATGAAGTGTGTGTGGCTTTAGAGAAACTGTGGGACCTGCCTAGTTCTTGTTCAGATTTT
The DNA here is from genome assembly GCA_017657215.1 of Limnothrissa miodon. Lineage (NCBI taxonomy): Eukaryota > Metazoa > Chordata > Actinopteri > Clupeiformes > Clupeidae > Limnothrissa > Limnothrissa miodon. Next base: position 629,023 of record JAGFZM010000045.1, read on the forward strand.
GTTGTTGCTTTTCCTTTCTCATCCACTTTGTGCCATCTGTGCTGGGTACAGGTTTGTGTAATTTAAGTGAAATGTTAGTGTGGAAGGCAGCCTAAACTTTGTTAGCTTTGCCAGTATGCTCAGACATCTCACCCATCCTTGTTAAAGCATCAGAAGACTCATTTGTGACCTGAAACCTTCACTTCGACCACTGCCATATTTTGCCTTCACTGGACCTAGTGCCTGTACACTGCATACTTGGACCTAGTGCCTGCACACTGGCATAGCCTACTAGACAGAGGCCTTTTTCTTGGTGATGGATCTCACACTATTTATGTTGTAATAAGAGATGGACGTTGAGAATGCCATTGAATCATTTAAAACAAGTCTCAAATGCCCTCATCTGTTTTAAAAATTCATTACCTGATGCTTGACACTTAAATCTGTTGTTACATGAGTTGTTGGTTTTTTTTTCCAGTTTGTATGTATGTTTAGCCTGTGTTCTAGCATTGCAAACACAAATGAAAGGGCACTGATAACTGAAGTTTCACTGGTTCAGGAGTCTGAGGGATTTTAAGGATCTTAATATATTCTGTCAGGTATGTTTTTCAGGTCTCTCTCTCTGACCTTTTTTTATTTCATGTTGAACACACCCAGGAGATCACTTTTTGATCACTGCAGCCTGTCTTGTGAGACTGGGTTTAAATTCTTATAGGGTTAAAGGAAGTTTACAGGACCTGCCCTGCTAGCTATTTGTGCAGCTGGGCCACATAGAGGCTAGAAAACTGCTTTGGCCAAAGAATCCCCTCTCTCACGACATACACACACACACACACACTTCTAGTGTTGCACGGTGCACCGATACTTCAAAAGCATCGTGGTTCTTGGAAATGAAAAATGTCACGATTCCTAAATTTATTAGTATCGATACTTTTCAAAATTTCCGTGTTCCAGATTTGTATGAGACGTATTTCATGTTGGTGTGTGCAACGCACGCTTCCAGTTCCTCCCTATGGACGTCTGTGTTTTTTCTCTTCACGCACGCAGCAAGGAAGATAACATGATCACGTTCATGCCCTTAAATAAAGTAACACGAGAAGGCTATAGTTTATTTTGAGTGACAAGTCACTATTTTGCACCACTGTAGTTTGACGAGGCTATCTAGAGAAATAGTAGACTAACGATGGGCATTATCCTCATGGCTAAACATTAGCCTGCCTAACATTAGCCCGCCTAATTCAACATCGCTTATATTTATAATCAGAGCATGTGCATGTTTGTCAGTGATTTATTTAGCCTAGGTTATTACAGCAAAACAAAGCCTACTGTAAGAGAAAGAAGTGTATGCCTATGTGAAATGCCTTGTAAGAAATTATGGACTCGAATGTAATATTAACCATCAAAGAAACCATACATTGAAGTACAGGAAACATATTATTATGTTATTATATTAATCCATATGTCACAGCTTAAACATTTAATATATCTGCTGTTCAAATGTTTATTTATTAGTGTGTTATGATTAGAATGTTGCCCCAGTTTGAAAATAAAGCACATCAATGATATTTGAGAATGTTTCTCCCTTTTCAGGAAAAGTATCGAAAAAGTAATTCTTGACTTGGTATCTGTATCGAAACAATAATTTTGGTATCGTGACAATACTACACACTGCACACAGATTCATGATTCATGTCCATGTCCATCTGCAATCTGCAGACTCCTATTTAATCTTGGCTATTCACACATGAAGTTGGTGCCCACGGGGTTAGATGGATTAGGTGTTTCTTTGGGTACTACATCCACATCGGACTTCTGTGAGATTTGAGTTAATGTTGATGTTTTACTTTTTTTTTTTTTTGGTCATAAAACAACTTTTTTGGAAATATTCTAGGTCAAGGCTGAGAGTCCAAGCTGTTGTGGTCTCTTGTTACTTATACCAGAGTCTCTGTGTGTCAGGCCTGTCTAGACAGCCTTCCTTTGCAAAGCGGCACCTATCACTTACCCTCCTCTTTTTCCTTTGCTCTGTTTCTCTTCCCTTAATTTCACCCATTTGCTGATTCTCCTGCTTATAATCAGAGACGGTTGATGTTCTAAACGGTCTTTGTTATAATCCTCTACTCATATTGAGAAGTGTGTCCTGAGTTTTCCTGTGTTTTTCCAGGCGAGACTAGCTTAGTTTGGAGGAGGTCGGAGACCGGGGTCAGTGCTGCATTGGCTAAAATACTGGTTGTCTGTTTCCTGTTTTTCTGTTCCCTTCATTGGTGTGTGTTGGTGTATTAGTGTAATATGCTTTAGGGGGGGTGTTGGTTTATTGCTTTTGGTGTTTGCGTTTTATGCTTTTAGTGTGTGTGTTAATGTGTTATACTTTTTGTGTTTGTGTGTGTGTGTGGGGGGGGGGGGTCTTAGAAGCATGTAGGCCTAGAAGCAGTCCACAGTTAAAGTAATATTCATGTGTCAGCAAAAAAGCCTCAAGCCCAGTAATAAAAGAGGAAGAAAGTAAAGAGATCCTAGCCCTCTCCTTAATGTCCTGTTTTAGCACTCAAGGATCTAAGTAAGGCCTTAGCAAAAACATGGTATGGTGCTGGAGGCCAAAAAGAGGGAGAGGAGTGTCAAAAAGGAAGGAAGGATTTGTCGAACAAACTAACTAACTTGATAGTTTAACTGAACAGTGACTGGAAGAGCCACCTAAAATCCCAGGCTTTCCAGTTTTTCAAGGATGTGTGGGAACCTTGTTGCAAGAGGTTGATAAGGAGTCTGTCAGGGCCTTGACAAATTGAGCCACGGCCAGCACCACAGAAGAGCACTACTTCTGCTGGTCACATGGCATTCTTAACCTCCAGTGTTTAGGGCTCTTGATGTTTACTTTTGCAAATCAGGCTTAGTGTCTTCTTCAAGGGTGCTTGTGGCAATGGCCAACTGAGGATCGTACCATCATAATTTCAGAATGGGGGTTCTCTCAATAATAAGCATTTGACAGCTCTTATGAGTGGTTTGTAGAGTTTATCTTTGTGTTGTTGCTCTCTTAATGACACCTGGAGACCTTGTAACACAGGCAAGATTATCTGTCTCCCGAGACCTATTTCACTCCTGTTTTATGCTTTAATTAATCATTCCTGGATGAAGGAGGGGAGAAACTAAACACCATTGTTCATTTGCAATAATTTTAAATGTCATTGTGAGATTAAGTGGAACAGAGGGTGCAAAATGAACCAATTAGGCACACTCCAAACTTTTTGCATTTAAACATGAATAATATTCTTTTTTTTATTATTTAAATCAATGGAACTATTGTTTCAAATGAGATTCATATTTTATTTACCTCCATCTCCTGCTAAAAGTAATGACCTTTGCTTTCAAAATGTCCAATTTTAAATTTGAGTGAGCCTAATAGTTATATTTACTCTATACAAAACATTGTTGTTCTTGCCCTTTCGATCTTTTGATCTCTGCCTGTGTCTGTCTCCTTTTCACTATGCAGTAGTGTATCTCTTCTGCATGAATAATTTAGAGCGCCGGTGCAGAGAAATGGTGGCACTACATTTTCCTGAACAAGCCTTCCAGCAGGCAGGCTACAAACACACGCGTTCCCTTGAGGCCCGCGGAGGGCATTCAGTGCTCACAGGTGTTTGCTAGTGAGCTCGACTCTGGATCTGCCAGCCTGTGTATGAAAGGCTCATTTTTGTGTACTGTTGAGGTGACAGAATCAACATATGGCAAAAGCAACACCTCAACAAACTGAAGTGTGAAGAGTATACAGGCTAAACCATGTAGACCATGAGATGTAGGCTAATGCATTTCTTAGCAGTAGCTACCTCCTGCATTATGTTTAAGAACAAGTATGGAGAGGTTTGGTGTCTTAATGCTGTAAGGTTTGTCATAAGATTCACTGTGTGTATGTGTGTGTTTGTGTGTTTGTGTGTGTGCGTGCACGTGTGTGCATATGCATATGTTTTCTTCACAGTAGGTGTGTCTGTGTGTGGTTTGCAGAGGCTCCCCACAGAACAGCTAGCTATATTTATACTGGATGGAGCCCAGGACCAGCTGGTCTTGCAAAAGGTCACTGCTGGTGGGATTGTGAAGGGTGTGTGTGTATGTTGGGTGCGTGTGTGTATGTGAGGGGAGTTAGGGTTGGCACGCATGGAGGGAGTCAATGTTTCTAGTCCTTATAAAGCTGAAGAAAGATAACTTTCCTAAAGTCTTCCTCGAAAAGCCTGTGAGCACTTACCCAACAGCTGGATGGGAATGGAGACTTGGACCAAAATTCTCTCCCCTATCAGCAACACCATCCTCCTTCACCTAAAGAGGACCTTTTCATAGGCCAGTTGTTACATGGACTGGGTGCCTGGCATCCTGAAAGTAGCGATGGTTCTTGGTCACCCTTTGTGTGTGTTTTTTTTCCTTTATGTCCTGTGTTTGGGTTTGCAGCGAGTGGGCGACTATGGAAAACACTTGGGAGAACAATACTCTGGCACTGCCTGATCTGTTTCCTTGTGAAAATTGATCTGCTGTCGGACCACCACCAATCCCAGCACAAGAGGGAGTCAATGTAGAAAGAAGCAACAACAGAATCAACCAAATGGCTGTCTGGCTCTGCCTGTGTCAAATTAGTTAGGCTTGTGCACTTTGTCCTTCATATCTTAGGTTTCTCTGCTAGACCCCACCTCTTCCTTTTTTGCTTCCTTTTTTTCTCTTTCAGCCCCCCACCCATCTTTGCTTCCCTCCCTCTCTATGTTCTCTACGAATCGCTTCATTTCATGTTCAGTGTGTAAACTTTGTTAATCAAATGGAAAGCAGGAAGGTCACTTGCATTTTATAGTACAAACGAAAGGAACTCCTCGTTTATCTCAGTTGTGGTATCCATCTTTCCCTCCTGGTTAGCGTGGGAAACACCCGTAGAGTTGAGGGCTAAGCTTTTGTTTTTGTGCCTTTCATCTGATTCTTCGGAAATACAGGTGCTACTATACTAGAAGCACTCTCCAAGAACTGAGGAGTTTCCCCTGAAGTCAGCCTGCAGAAGTAGCAGCAGTGACGTGATATGACTGTGGTGGTGGCAGTGTTTGAATTTGCCGGAGTGTGCTGAGGGGAAATGCAAATGAGCTGATGTATCTACTTCCATGAAAGAACAAGGACTTTTCAGAAGTTGGTGGATTCCTCAGTGGTGCCAGAGAAACCTTGAGGGAGAAAGTGAGAAATTCAGAGATTAATAGATGGAGAGGAAGAAAGTGAGAGAAACAAATACCTGGGATATAAACAGCAATAAATAAATAAACAAATGAATAATTAAAAAAAAACTCCATCATATTCCTTTCCATCAGCCTACACGTCCCTTTGTGTCACTCTACCGCAGGTGCACTTTGACCTCTAGAGTGTCACCGTGACAGACTCATGACTTGGCAGAATGGCTGAAAGGGGTCAGCTTTGCGGAAGCACATCCTGAACTCGATGGCAGGAAATCTCCTTGGATATGCGACAAGTTTACTGCTGCAGCGCTGTTGATCTAACTAAAGTGTCTTTCTTAAACCTCTCCAGCATAGTTGCTGTTAATTTACTGTCTGTTTGACTCTGTGCTTATGGAAGTGGTACATGATTTATGAGCATTGCACTGAAAGGGAAAGTGCATTTCTCAGGTGAGTGCTCCCAAGTGAAGCAGAAATTAGTTTTGTGGTAGATTTTAACATTTTAAGTAAATAGGACTCTCTTCTCAATTACTATGTTTTTTACGCTGTAGTTGGCTAAGAAGGACCAGCCAACGTTGTCATTTTAGAGCGTGTTGTGTCATGCAGAAGTTCCAGCTGGTGCCTGGTTTTTCCTGACCTGTTATCAGAGGGATCAGAGTTATTCATTTTGGCTTTTGCAAGTACGGACTTACTTACAATTAGGTGTCAAACGGCACCTTTAGTTTTTCTTCTGTCTGTATGTTCTGCACTTTGTTTCCAAGCTGAAGTTTGGTCTTTATCATGAATGTTAGTGCTATGGAAGTCCTTAAGACGGATGATTCACTCCAGCTCTTCAAAGTGGCTCTTTCATCATCTCGACTAGTTCTTTGATCACTGATTGAGAATGGCTTGCATCCTTGCCCACATTTAACACATGAATGGCAAAAGCATTTTACATACTGTAAATCAGTGAACATTTTTTAGCTTGTGTCGCTCACTGCTATAGAGCAGAACAGCTGATCTAGTTTTCTCAGATTTGCCTTAAGGCTGTTAGAACTCCTGGCCTAGACATTGAAAGCTTTGTTCTCTGCTGCCTAAACCCAGTGGGGTGACTGGGAGGACATTCATGTGTGGCATATAAGAACAAGAGCTAATCTATGGAACAGCCTCTATCTTTACTCAGTGTCTTCCCACACATAATTTTAACTCCCAAGCTTATAAAACCGAATGAGTAATTGGCTGAATTGTTGATATCTACCTGGAGGTGGAGGTTTTAACAAGACAAGTTCAAAATGGCAAGACCAGTTCTAAGTGGCAAGATCAAAATGGCAAGACCAGTTCTAGTTTTGAGTTGTGAATGATTTTAAATCATGCTACAAGCTGTTTTATCGTAAGCAGATATGACCAAGAAACATAATCAACACCTGACACTTAGGCCTATGTTTAATGTGATTTGTTTTGAAGCAATGTTGTGTCTAACATTTTATGATAAGTATAGCCATACGAGCAGCTCAAGATTGGCTTGGTGCTACTTGTAGTATCGGTGTGTAAAGCTCATGTTTAAAATTATTTGTTTAGCTTAAGGCAAAGTGACCTGTCAATATCTGCCTGGAGTGTGTCTGTTTTTTGCTCGTGCAGCTTTTAAGTGTATTTATTTCTAACAGATGTTGCAGAAAAAGGTTGTTTGCTTGTATGCTGTCAGTTTCACTTCGTTCTATAGTATGTGTGTTCTATTTGAACCATGAGTCTGTCAAATAAAGATCATGTTGTTGATGATGAGTTTCTGACTTGCAGCTCTTTAATATTCATACCTTATCAGTACCCCTGACATGTATATTGTTTGCGTGCATGTTTAACTAGAGAGCCTAGTTGTGAAATTAGTGGCAAAGATGTGCAAGTCCAGCGGTACAATACTTCACCACAGGAGTGCCTAGACTAATAATAGCTCCAGAGAGAAGTGAGGCCTTGGCTTCCCCACTTTACTTAAGGCTATGCAAATAAGTCTCGACCACAATTAGTTTGAAATCTAATGCCATCTGTCTCTTCTCTCCCCTGTTTGCCCCTTTGGCTTTCGGACATGTGGGTGTAAGCATATGTAGAGACTGTGGGTTGTGTGTAGCAGAGAGTGGTTGCTAGTACTAGGAATTGTGTTGGTGTGATGATTGAACTTTTACCCCTTGTGTGACTTGTCACAAGACCAGCACAAGGGAAATTCACAGGTGTGTTGTAAAATTGTAAACAAAAAAACAATGCCAATTTAGATTTTTAGTGTAGAAAAATCTCAGACACCTCTGAGATTTTGATTAGAAACCATGAGCCATAGTAAACCCTTGGTGTTTTACTTCATAAAATCGTATTTCCCTTCTAGAGAGAACCATACTTTCTTTCAAACACCTCCTACTGATTCCTGTACGCACCTGTAGTGAAAGTCTACAACCGTAGCATTCCTACTTATGTAACTCATTCCCTCGAGTGCTTTCTCGAGTGTCTTCATCTTCTATTTTGCCTCCCTTCGTGACAGGTGGCGACAGACAAGGTTACAGGCAAGCTGAGTTCTACTCTCTCATGGGTGCGGAACTCGGTGTCTCACACGGTCAGTCAGATGGCTAGCCAGGTGGCCACGCCCTCATCTCTGCCTGCCCCCTCGTCCAGCTCAGCTCCGCCCCTCGGCTCGTCCTCTTCGTCCACGCCGCTGTCATCGCCAGCACTGACACCCGCCTCGCCAACCCTCAGCCCCGACGAGGTGGAGCTGCTGGCCAAGCTTGAGGAGCAGAACAGGTATTGAAACACATGCGCACACACACACACACGGCCAAACTGTCTTAAAATGTCTTAAAAATGAGATGTGCACTGTCATACAAACAGTCAAAGGCTAAACCCACTTGGCCACACCTACGCACACAGTTGTAAGTAAGCGCTACGAAACACACAGGCACATAGTGTGTTGATTGAGTGCCAGGGCAAATGCCTCTTTCACTTCTGCTTCTTTTCAGATGGTTTGCTGCACCACCTGACCGACATGTTGAGTGTCAAGATGGTCATTTGCATCTTTGATTTTTTCAAAGGTCTTGGGAAAAAAAGATGTTGACACATCAAATTCCATTAACCACATGGTTTAACCGAGAAATAGGACTGAATCATTTGTCTGCCAGCAAGTTTATGCTATGTCGGCAACCATGCTTCCTATAACGGCCTTGCTAGGGAAGTGCTTATTTTGAAGTGTCACTACACAATAGACACTGTCCAATTAGATCTCATAGTAGGTTGCATAAGTGCATCACCTAACAACACAGGGCAGGCTGACACAATCACAATCACAGTTCTTGCAGTCTGAGGTACACTTCAAGAGGACCACATAAAGTTTTGGGGGGAGTACCGGGCCCATCAAAGGTTCACCCTAGTGACTGTGCTGATTCAGTGCAGTGGTATAAACTGGGCCTTAATTACAGGCCTGTGCTGGCCATGGCTGCTCTCACCTGGGCCCCCCAGCCTATAATTGGCCTCCAGCGGAGGGAGGCGGGACTTAATCACACAGCGGCTCTTGAAAAATGGATTTGTTAGTTTCAATGACTGCTGCTACTGCTGCTGTTGCCACCACCACCGCATGTCACTACAAGTTGATCTCCTTCCCTATGTGGGTCCTGAAACCAGCGTCTCCGTGGAGGGTTCTCAGCGGCCTGCCCTCGACAGTACACACCTGTTCACCCAGATACGCTCTCTCACTTTGTGTTGCTTCCCTGTGTGTGTCATTAGAGCTAGCCAGCATTCATCACTCTGCCTACAAGCCGACAGTGCCTAAATCAGAATATGAATGTGAGGGTAAACCGAAGTCATCTGCTGCTCTCCAAACAAGGTCCTGCTTCAGCATTACAGGTGTTGCCTGCTTGAGGGAAACTTTCTGAACCGAACATGATTCCTGGTGTTTGTCAGCAACATGGGGAAGCATTTAATTCCATGCAGGATGGCTTACGTAAGTGTGACCCTATTCTGCCATGTTCTACCATTAACTACAATATGGTAGTAGGGAGATATGGACACTCCTGAGTCTCTTTCTCTAGCTAGTGTGTCTCTTCCTCTGGTTAGGTGTGACTACATTGTTGTGATCAGTTTGTGATCTGTACAACAGACATATTCTAGGCATACAAAAGAGATCTTCCTTTATAGCACTGTCACAGGATTGCTGTTCTGCGGTGGTCTGTGAACTGCAGAGCATGTCTATACGTGTCTAACTGGGTGTAGCTATCTGAGCAGATTATGGCCAGTCCACTCAGTGCTTGTGTTAACACCGCTCTGTAAAAAGCCACAGCATGCTGATAAGAGGGTGGACAGGACAGACTCCAGAGGTGCTGCTACGTGGAGTTATCTCGGCGCAGAGAAGAGCACGTTCTTCACAGGCTTTGTGAGGGCTTAAAGTGAGAGTCCTTACACACACAAACACAGACGGACACACACACATGCATACACAGACATAGTGGCTTCTGTGCTCTCACTCTCCCTATTCAATGCCTTTGCCTATTTAATCAGCAGTCTCACTATGTGTTGACATGGAAACGGGTGTGGGATATGCAGCAGGAGGTGTGTGAAAACTTTTCAATATCGGAGCTGTGTGTGTGTGCATGTTTGTGTGTGGACAAATGGGAAGCACAAGGTGTGAGTAGCGAGCCCAGCTGGTTTTGGAAGTGCTGGGTGAAAGCGATGCTCTAGCATGACATGCCTTGGGATTTTATCTGGAGCCAAAACACCAGGGGGGCAATTACTCCCTTACTCTCCCCCTTTCTCTGTATTTCTCTCTTCATTTCAACTCTTTCAGTGTCCTGTCTTTTTCCCCTCAGTCACTTCTCTATTTCTTTCTCTGTATCTCTTTCCCTCTCTCTCTCTATCTACACACACACACACACATGCTCTCCTGATGTCCTTGGCACTTCCTTGGCATCCCTGCATTCTGCTGTGAACTAAAGGGACCTGCCTGCAGTTGTTAATGGCATCCTGGGGGTATGTGCAGGCTTTGTCTTTCAGATGAGCTGTGCTGAATGGGCTTGATGGTGGAAGGAGGGGGAGAGGAACTGCAGGGAGAAGAGGAGAAGGAGGGGCAGCAGAGCTGTGGAATTTAGGCAGTTCGGTGCAGTTCAAGATGCCTTTTTTTAAACATGCTTGTGTGTGTGTGATTTAAAATCATCCCAACAACAAAATGAAGGGAGAACAAAAGAAAAACTGGTTTTATTCAGTTGGAATGATAAAGGAATGATGTCACCACAATGGTCCACTCCCAGAGCTGGCCTAGAGTCATGGCTCAACTCTTTGGTTTGTAAGTGTTGCGAATCATGACAATAAGCAGAGAGAGAGAGAGGGTATAAAGAGAGAGAGTTCGAAAGAGATGAGTTTAGAGTAAACCTCTGGCATTCTTGTGCGGACCTACCTGGGTGAATTCCCCTGCATCACCACAAGGACACATTCTAGTGTGTTTTAGCTCTTTGTGTATCAGCTTTTTTTGTTTAATTTTGCTGCTATGTTTACTCAGCACTTTTACTAAGGCCCCGTTTACACGACAACGCTCCGGGATGAAAATATTATATCGTTTCGCCCTATCGTTTAGACGGAAACGTAGTTTTTGGAGGTTGAAAACGCAAAAAAAATGAAAACCCCCTCCAGAGTGGAAAACTTCCGTCATCGTGTAAATGATTGAAAACGCAAAACTTTGTTTCTCCTGGCATAGTGACATGCCCCAGTGCTAGAAAAGCAAAATGGCAATCCTGCGATGCACATTCAACTTGCTTTAGCTGCACTAGTTTCACTGGAAGAGTTTTTCCAGCAAGTTACAAGAATGACGCTTGAGAGTAATGCAGATCGGAGATTAATGGCAAACTTTCACCATGATGTTTATTTTTGATTGCGCCGCACGCTAGGGGTGAACAGGAAGAGAAGTAGAGACCTTACGCACAAGCTTGGTCTTGCTGCTGTACTTTTGCATTTTTGGTGCAGATTGTTTCTGTGTAACTGGGGCCTAAATGATCCACTGACAAACCAAAAACACACACAGTGACACCTTTCTTTCTTTTTCTTTCTCTTTCCTTCCTTCCTTTCACAACCTCACACTTCATTCGTTCTCTCGCCCTAAAACCTAACCTGACCTCCACAATACGCAGACATGTTAGGGGGCCCAGCAGACACGCTGCTCACTTTAACCTTCGACCACGGCCTCCGCCCACCCTTCCAGGAGCACAGCTGGGCCCTTTTCACCCTGGCACATGTTGCCATGGGCCCACCCCCTGCCATGTGACTGACAATACCCCTTCATCTGTCTACCTCATAAAATCCACCTGTCAGTCAAACCCCAAAAGAGAGCCTTCCCATTCGTGTCAATAGCCCTTTCACAACAAACCAAAGCCATCATCAGATGCTGTCTGTTTGCCTTTAGGAAGTTGCGAGCGTTTGATTTAGTCTCTCCACAGTGTCAGGTGGGAGGGATTTAGCCCGGCTTGAGCTCCTCCGTTGGTTGCATCTTCGGGAAGACGCCCTCTAAAGCCGCCTGCCTGGGTTGAATGCTTGAGTGCGAACGCATAGTATTTGCAGGACAGATGGCACAGTGAGCAGTCCAATGAATTCCCCAAGGACATCCCGTTCATTAACGCCTTTGCCTGGCTCAGAAGGAATGAGCTGGTAAGAAGCTACTCATTTGACGCTCTGTCCCTTTGGCTCTGTTAGAATAACAGATTTTCCACTCTGCTGCTCCTAGCCGCTATCCTTGGCATCATTGTGTCCTGGATCCTGTGATTCTGTCTTTTTCTGCTGGATCCGAGAAGGCAAAAAGAGGCCTACACAGATCAGTGGTTTCAGAGCACCTTTACTGTCATTCTCACTTCTTCCCCTCTCTTTGTATCTCTCTCTCTCTCTGTCTCTGTCTCTGTCTCTGTCTCTCTCTCTCTCACTGATTACTCACTGTTGGCTGTTCTCCCTACACTTCACCATCACCACAGAGCCCTTGAATTAGTCATTGCTGCTGCTGCTAAGCGACCAAGAACAATGAGACACAGAAATGAAAACCTTCGCCCTCTCTCTCTCTCTCTCTCTCTCTCTCTCTCTATCTATCTCTCTCTCTCTCTCTCTCTCTAGATGGGAACATAACCTTACAAAAGTTCTCAGGAAGTCCACTTTTCCAACTCTGTAGTCTCACTCCCACTGTTTTACTGAAGTGCTCACAAAAATAAGGAACCTCCAGTATAAAAACAAGCACTTATCGCCAATGCCTTTGATATGTTGGTTTGTTGAGGCTAAAAAAAGGGCCAACAACTGGCTATGTGAAAGACTGTCTTTTACCCAAGCAAAAGTGTGAATCATGCCTTTTTTCAGTACTAAGGTAGGAAGGAAGTGGGAAGTCATGAAGAAGTGGTGGTGTTTGCAAGCTCCCTGATTTGTCGAGGGTTATTCTTTTTTGTCAATAAATGCTTTAAAGTTGATTGAAACAGCGTAAAATCATTATACTGTCATAGAATTGCTATTTACACATTCCCTTGATGCTGTCAACTGAAACATTAGAGTTAACGATGTGGATCTTTCTCTTTGCCTGTAGTTCACAGAGAGCCTTCTGAAGACGAAAAAGAGGAACTTGCTGCTCTTCTAATATTGCTGCTCCTCTGAATCCTCCACATTGTCTCCCCCCCCCCCCCCCAAATCCCCTACCGCTTGCCCACGCAAATTTCTCTGTGTCGTGTTGGCCGACTTGAGTGAGGATGAAAGTAGGGCAGATCTAGGAGAGTAGCAGCAGCTTCAAGCTCAGCCCAGCCACCCGGTGATACGAGACTGCAGGTAGACGAGCAAAACTGCACATGACTTTACCATCCGAGTTACCAGCACAGTATTACAGACTCAACTGGGTGGGGAACAGTTAAGACCTTTCGTATTGAGACCCATTAATTTAGGTGGAGGAAGGGACGGCATTCTGAGTCTTCAAATGAGCAGGGCTATCTGCTGATTGCTTACTGCAGTACTGCGAGTCAGTCTATAGATGTTTATTAAATGGTGAAACATTCAGGAGCACACTCTCATGCTAAACTAATTTTGCCCAATATGTTTATCAGTTGTTGGCCTTTGCACCTAGCTGAAGGTTTGTGTGTGTGTATGTGTATGTGTGTGTGTGTGTGTTTGTGTCTGTGTGTGTGTTTGAAAAGAGGGTGAGCAGGAGAGAGAGTGAGAGAGTGTGTCTGTATGTGGCTAAAAGCCAGAGTACCTTCCCTCACAGTTGGGGTTGGCAGGCAGGCAGGCAGTTAGCCTGTACTGTTATCTGGATGCTCCACTCACTTGTACATGAGCAGACATGAGCAGCACTCTACCATGAGCTTCTCTTGGTAAGCCCTTCTAAAACTTTCTCTCTCACACATACACACGTACACACACACACACACACACTGCTGACTCCTCAACAAGACTGTGTGTGTACACACACACACACACACACACACACACACACACACACATACACAAAGGATCATCCACTCTCCAAGTTTTTGGTTATCTTCATTTATAGTAAATTGTTTGTCTGAAGAAGAGCTGGTTTTGCTACAAGAGTGAGGAGTGAGGTAAAACTTGATTGTATGCTGTTGGAAGTAGAAACCAGCAGTTTTATTCTACCAGCAGTTCAATTACTATTTGCCCCCTTTTGGCCACTTTTAGGCTTCATGTTGCTGGTTAAGCTGTTAGGCTTCATGTAAACCACTGGTAAATAATTGACAAAGTCAGCTCTGAGTGAAAGCAGGTCATGTGTTTCTGCATTTGTGTGTGTGTGTTTGTTTGCCCTTGTTTGTTTGTCTTGGAAAGATCTTTTCTTTTCAACTCCCACACTCACCTCCCACCAGAAAAGAAAGAAAACACAGCATGAGCTTCACCTTGGGTGGTTCTCTTCTTGGTTGTCTAAACTAACTGTCTCAGGTGTTCAGTCTGATTTAGGCCTTGTTCCTAGACCTGTCTGTAGTTCTTGTGGCACAGAGTGTACATTGTAATCCTGTTTTTTGATTAGTGTAGATTCATGAAGAGTAGAATGATCTCCATTCCTCAGCCTTTGTATTGATTGTATTGATTCTGTTGACTCGTCAAAGTTCCCATGGGAAAAGGGTTTGTATTTCTCTTATGAAGGGCAAAGGTTAGTGTAGCCAAATGCACACATTTAATATAAGAAGGTGTTTAGTTAGCCTACTACACAGAGTGGAGACAATATTAAAACATTTCGCAATAGCATAAATCCAATAGTTTTAGATTTTTGTCGTTGCTTTTATGAATGCAGAAACACAATTGTAATTCAACGAAGGAAGTTGTATCTGGGCCAGAGAGAACATTCGTGGCACACAAACATCCTATAAAACCATCTATCCTTGTGGCTTGGTAGGCAGTGAGAGCAGCAGCAATGACCTCCTGAGTTGCACAGCACATGTGTTTACCATCCACTCTGTCTTGGCCAAGGTGAGTGTGTCACTGGAGCAAAGTAAACACGCAGAAAGATACAGTTTGTGGCTTTCAGCCAGGAAATCCCTAATGCAACTAAACATTGGCTGATTCATACTTTCTCGAGTTTTTAATCATCTGCTTGCAGAAGATAAGAAGCATGGTGATGGTGCAGAATTTGCTGCTCTGGTCAGGAACTAAATGAAGTAAATGGTATTTGGCTGCCAGGTAGGCTATTTTTGGAAATTGTAAAAAGTCATTCTGTGCCTTTTAGGGGTTCTGTTATTAAGTACTTTTTCAGTCTTCTTCTGGTTCTCTGTCCAGTGGCCCACTAGAGCTCTCCCATAATTCATTGCTTCTTCCTCACTCAGCCCCACCCCCTTCCATTTTCCCACATACCGTACTCTCAGGCGTCACCCCAACTCCCCCTTCCTGCTCTGTCTTCTCCACCGTCCTGACCCAAATTCGACTGTAACCCCACCCCCTGTTAGGGAGCACCCTCAATGATGTCACTGCACACACACACACAACCAACCCACAGTTCCGTCTGAGAGGCCATGACTGTTTTTTCCGAGATTGTGTTTCCAAAGCCCTTTGTGTCCCAGCTGGGTGATCCCTGAGTGACGTGTCTGAGCAATGAGACCCAGTCACAGCACTGAGCTGAGTTTAGTCTGGACCTGTTGTGAGGTCTTCTTTAGGATGTATCAAAACTGAGAACTTAACATCTGACATGCACCTTTAAATAGAAAGGATTCCTGTTTAGAGTTGAGAAGACTTTTATAAGTTTTGCTATGTCTGTTTTAATAACTCTGGTTTGTGCAATATGAAGCACTAAAGGTCTTATCTGGTTTGTGGCCCACCAGACCTTAATGAACTGGATCTGGCAGAAGTCCCATTTTCTGCACTGCACTCGTGTGGTTGTTCCTAGAAAGCCAGCTTGAGAGAGGGGGGTGTTTCCTTTGAGTGTTTACAAATTCAAAATTGGCCTTATTGGAAGGGTGCAGCCAGACAGGCTCAGTCAAGTGCAGAGAGGATGACAAAAAAACCCTCTCTATCTTAAGACCAGGCCTGGAAAAGTAGTTTGGTGGAAGCAGGGAGACCATTAGAGACATCAGCACTTTCCAGGCATTTCCCTTCACTTTTCGCTGAAACAGTGAGGATTCACTCAGCACATAGTTATTTTAAACATGTGTTGTAAGGTTTCTTCAAAACAATAACTAATCAGCTACATCTGAAACTATTAAAAGTCACTTTGGCTCTCTAGTAACAATCAAAAACACCTCCATAAATATCCACTGACCACATTTACACAATTTACTACAATTTACAACTATATAATAGTGGTACTTTTATGATAAGTCTGGTAATACTCCAATTTTGCTCTAAGCTCTTTTTCAAGTCTTTCCTTTGCAAGAACTGCATTCATGAGTGTGTAAGTGTTTTTTTTTTTTTTTTTTTTTTTTTTTTTTTGGGAAGGGTTCGGCTACCCCTTCATACTTCAACAAACCTCTGTGGAAGCTTGGGCAACCCCAACCCCCCTTCAACACACACACACACACACACACACACACACAAAACATGAAGACACACTGTTCATCTCTCATCACAGCCTAGGAAGACAGGGGAACATAGTGGTAGAACCATGTAGACAGAATCACTCCTCACCAACTGCCATTGTCCCCATCACATAAAAAGCCTTTTTTACTCTGGTGTGCTATGATGTGTTTGGCCTCTTCAGCACACATTGATCCTGCTACCTTTGCCGTAGGTTTCCATTGGAGGATGGAGGAGTTTGTTAGACTGTTTCCATACAGAGTGGTAGGTTTTCAGGGTAGGTGTGAAACGCTGCCAAGTTAAGTGGATGCAGTGACATTAGAGGTGGATTGGTTTTTGGGAAATGAGCTGTGTTCTAAATGCATAAATGTAAATGTTCCTGTGAAACCCAGATCCCCTCTGTTCTGCCCTGTCCTGCTCAGCCCTCTGCTTTTTGTTTTGTGATTTGGTCTGGTTAGCCACTCTCACACTAGGAGGGACAAACTGTAGTGAGTCTGGGCATTTGCAGGCCAGATTATTATAGTATTATTATTATTATGTTAATTCACACCTTGGACACAATTGCTATCTGCGTGAATGCTAATTGCAGTGTTAGCCCCATGAGCCGTGGATCTGCCCACAGTTTTTTTTTTTTTTTTTTTAAACTAGGCTACTATAGATAAAAAAAATACAGGATTTTATTTTTTTTTTGCTCCTGTTGCTCAGAGGTCTTTTCTGTGAAGCTCCATGACACATGACGCTGTATATGAAATTGAATTGAATTGAAATTACCTGAATTTGCCTTAGGATGGAAAACGTAATGCAGAGGGATTAGGAAGTGTGTGTGTGTGTGTGTGTGTGTGCGTGTGTGTGTGTGTGTGGTTTGCAGCTCACTATAATGTATGAACCAAAGCATAGCTAATACTCTGATAAGATTAGCATTTAGTAGTGTTTTGTTTACTACCGCAGAGCATGTGTATGATTAATGTGCTCTTGTCTGTGATGCTGCTTTGAAATGAGTCTGTCTATATGGCATGTAGAGATATTATTCTGGTCGTTTGGACACAATCTGACACTAATGCTTTGAGAGTGCTGTTGGACAGAATTTTACGGCAAAGGAAAGTGGTAAATAGGTGTTTACAGCCTGACTGAAACAATTGGGCTGGCAAGATGTTATTTATTTATTAATTAAATACAAATATTTTCACAATTTATATGAGTTTGAATCCCACTGAGTGTGATTTGTCTCTGGTGTTCCCTTGCAGGTTGTTGGAGACGGACAGCAAGTCCCTCCGCTCGGTGAATGGCTCCCGGCGGAACAGTGGCTCGTCACTTGTGTCCAGCTCCTCTGCCTCCTCCAACCTGTCTCACCTGGAGGAGGACTCCTGGATCCTCTGGGGACGCATTGTCAACGACTGGGATGAGGTCCGCAAGAAGAAGGAGAAACAGCTGAAAGTAAGAGCTCGCTCCAGCAGCAGAAGCTACATTAACGGTGTAATGGCAAGCAGTACGGGAGCACAAAGTAGTAGGTTGCACATCATGGTAGGAAAGTTTTGAGTGGGGAATGATAACTGCAAATGTACTCTTGAGAGCCTGGCCCTGTTGAGTCGTCTTGCGCACAGAAAGGCTGGATTAGGATGCGTAAGTCTTGGTAGAGTCAGAGGGATGGAGTTTGAATTGCAACTTTTCAAAGCTGTCCCCCGCCGAAATCCACTCTCACTTATTTGGAGCATAATCCCTGTCTGAGAAGCTTGTGGGCATCAGGTGAAACCCGGGAAGCGCTCCCAAGTTTTTCTGTCACTGCCGAGAACCTCACGGCAAAGATAGCCCAGCAGCAATAGCAGCTGATGCCCTTAACGACCCCCCCGCCATTTCTGTCCTTGAGCTGCTGTTGTGAGTGAGTCTGTGTTATATTTAGCCTTGAAGTGTCTGAGGCCTCAACTTTGATGCAACTCTAGCGTTGTCACTGCTGCCAGGGCAGAAGATTTAAGGGCTTGCAGCCGGAGGGAGAGTCTTGTTTTGCGAAAGTGTTGGTTTGATAGCATTAAATCCCAGATATACCCGTGATTTACATACACACTAAGAAATTATCAAATTGACATTCTAATTGTGTGCAATTGTGTGAAGTGTAATCGGACTCAGTTATACACTGCATGTTTATTTTTCTATGTTGACACCTTAGAGACAAAGTGTATGTGTGTGTGGTGTGTGTGTGCGTGTGTGTACGTGTACGTTTACTCAACAGTTTACTCCTGGTCAGTGTCCTGAAGAAACAGCACATTTTTCCATCAGTGATCTACAGGTTAACCAGCTGTGTTTGAGTGTACAACACATACTGTTTTCTACAGGTTATGGTCATCTTTGGCTAAGACAAGCCAAGATGAGCTCACTTCAAAGGCCCTTCTGTTGGGACTTTAAGAATGTTTGTAGGGCCCCTTTAATGCAATCCTTTGAGTCTCTGTGCCTGATTCTTGATGGACTCTGGTTTTATGAAGACTGTCAGCAGAAGGTTGGAGCATGAGGACTGTTTTGCCACATTGTTCCTGCTGAGCACGCAGAAACATATTAAAACCTACTGCTTGTTGTTAAACTCTTGCTTCCCTTGACCTGAGGCAGTAGGTTTAGGGGAAGGGAGAGTGTAGACACACAGACACACAGACACACAGACACACGTACACACGTACACAGAGCAAGGAAAGGATTACACCCTCTCGGTCTGAGTGTCACTCTCACTCCTGATCCCCTCAGCTGATTCACTGTCACCCTCACACACATGCTCTATATTGCCCTCTTTGTTTCAACTCCTTCCTCTTCGTCCAGTGCACTTGCTGCTTTTGTGCACCTAAACTTTATTCTGTGGATGCAGCATCATGACTTGTTTCTCTTCCATCCGCTTTCCCATTCCTTACCTGTCCTCCCTGACATTACCCTGCTACGCTACTACTCTCCAAACACTCTCTCTCTCTCTCTCTCTCTCTCTCTCTCTCTCTCTCTCTCTCTTTCTCTCAGCTCAGGAAAGGGCTTAATTTAGTCACGTCAGACATGAACCGCAAAAGGAAAACATTTGGCTCCACTGAAGACATTGCTGCTGAGATTAGACTCCAGCAGCGTTAAAATCATATTATCATTCCCGAGGTGCTCTGCTGTAAAAACAGCCGGCCGGTCTCGACTGAAGCCGGCGTTGTAGTTTGGCTTACGCGGGTGGCAGACGCCTGTCTGCATTATGTGTGTTTGGGGCTCATCTTGGCAGGTCAGGCTGGGATACGCAATCTGCTTATGATGAGTTCGGGTGTTTACATAACATAGAGGATTTGACATTTATGCTCAGATTCACAATGTCTTGTCAATTAGTTTAAATGGAGAGGCTGTTGCCGGGATTATTTTTGTGATCTGAAAGCATGCATTTGTTTTGAGCTATATTTTGTTTGTCCTAATGTAGCTATTTTTAGTTTTCAAAACCCTACCCAGCAAACCCTAACTTAGCCTTCCATCTCAAAAAAGCTACATATGGAGTGCAGCAGCATTTGAAAGAAAGATCATGGTTGTTTTGCCCTACCCCTTGGTCTCTCTCCCACAAACTAGTTGCCTTCTATAGGGGCACTATATCTAAGCTTAGTAAAAAGCCTAGTTTATGCTTCTCGAGTAAAAGGCAGTAAGTCTGTGTGGCTATGTAGTAACGGAGAAAGAGAAGCATTTTGACACCCTTTATGTCTGTGTGTGTTATCACAGGAGCTGGTGCGTAAAGGCATCCCTCACCACTTTCGCGCTATTGTGTGGCAGCTGTTGTGCAGTGCCCAGAACATGCCCATCAAGGACCAGTACTCTGAGCTGCTGAAGATGTCGTCGCCCTGCGAGAAGCTGATCCGCCGCGACATCGCCCGCACCTACCCCGAGCACCAGTTCTTTAAGGAGAAGGACAGCCTTGGCCAGGAGGTGCTCTTTAACGTCATGAAGGTAAGAAAGATCTGACAGAAGTTCAAACTGAGGGTGCCAGCGGCTGAGCCGTTGGATAAAAACACTTGTTGAACCAGTTGTTGAAGTTTGGTCTAGAATTTTAATAATGTCTATTAACCCCTATTAATGTCTATTAAGTTCGTCAAGGACCTCAGATCCCCCCTTTGTCTTTAATTTTGCTAAAACAGCCAGTTAATGTATCTTAAATGCAAAAGAACCTTGCGCTTACCTAAACAGGCTTTGGCATCAAATGGTTTCCGGAATTGGAAACACACTTAGTAGAGGCAAATGAGAAATAAATATGAAGTACTTTAGGTAGAGATGGCAGAGAGATGTCTGTATAATACATAATAACCTAATTCAGCATTTTATCAGCTATTTCAGTTATCTTTAATGCATTAAGTGAAAGACAGGGCTTTTGGCAGAATTTTAAATCAAGAGGGTATTAGGCTGGCTTTTGTGCAAACAGGAGCTTTGGGCTCTGCTGCCTTAGGGGTGTTTAAATCACATCAAGGCTCAGCTACAGATCAGGCATAAATATGCCTGCTGTACAGCTATGGCCAATCTTGAACCCCTTTGCCCTGCCAGATTATTGAACGCCATGAGATATGTCTGAGTGTCTGCTGGCTACATTCACACATGGTTTCACAGCTACTTCTTCACACTCATTTGTTTGACTAATGACAGGCGTCAACTGCCTGGTTTCAGCTACGTCAGAGTTTGTTTTTAAACAAAGTTTGTCTCTTTTGCTCCCTTCACAAGCCTCCTGGCCGTCTAGACCTTGTGCCGATCCAGTTAAACCCCAAATAGTCCTAGTGCTAGCTGAACAAAACAAACTCTAACTTGTGTATCCATTTTTGGCACAGTATTATCAGATGATATGTGTGCACTATGCAGAGTTGTGTTGAGTGTTACAATGGTGGTGAACATAATTCAGCTAATCATTATCATGAATGAATGAATGTCCTTTATTATCATGTCACATGTACAATTAAATTGAGAGATGTCTCTGGTCAGTGCATCAGCACATAAAATAAATAATTAAAAGAATATAGTAAATATAATAAAAAAGTGCTCATACAGTAAATACACCCAAGCAAGGCCTAAAACCACATACAGACAATCAACATACGTCCAGTTGATATATCAATCAAACAATCAATCAATCAATCATGTAAGCACATCCAACAAGACATGTCTCAAAGCGTTTTAACAGCAAGGGCACAAATGAGCAACAGGGGCAAGGACAATGGTCCAGAGGTACTTAAAGGAATATAGGCAGTATACTGAGGAGCATACCAAAGGGATCTATAGGCAGTATACTGGGGCTAGTGAGGGACCAAAGAGGATAAAGGAGCACTTGTGTTGGGATTCTTAGGCCCATTTTCATAGTGTTGACTCTGCACTTGCACCTCAACCTGAAAATCCCCTAGCATCGCAGTTTGTGTGCTTTTGCATGTGTATGGAAGAACTGGATGCGGTGTGTGTATGAGTGTGAAAAAAAATGGTGTGTGCCGATGAGCCCCCTCAGTTTGTGCCAGATGATTTATGGATGCATGGCTAGCCACCGTCTCACTGGGTCATTTCTTGTTTGCAGGCGTACTCTCTGGTGGACCGTGAGGTGGGATACTGCCAAGGCAGCGCATTCATCGTGGGTCTGTTGCTCATGCAGGTAATTCGGTCACACACACTCATACACACACACACACTCAGCCTGGGATACTCCCGCCCCAAAAAGTTAGATGAATGCTCAATCTTCTCTCTAATGCAAAATACAAAAAAACACACCCCTACACCATCAAGCATATGTGTCCACACACACACGCAACAGCCCACAAACACTAACATACTAGCAAACAGGCAAATAAACAATTACTCGCTGGCAGCTGATCAAACAATTCTCTAGTCGTCGGAATGTTGATTAGCATAACCAGGGTCTTCTGGTCCTGCTTAGCACTGAGGGACCGCTAGCCGCTTCATTTCAACGACCTAGCATATGGGCTGCAAATGGTGAATTGACTAGTGTTTGTTGAGTGATTGTGGAGTATACAGTGTTTGTAAGGCGGCTGGTGGAGCTTTAACTGCGAGAAAGACAAGGGCAAGTGTTACTTCAGGTCAATACTGCAGTACTGTAGCCGTTGTGCAGAACAGTGAGTGCTTGTGAGTTAAAGGCACAGCTCCTTGTAGCAGCTTGTACCACAGACTTTCATTGGGAATGAAGAATGTTACACAGCCTATGTTTTTGCCATTAGTTTTACAGTGACATTTTACTGTGGTGCGGTGGTTTAATGTGCTGAAATATGCTCAGTGTTTGTCGGCGCTCTTCTAAGGTTCTGTTTGTCTGTCTGTGCGTGTGTGTGTGTGTGTGTTTACACAGATGCCAGAGGAGGAGGCCTTCTGTGTGTTTGTAAAGCTGATGCAGGACTACAGGCTGAGGGAACTCTTTAAGCCCAGTATGGCTGAGCTGGGCCTCTGCATGTACCAGTTTGAGTGCATGATCCAGGTGGGAACATCTCATGTCCACACATTATATGGCAGTTGAACCCAGAGAAGTACAGGAAATGCAAAGCTCCAGAGCACCTGTTTTTGTGGCGTGATTGCAGTGTTGGGTTCAGCAACATGGACATGTTATGCAAATTATGCCCAAGAATATCAAACATGCAGTGCACTGAAACTTCTTTCTTTCTTTCCCATGAATTCTCTCATCATTCCTTCTGTGTTCTATCATTCTCCTTTTTTCTTTCCCTTAAATACCCTCCTCCATCCTCCTCTGTTTATGTCCCTTACTTGCCCCCCCCCCCCCCCCCCCCTCTCTCTCTCTCTCTCTCTCTCTCTCTGTGTGTGTGTGTGTGTGGTCTGCTCCCTCCCCCCCAGGAGCACCTGCCGGAGCTGCATGTGCATTTCCAGGCTCAGAGCTTCCACACCTCCATGTACGCCTCCTCATGGTTTCTCACCATCTTCCTCACCTCCTTCCCTCTGCCTGTCGCCACCAGGATATTTGACATCTTCATGTGTGAGGTGCGATACACTTCATACGCACAAACACTTATATTTATACTTACATTTACATAAATATTGTCTGCATCTTAATATAATGTGGTATATTCAAGCAAATGTCTTTTCATAAAACTGATCTCCATTGAAATGTAATATACTGGCTCTATGCCTGATAATCGCATTAAATCTGCTGGTACCCAGCAGTATCCTCGTGGTGCATGTTTAGAAGCTCTTTGCGGCTATTTGGCTGCTATTTGACCGTCGTCAGTTCCTCCCACACCTGAGCTCTATTCAGGAGTTTAGGGGACTGCTGCCCTCTGCTGGATAGTTAATGTTACAACTGCAGATTTGAATCTGTGCCAGTTCTCTGACGCGCGCTCGTGTGTGTGTGTGTGTAGGGTCTGGAGATTGTGTTCCGTGTGGGTCTTGCTATTCTGCAGATGAATCAGGCTGAACTCATTCAGCTGGATATGGAGGGAATGTTACAGGTAGGCGTCAGGCCAGTAGCTGTTCCATTGCGTCTATTGTGGGGCCTTTTCTGTATTAATATTTATTTATTTTCAATTGCATTATTGCCAACATTTAGTTACTGTTAAGTCTATGTTTTTTAACAAGTATTTTAGATGCACATGAACGAATTTGCAATTAGTGTGATATCAACTATGTAATGCTTACGCAGCTTTCGACCTAAGCGTGTCATAATTCATTGAGTCTATGTGTTTTGGCAGCACTTTCAGAAAGTCATTCCCCATCAACTGGAGAGCGGCCCTGACAAAGTCATCCAAGCTGCTTACCAAGTCAAGTACAACGCCAAGAAAATGAAAAAGTGAGTCTCTCCTGGCACGATCCTCTGTCATTTCGCCGGCCAACGCTTTGCTCACGCAGGCCTTTCATTTAAGCCCAAGTGAACAGTGATTTTGAAGCGTCAAGAAAAAGATAATAATGACCATGTTCACTTACAGTCCGTGGTTGTACTCATCCATTTTGTAGGCACAGATGGTTGTGCCTGTGCGTATTCAGTAGAAGTGTGTGCACCATTGCAGGCAAGCACAGAATATGTGCAGTGGCTAATGTTGCACCTCAGGGTTTAATACATAAAACCAATAGCTGCTGTTGCTTGGCTTGTTGTGTGTAAGCTGTTCGTTAATATGCTGTGTTCTTAGGCTGGAGAAGGAGTACACTACCATCAAAACCAAGGAGATGGAGGAACAGGTGGAGATCAAGGTACGCCTGAGCAAGCTTTCTAAAAATCCGTTTAGAATTTTACACTCAATCTACTTAAAATTGTATAATCCAGTGTGTGTGTGTTTGTGTGTGTTTTGTGTTCATCTGTTTAATATCTGTGTGTGTGTTTGTTTTGTGTACATTAATGTGTGTGTTTTCTCTCTTCCACCACAGAGATTGCGAACAGAGAACCGTCTCCTGAAGCAGAGGATCGACACACTGGAGAAGGTGAGTTGATGGAGGGAGAAGGAGCAGAGGACAAAAGAGAGACACTCTTCTCCACCTCACTTCTCTGGGTAGAATTGGTCATTCCAATCCGTATCTGTTGGATACGTCATCGTCCTGCAGCACTTGATGACGAATGCCCACCCCCTCCACTTTCAGGGTTATTTTCATTAAAAACCAATTTAAGTAGAGTGCATCCATCCATCCACTGCATGGAGGCAAACTGTGCCTCATTTACCCCGTCCTCACCCGACCGAAACGCCGCCTGCCCGTTAAATGCACTCACATCTGGCTCACTGGTCACATGCTCTGAATGCATAACAAGGAAGTATATACTGTATGCCATGGGTAATCAGCTGCTCATTGGTGTGTGTGTGTGTTTGTATGGGTGTGAGAGTGAATGTGTGTGCTGGAGAATAAGGGAAATGTGCCAGCCATATTGACATTTGTTGAGTCTTGGAGGTCTTTGTTTTTTTGTGATCAGATGACTTAAATACTAAGGTCAGACTGTTACTGTGGTTATGACATATTCCCATTATTTTGCATTGTTCTGCAACACTTACCTGTGGCTCTGATAACACTGCTGAGAGAGAACCTTTGACGTATAACAACTAAATCAGGCCTTTAGTATTGTTTACCAATGATGAGACAATGACCACTAGCTTGCTGTTTTTGAGAGCCGGGTGTATTTGCTGAGTTTGCTGACAACTAGCCCTTTCAGGAAGAGGAACTTCTGCTGCTAGTCGTGTGATCCTTGCTCTGCATGCTACTGAGCTCACCTACTGCTTGAGCGTGCATGGCCGTTCTCAACACCTTTTCCAGGACCTGAAAAAGGGAAGAGCGTTCTCTAGTAGCACTCTGACAACCAACTTGTTCTCCTGTGCCATCTTCTCATTTCCATGATGCTTCAGTTCCAGACAGGGCCGCCCGCTTCCTGGCCCTCGACAAGCCTCCTCCCTAACCAACTCTGTGAAATCACCTGATATCATCAAGGCTTATACACTAACCAAACTGCATGGGGACGCAATGTTTGGGCAACGCCGGTTTGATACCTCCAGAGAATTTAACCCTCAAATGGTTAGATGACTGGCCAACATGGCACCAGAAACCCCTTGCCTCAGCAGGGATCTGTCACTTCCCCCTAACTCCTGATCATAATCGACCTTTTTCTCCTTTGTGTCTCGTTTCTGTTGGCCTCTGTTTTTTCACTGCTTTGCCACTTCTCACCAGCACACGCTATGACTCTTTTTCACACTCACTCCTGGACCCTCTCTCTCTCTCACACAGGCACACTTGTGTACAAACTGCTGCTCTGTGCACAGTCACTCTCTTCAGGACAGGTTCCCTTATCTACACCTCCTCATCTTGACTGTTTGAAATTTCCGTTTGTCTTTTTGAGTGTGTACCCTATGAAAGTTCAGACCAAATTCAAACAAATGGAGGGGTAGAGAAAGGAACACACTGTTGTGTTTTTTTTCCCCTGTCAAATTAGTAAAAAAAATGTTTTTATTTGTTGTCTGTGTTTACCTTTTCCTATTTAAAAAGTGACTATATACTTCTCTTTCTCTCCTTTTTTGTGCTTTTTCTTTTTGTGATCTTTTGTGGACTTCTCCTTCCTCTGTTTTTTTAGGAAAGTGCTTCCTTGGCAGATAGATTGATTCAGGTATAAATCTCTCTATTTTCACCTCACTCTCAGCCTTCTCTCATCTAACCTTTCGCTGTCTTTTATTTTCCTCCCCTGGTATTATCTATAATCGGTTGCTCGCCTCAAATCTGCATGCCCACAGTCACCACATAAAAAAAAAAAAAAAATCAGATACTGGCTTGCAAATCTTTTGGGGAGTTGCCATGCGGCTCCACACGCACTTAGGAGATTTTATGCACCAGACCACCAACTCACAGTGCCAAGCCTAACTGCATGCCCATAATTTTGGATGCATGAAATCTAACCAAAGCATCTGCCCTCACCCCACCCAAAGAGGCTTTTTTTTGTCCTGCCAGGAGGCAAAGAAAAAGGCCTAGGAAGCTGAGAATGGCCTTAATGTTTTTACACCAAGTTCCTGCTTGTGTATGTGTGTGTGTTTTTTTATTTATTTTTTCATGCTTGTTGGCCATCCATTCATACCTCATCTTATTCATCACTCCCCTCAAACCATGTTGACGTACCTTCACCTAAAAACAATCCCAACACACACATACATGCACATTCACGCCTGACGACTCTCCTCTCCCACTCCGTGGTTGGCCATTTTCCTCTCCTTCATCCATCCCTCCCTCCTTCCTTCCCCTGGCCTAAAGGGGCAGGTGACGCGAGCGCAGGAGGCCGAGGAGAACTACCTGGTCAAGCGGGAGCTGGCCACGGTCAAACAGCAGAGTGAGGATACCTGTGCTCAGCTGGAGCAGGCCCACAACACCATCCGGCAGCTCCAGCAGATCCACCAGCAGCAAGGGGTAAGCACCTCTCCACAGTGTCACAGCGCCGCTTAGAGGGCTGGAGGAACCATGGAGCGCTCACCTGGAAGCCAGATTGCTCGTATGAGTCGAATACAAAATGGGAAGTTTGAGGTTTGTCTGTGAAATAGCTGGAGGGTGTTGGCTGGTTCACCTTACTCTTGACTTTTGCTGAGTTCTCATGGGTGAGATCTTGTCCTCTTTGCCTTTGCCCTCTCTGCAGAATTCTGTGGTTAATATCTTTGGCAATGACTTGGGTTTAAGTAAAGGTTTCTCAATTCCAGGCCAGCTTGCAAGCTACAGTTCAACGCTCTTTTCTCATGAGTCTAGTTGGGCAGTTTCAGGCAGCAGATTTATGTGAAATCACAAAATGACATACACGAAGGATTATTACCCTATGAGTGCATAAATTCACAACCTTTTGAATGCTTTTGAGAAGGGAGACATTATGTTGCTCAGCAGCAGCAAACAGACTCTTCCGTGTTCATGCAGCTGTAACCGCTGCATTACAGTTTTTTTGTTTGTTTGGTTCTTTTTTGCTGCCGTTCAACAAACTGACTCTAGATCAGTACACAAGTGGTGTCGGGCCTTTGTTTTGGCTCATTACAATGCAAAAGGGCTCCATGAATATGCAATGACCCAGGGCAAGCCTCTTCTACTGCACCCGTGGATCATATCAAGCAGGCCCACCAAGGCGGAATAAAAAGCTTGTTTAATTATTGATACAATGGGCGTCAGGACTTCTGCTGCGTAATGCCTTTCATGACATAAAAGGGTGTTTAAGCAGCTGTTTTACATAATGTAGCTTGTTGCTGACTCGTGTCGTGAGACACATATGCAAACAGCCTGTGGAAAAAGTGCTGTGGAAAGGTTGGTACGTTGTTCAAGGCGTGTGTGCCGCGCACTGCACATAAAAAATGTATGAAATAAGGGGCTCCAGGCTGCTGAAGAGACTGGTCTACAGTGTTGGTGTGAATAAAGCAATGCTCTCAGAACTTCTGTGTGGTGATTTTGTGCAGGTTTGTTTCTTTTTGGTTCAAATTGGGCTCTTGGGTAATCAATCTCTCTCTCTCTCTCTCTCTCTGTCTCTCTCTCTCTCTCTCTCTCAGAAGGGGAATGCGCGCTACTCTGAAGACTCCATCCTGCAGCTGGAGAGGGAGCTAGTTCAGGCTCGGCTCAAGGAGGCCGAATCTCAGTGCGCTCTCAAGGAGATGCAGGACAAAATCCTGGATATGGAGAGGGTGTGTCCCCTGTCATAGGACATACAGCAATGCACTGACTGTTCTGTTGAAGCTTAGCAGAATGGTCGTAATGGCACACTGATGAAAAATAGCGGTAATAAGCAGGATAATGGCAGTGTGTCTTAGAGTTACAACTATTTGCTGGCTCTGTGTGTAACATGAGTCTTGTAAAGACACCTGGCCCTGACACATGTCATCATTTTTCCATATATTGTTAAATTTGATTCTCAGCAGTAGCCTAAGGCCCTAGTGACATGTGTATACATGTGTGTGTGTGTGTGTGTTACTCAGAGGAACTCCTCATTGCCTGAGGAGAATAACGTGGTGCAGCTACAGGATGAGCTGATTGGGGTGAAGCTGAGGGAGGCAGAGGCCTTGACTGGACTCAAGGAGCTCCGGCAGCAGGTTCGAGACCTGGAGGACCACTGGCAGGTCAGCACACACACACACACACACACACACAACCGAAGAGCTTATAAAGGGAAATACTGAAAGTGTAAAAATGTAGTAGTGTTCTGACAATAAACTACTAAACCTTACCATTTGATTTATTATTATTATTTTTATGTGTAATGTGTAATGAAATGTGGATTGCATATCACATTGCTCTCTATAATGAGTGTGTCTGTGCATTTGCATGCAGAGGCATTTAGCGCGGACAGCAGGCCGATGGAAGGACAGCCCAAGAAAGAACACTGTGAGCGAGCTCCAGGACGAGCTGATGAGCGTGCGGCTGAGGGAGGCTGAGGCCCAGGCCGAGCTCCGCGAGACACGCCAGAGGATGCTGGAGTTGGAGACACAGGTAGATACATGCACGCACGCACGTGAACGCACATAAACAAGAAGAATGTAAAAATAAGCAAATAGTTACATATTAATATTTCACACATTTTTACTTATGTGTGAGAGAAAGAGACCTACTTTCATGTAAAATAAATGACCAGTAGAGGGCAGCACATATCCTACATTGACCACAGCTGTTCGTTTTCAAAATTCAGTGGAAAGTATTTGTTACTCAAATGATTTAGTTGTAGAAGTGATGTATGTTACACTGAATTTGTAAAATAGATCTGTGATAAGATCAATTTACTGTATTTATTTGTATTCATATATAAACTCAGTAAATTATCATATACTATATATGTAATCATATGATACTATACATCATATGCATATGATATACTGTATTTCCTGAAATAATGGCCGGGATCAATTAATAGCCGGGCCTGGTTTAATGGCCGGGGCGTGGCCGATACGTGCATTTAAAGGCCGGGCCTGATATACAGGCAAATGCCTGACATTTGGCAAATGCAAAGAAAAAACACAATATTTATTTCCAAGGGAAAATAAACTAGCCCATCTAATATTTAAATTTAAAGCAACACACCACCATTCTTCAATATTGAAATATGTTCCTCCCCTAACTTAGACGAGTTAGGCTACCTGTCACGTCTCAGTGGTGCAATGATACCTTGTTAGCATTTAGCATACAGTTAATGGCTTAACCCAGTTTTTAATTTAGCTACATTTTAGTTTGTGTTACCATACATCGTAGACCACATTTAAATAGGAAAGACGTGGACTTGTTTGGTCGCTTCTAACTTCAAGGCTGGACATTATGGATATGACAGTCATTTAAAGTAAGTGAACTGTTACTGACACTTTATGGATGTGTGGGCAAAATCGCATACCGTTTTCTCTGAAAGTTTACTGCTCAACGGTATGTCACAGCGAGATGAAATGCATATCAATGGAAAGAACAGAACCGGGGCTTTCCATCGCTATATGGCACATGTATGTGCATCAATGTGTTGTTGAGAAAATAATTTATGAATGTACCTTAATTTTGTAAACGGCAAACGTTGCTATCACTGCATTAGCCTCCTACCGAGTCAAATAACTCACGAACCCGGAATCGCACAGGCATGGTATGCATATCAAATGAAAGTGCAGAACCAGAGCTTTCAGATGGCACCAAACACTCTACTACTAGATCGAAGCAGCTGTACTATAAATGAATAAGAAATGTTTGGAAATTAGGACTATTACTTCCTAACCGACGTTACACTTAATTTCAGTTGCTTCATAACTTATGAACGGCAGAACTTACCGGTCTTTACAGGATAGTCCTAAAATGTCTTAGTTGCAAAAAATGTAATCCAGGTATATTTCTGCATGGTAGGATACCATTTATAATATTGATATTTTATTCTGCTGCATCTAACACTTTTTCTGTTTTTCTGTTCCAATGCATTCCTTCATCAAAAGAACGCAAAACATGTATCCAGTCGTTCTAAAGCATGCTAATGTGTACTAACCAGATCAGGCCACTTGAGTGGATGCAGAGGTGGAGATATACAGTATGTTTTGAGTAAGGAGAGAGGAGAAAAACAAACCCTTTATCAGTAATGATAATAATAATATAAAATCGTAGCCTACATGTAGTTCACCGTAATTAAAGAGCGCGTAGGCCTATTCTATATACCAGGTCAATAAGAAATAAAGGCCTGTCTGTAATTAAAGCCTGCCTAAAATTAAGGCCTGGGCGTTGGGTGAACTAAGTAAATAAAGGCCCTGGCCATTATTTCAGGAAATACGGTATACATTTATCTACTTATATGTGATATCGTTGTTATATATGTGTGTGTGTGGTTTAATGTATTTATTTATTTGTTTGTTTGTTTGTTTGTTTGTTTATTTATTTATTTATTGCCAATCAAAGAATACTGTGTCTAAAGAGTCTCTCTTTGTCCTGCCATGCTGCTCTTTAAAATAGAACCAGATCCATAGCAACCAGCTGCGGCGAGCCGAGCAGGAATCGCGGAACCTCCAAGCGCGCCTACAGGACATGACTGGCCAGAATAAGGAGCTGCACTCCCAGTTGCAGGAGGTTAAGCGCAAGCTGGCCGAGATCGAGTGCAAGGTGAGCAGCCACGGCCACAACCCAGGCCCTAGCACAATTTTCTGTAACAGCCACCCTCTTTGCAAGGCCTTTGGGCAAACATGCACACAGATTTCTTGAGAAGTCACGACCAGTGCAAGACTTTGGGATTACATCAAGTTCTTGAGTACTGCATCACAGGAAGTGATATAAGGTCGAGATAAATCTGTTTGGAGCAAAATGGAAGTCAGAAAATGTGAATTGGTTTTAAAAGTATACTTATACTACCTCATAGTACTTATAAAATCTCATAGAAGTGTAGGGGAAACTAGGGGGCAAACTAGATCAGAAATTGTGACTGTGGTGGGCGCTGATCATAGCAGTCCAAGATACGTGTATCGTGCATGATGTTCAACCAGGCATCAGTTAGTGTCTCAGGTGCTGCCGCTTGTATGGCCACTCTAGTTTAGTTTGGTTCATGTTAGTCTTTGGCATGGACATGTATGATTTACAGTATATCACTTGTACAAATTTGACCTTGCTGCCCTGTTGTGCTTTGCAAGTTAACAGCAACACAGTCGTTGTCATCAACGGTAGCGCGAAGCTTACTCCCCTACAGAGCTGTCAGCGTCCACACTGCTTTCTCTGTTGTGCACTGCTGGCTTCTGTGATTGGGAGCAGATATTTCACCATGCTTCCTCTCTGAGAGTCTGCAGCAAGATACGGGCCGCTCTTATCTGATGCCTCCGCACTAGATGAGAATCAGGGCTTGCCGGGATAGAAAAAAAAGGAAGTCTTTTGGTTCTGCTTTTCATTTTGTTTTCTTAGGGTAGTTTTTTTTTTTTTCGTCATCAGTTTTTGCACATCCATCAAGGCAGACTTGGTGTCTTTGTAATTTTGGGCATCCTAGTAGTGCATCTGTACAAATATGCATGTGTGAGTTAATCTGTGTGTGTGTGTATGGCATTTTGTTTAATTCTGTTTCTCACACTGTTTTCCCTTCTGTTTCCCCTGTCCTGTCTGTCATTTGCATGTGTTAATCTCTCTGCTTCATCAATCCTTTCTACCAACACCCCTACCTCGCCTCAACTTCACCAGAATAAAGAAGAGGTGATGGCGGTAAGGTTGCGAGAGGCAGACAACATTGCAGCCATGGCTGAACTTCAGCAGCATATCTCTGAACTGGAGATTCAGGTACTACTCTCTACTACTGCCACTACTAATGAATACTACTACTACACTGTCTTTCTTTCTTTCTCTCTCTCTCTCTCTCTCTCTCTCTCTCTCTCTCTCTCTCCCTCTCCCTCCCTCTCCCACTCTTTCCCTCTCTTTCTTTCTCTTTCTTTCTCTTTGTTTCAGTTTTACACCAATACAAACAAAATTCTAATTCGAAGTGCTTAAATTATATGGTGTAAGGTCTTTTAATGTCACAGCCGCCTTCACAAATAAACAGCATTGTATATAGTACTTGTAAGACCCACTTCTATACTGGACAAAATACCCAATACCCTACCCTTTGGTAGAAGTTCAAGTCACATATTAGCATATTACGTAATTTGTTACTTTACTTAAAGGCGCTCTAAGCGATGCTGTTTCACGTCACTTCTTGTTGACGTTCGAAGTATTGTCAAACAAAATGGAGGATAGCTCCAGAGAAGGTTCAAGCGTTATAAATTATTGCTCACTCCTCCCCCTCCCTCCCATGCCTCCTGAAAGACTCATGAACGTGTCGTTTATTGGCTGTAACACTGTTATGTTTCGTTTTTCGTTTGTTATGCTAGGTTTGCCACTGTGTTTTTGTTGCCGTTTGTGGAGCCTGGGCTGTCTACAGAGACCACGTTTTTTTACAGTGTGTTCAGGGGACAGGCAGCTAGCAGATTGTGAGGAGATGTTTGCTGTATGTAACAACACATGTTTTAGTCCTAAAAACGCGTCACATCGCTTAGAGCACCTTTAAGTAAAAAGACGTAAAGAAATAGGCAATTATAGTCGGTTTAAAACCATGTATGTTACTACAAACTTTAAAAAAAAAAGCCACATCACATCTGGGTTAATAGGGAATGTTTTTTGCACTGAAGAAAAGTTGTCTCCCCCAGAACTTTGCTGCAGTAAGTTGACAACTAAATTAAATTAGATACTTGTAGTGGAGTTAAAGTAAGCAATTAACACAAGAAATACTTAATGAACAAGCAATGCCACATTTCATTAATTTTGATATGTATATATTTATCAGATGTGTTTATATCAGATGTATATTATGATATCTAACCACAGTCGCAATCCTGTGTGCCTTTCATGTGCCTTTCAACATCTTGTAGATGTTATGTCCATCTTGTAGATGTTATGTCCATCTTGTAGACGTTACTTAATGTTATTTGAAGTATTTTTATCAAGTTATATACATCTCCCCAAAATAGGTCACTAAATCTAAGCCTATTCCAAATTGTCAATTTCCCCAAACTCTGCATACTCCCCATACTGTGTGTATATATACATTTGTGTGCACACTCACACTCATTTTTATCTATACTATCTCGACTCTTCTCTCTCTCACACACACACACACACACACACACACACACACACACACACACACACTAAAAACCACACACATTCTGTACACAACATATCTGTTGTTATTTCTAGCTGCAATTGAGGTGCCCTATTAATGACATGTAATCAAGAAAACTGCACATAGACACACACAGACATGTTCATGTGACTTGTTGGCTTTTCCCTTCTCATGCACCCATCAAACTTTTCCTAGTCTCTGTGAACACAGTGCACGGCCTGTACTTTTCTTTTAGCCGTGTGTGTTTATTCACACTAACAGTAAGGACAGAGAAAGGTACCACCTATCAATGGCTGGTTAACAAAAGGCCAGATGACTTTTAGAAAGCATACTAGGTTGTTCTGCTGTTGTGCATAGAACACCTAGAATGTGTGCATGGATGGTGCTGTGCTGTGTTGGTGCTTTCAGTTGCATTACTTTGGGTATTACTAACCTGGAAAACATGAGGTAAACACCAGGTAACCAAGCCAACAGCAAAACCAGTGGCAAATGTTTTTGTTCTCTCCTCACCACTCAGAACAGGGGACTTTTTCATGCAAATCAAAGCACCATAGTGCTCCTTTTGAGTGAGAATACTGAAATCTGCATGATGGGCGATCACAGTCGGTTCATCTGGTCTGATTTTATAAGCTGAGCTTGTATCAGCAGTGATGCATGCAACCACAGTGTCTTAGTTTGCACAGGCTATT
The DNA here is from genome assembly GCA_017657215.1 of Limnothrissa miodon. Taxonomy (NCBI): domain Eukaryota; kingdom Metazoa; phylum Chordata; class Actinopteri; order Clupeiformes; family Clupeidae; genus Limnothrissa; species Limnothrissa miodon. Next base: position 663,357 of record JAGFZM010000045.1, read on the forward strand.
TTTGTTGCATCTTTCAGCTAAGAGGATGGTGTGGTGTGTGTGTGTGTGTGTGTGTGTGTGTGTGTGAGACACGCTGTGTGTTTAATGTTTGTGGTGCATGCAGAGGTGTGAAGTGAGTCGGGTAGTTGTAGGTAGCACTTTATATCTTTCTTTGCAGAACTTTTATTAGATTCTTTTTTTTCAGTCAGGATTTGTTCCACAGAAGTGCTTGCATAGACTAGTCACAACCTCAACTCAACTGCTCAAGATGACTACAGAAATGGGGTGTGCAAATTGAGTGTGTTATCTCTGTAAAAGGGATGGGGGGAAAATAGTTTCTAGAAACATTTAGATTGTAGCCTCAATCTCCAAGTATGTATCAGTTTTTGTATCAGTATGTATCAGTTTTTGTATCAGTATGTATCTTATTTGATGACAGTCAGCTTGTAGCTGCAGCATGAAGCACCAACAGCCACAAAAGTATCAGACATTGAGGCGCATCAGTCTCGTGGTGGTTTACACTTCTTTATTTTTTTTTTTCATTTGGACTGTGGTTGTGTTCTTGATCAACCTGTGCAGGTTTGAATTGTTGCCCAGTGAAATGCTCTCTCTTTTTCTCTCCATCTCTCCTGTCTTTTGTTCTCCATCTACCTCTCTGTATCGAGCATTCAAGCTGTGGTTTGGTTGCCACATTGAGGTTGCAGCTGTGGGTTGGCCATGGCATCGGTGCTCTTCGTTTGGTTAACCTGATGCTACAGCACAGGCCTAAAGCAGTAACAGGTACATGGGTTTGATGTTAAGGATGTGCCTCTGTACAACAGATACTGATTTGTGTACCTGGTGTCATTGATTTCTGACATTTAAGAAGGGAATCGGATTTTGCAACATCTATATCAGAGTTGAAAGGCGCCCTTGCTCATCGGAACACATCACAATCCCTTTTTGTTGGAAATTTGATGGTTGACTAATATAAAGAATTGAGACGGTCTGTGTGGGAAGGGCCCCCAGTTATTTGTGACAGTCTGTGTGGGAAGGAGCCCCACACCTTGTGTCTCGTGTTATTTATGGGCCTGCGTGTTCACTCCACCGCTGTCCCTGCTTGCTTGTAGCTCAGCACAGACCATATGAGGGCTGAGAGAATTGAGCTCCTATTCCTGTTATAGTCTAAAGTTTACCTATTGTACTTTAAGTGTCAAAAAAAAACTGAGCCCACAGATTTGTCTAGTGTTGGATAATGTCTAGTCAAAACTAGGCAACAGCTCAGAATGTTTTCAGTGACTTGGACTCTAATTGATGTTGATATCTAATTTCTTTAGAAATACCTGTAGAATAGTGTAGAGCAGTTGTCTCCAACCTTTTTTACGGTGAGGGTTGCATTGTTCTGTTTAGTAATAAGCTAGCTTGCCTGGTAATTTTGAAAGCCACCACAAAACATGGTATATTGTATGTGAAATTGGTATTGGTAATTGCGTCCCTTACTACTGGGATAAGTAAGACCAGTACAGTAATATATGAAGATGTATTGTGGCACCGTCCATCTGTGTCTAGCTATGCATGCAAATCTAGTGAAATGAGGTCTAATGTGTCTTAGGAACTTCAAAACTGTCCTGCATGTATCATGCCATTTGTCTGGTATGAACAGTCCTGTGTTTAGCATGGGCACACACAAGAGACCACAGTTCACAAATCATCTCAACCAGTGTGAAAAAACCACATCCTTTCAGGGCAAGACACATTTTCTGTTTAGAATCAAAGCTAGTGTACTATTAAAGCTAGTGTACTATTAAAAAAGGAACTAAAATACTTTGTTTTCTTAGTGTAATGCCAGTAGCAGACGTTAAGGGCACTAAACTAGTCTGTCCTACATTTTACTGTTATTTGGTTGCCATTGTATGTTCACATGGAGAGGGTGTGAAATGGCCGCTTCCTAGGATCTATACCAAACTGTCAAAAAGATTGTCAGTAAGTTTGATTTTCTCAATTGTATTCTTTTGTTTGGTTTTAGTAACCATGACCTTCACAGTTGAGATATTGCGTTACCATCTGAGGAAATCTTAAGAGGTCGTGCTTCCTGCCCTGAGCTGTTCTTTGTCCTGCTGTCATGCTACGGAGGGAAACGTTTTTCAAAATGCAAATCTTTTCTAAGAATGAAGCCATCATCCACTTCTCTTAAGACCTCAGAGAAGCGCAATTCCCCAGAGGTCCTCACTGATTTCAGAAAGGTCCTCACTGAAGGGCTAACTAGCATTTGTCATTTGTTGTGGGGTCTCTGACCAGTCCATTTTGTTTTTGTGTGTGAGAGCGAGTTTGTGAGGGGCCAACTCTTAGGCATGAAGGCGGCTGAATGTTAAGGAAGCCATTACTTAAAGATGTTTGACGCCCCTCCCTGACATAGCCTGGCACCTGACCTCTGAGGGCAGCCCCAGCACAAGGAAGTCAGCTAACTGCCTCTTTCCTTATCGTCTTTACCTTAGGGAAGGGGGTGGAAGGGTGGGGGCCAACAAACCTCAAGTCAAAAACACAGATTCTAGGAAAAAAAAAAGATGGTGTGTCTGCAGGCATGCACTGCCCTATCTGGGCCCCACACACTCCACCACAGGAACCGAAAAACCACCCCATCATTTTGGGGAGAGAATGAGTGTGCGAGTGAGAGAGGGAGAGAAAGAGAAAAAGAGATGGCAATCACACATCACCTCTTCCCTTTTTCAGATTTGTGTTGTTTTTGGTTTTTCCCTGTATAACTCTTTCAGAGTCCCCCCCCCAAAAAAAAGGGAAGGGGGGTATTTGTACACATGTATGTGTGTCTCATTTCACCCGTGTGTGCGTGTCATCATGTTTATATCTGGCTCCAGGTGTCTGGTACTCACTCGCGTAAACATGCTCTGTCTTGTTTTTGTCATTCTGTTTTCTTTGCGGCTGCCAAGTGGCAGTAGCAGCAGTCCTGAACCAGTCGCTAAGAGGATGCCATGCACCATGTGAGGGTGTTTTTACCCTGACAGCTTGATGGGCATATCAAGGCTGGGAAACGGCTACCACTCAACAGTTTCTGTCGCAGGTGTTCAACAGCCAACTGTTGGAGAGTCTATACCACTGATATACTCTGTAAATTAGCAATACCTATTAACTAGCTCTATCCCTTAAAAGACAATCACAGACTGGCCAATCAAGCCTGCCCTATGGATTTCCCATCACCTGTACTTCCAATGCAACCCAAACTCTGGCATTTTCTCTTTCTTACTCCTTCTAAGCAGTAGTGAAGAGAGACAAAAACGATGAAGTGGGAGTTGTGGATCTTTTTGTGGTTCCGCATAACTTACTTTTAGGATGCCCTTTGCCAACAAGTTAATGCTACGGGGAAAGCCGTCTGTGAAGTAGAAAAGTGAACAAAATTTTGTGTTGTTTTTAAACTGAAAATGAAACCCCATTATCTGCTAGCTCATTGACATACACCCTGTAGCTTTGAATATATGCGTTGTGTTTCAAGACCAAGTGAACTTTTTAGATCTACTAAACCTGCAGTGCTTTGGTTTGTTCTCCACAGAAAGAGGAAGGGAAGGTCCAGGGACAGCTGAACAACACAGACTCAAGGCAGTACATCCGCGACTTGAAGGACCAGATCACCGAGCTAAAACATGAGGTAAGGTCACCTGAGATGGCTTGAAGGCACACAGAGAGTGCAGGCTTCTGTCAAGGCCAAAAGGCCATGACCATGAACTAGTTGTGGTGAGGATACATTTTTAACAGCACTCTTATTACCTCAGATCATGACTTTTACTTAAAATTAGCAAGACAGCTATTCTCGTCTTACACTTTTACACTGCGCATGTGTGCTTTGTTTTCCTTTTTCAGCCTCGGTTGTTTTTTTTTGTGGTTTACTTTTATTTTAGTGTAACCCTAGACACTGAACAATTTTATGTAGCATTGCCAACGGTTTTAGAAGTGTTAACTACGCCCTCTAAAAAACATACACACACACACACACAAACAAGCTTCCTGTACCATGGTTGTGAAGACGGCAGATGCACCCCTACATCACCTGCACAACCTGTCATGATAGGCCTAATAGAACTGAACTAGATTAAAAAGGCTTTCACCACAAGGCCAGTAATCCTGCTCAAGGGCCATACAGTATTCATTGTGGCTGGATGCCACGAGGCACAGGTCCACAGATTTACTCTCTGCACTGTTATGATGGGGTTGCGTTCATTCAGAATCATCCACAGCACCGGGGGGTTAAGAATTGGAAGAATTTGTTGCTATGACTGAGAGCTTTTAACTCCTCTAACTTGATGTGTCTCATCCGATGTACTTTTTCAAAAGAGTGCAAGTGGTTCCTATTGTGTTATAGCACCAAGTTATGATTAAACTTTTAGCATGATTAGCTGTTATTAGTTTATCAGGTATATATGTGTGTGTGTGTGTGTGTGTGTGTGCGTGTGTGGGTGTGTTTCTAATTCCTATTTAAGGGGATGTAATATATTTCTGTGTATAGATTATCCATTTTTACATTCAGAGAACGTTTCCAGCATGCAAATGTTCTGAAAGGTGATGTCACAGATTTGTTGAGTAAACTCGCACTCAAATCTTTTTTTCACAACCACAGGTTTTCTTTGATCAGATTAGAGTCAAAAACACACAAAAGCCTGTCGAAAAAGCCTTTCCTGTGCCAGAAGGATTTTGGGGACGTAATCCTTTTGTGAATACTACTAACTGATGAAGTTCATTTGGATTATGTGTCTCTGTTTCATTCAGTTTGTATGTATTTTTTTTTCTGTGTGCATTTACCTTATGTTCTTGCGTAAGCGTGTTTAACTTTATTATGTGTTCTTTGTTGTGAGACATCTGTCACCAGGATATAGGAGTGGAATTAGTGGAGATTTTAAATGGCATGCTGGAGGAGGTCTGATTTGAGTGCTCAAGATACATTAATCATAGCAATCCTCAAGTTCAATTCAATTCAATTTTATTTATGAAGCGCATTTTTGCACCAAGAAAAAAAAGAGGGTGGGAGGGTGAGAGAGAGAGAAATGAGAAGCCAACAAAAGGCTAGTGGCTTGTGGTTGAACAGTGATGCACTAAATCATGGTATGCATGTTCCTCTCTGGTTCCTATCACTAGTCCACAGCTGGGCCCTTGCTGCCTCGGAGACATGCGGATTTCCCTGTTGCCTCAATGCATTCACAGTCACTCATAACAAGGCCGTCTGCAGCCTGCCACGCAGTCTTTCCAATGCACTATTACCCCATTCTGTGTGCAACCACCTCAGCCTGTTTGTCCTTTCAGTTGCAATGTTTTTACCAATGTCTGTAGAACACAGTTCTGTTTTACATCTTTAAGCTTATATTGCTCATAATCGTTCGCTTAATCTTTCAGCTGCTGTCATTGTCCGTTCAACTTCTACTCTGGGCATTGCAGTCAAAGAGATGGATGGACCAATTGATTTCAGTTGTGACTTTGTTCCAAAGAATCCTTAGGATGGCAGAAACTGCTTCTTTAACTCTTTGCATACCTGCACATTAGGCAGATTTCAGCCTGCCATTAGAACCAGACTGTGTGTTTGCATGAGGTGTAAAGTGTCCAAATTGGACACTTTACACCTCAACACCATGTAATGGGTGAAGTTGTGGTGAGGGTAAAAGGGTACTGGGCATGCAGGTCAACTTTAGTGTGTATAGACATCAGTCGTTTGAGTGCTATCAAAGTTTCTCACACAGGTGGTAACAAAAACAAGCAGAAAGATTGAGGTCTGAGGTTGAGGCAGCGAAAAAAAAAAAAAAAAAGGTGATGGAGTGCTAAAAAGAGGAAGGTGGTGGTGGCGTGGGGTGGTGGGGGGACTTTTGCATGCCTTTGCCAGAAAATGGCTGTTTGTTTTGCCGAGAAAGGTTGCTATTTTAAATCACATAGCCCCTCAAGACTGACAGTCTGCGAGGTGTTTTTTTTTTTTTTTTTTTAAACTAAATGCTTGATCTTACAAGATAAAGAAGTCACAGCTTGTCAGCCCAGGCACCCTTCAGAGCCACTGTGCAGCTGGTTTCCGGCCAGGCTGCTCTTTCTCTCTCTCTCTCTCTCTCTCCCGCCCTTTCCCCCTCTCTCTCTGACTGCCTCTTCCTCTCCTTTCCCCTATCTTTCCTCGTGCTCTTTTCTCTTCCATTTATGCCCTGCTCTTATCTTTATCTTCCTTTCTTTCTTCTCCCTCTTTATCTTTCTCTCTGAATGCCCAGGTGTGTTTCACTGCCCTTATCATTCTGTATTTCTTCTTAGCCTCCCTCATATTTCTGTTGGCCCTATCCCCCCCACCCCACCCCCCACCCCACAAGCACATCAGCCCCCACCTGTTTTTCCTCTCTATCACACAGGAAATACACCTTAACCATAATTTTACTAAATTAGCTGCACACCTACCTTTCTTGCTTGTATGTAAGTGTGTGTATGGATGTTTGTGTGTAGATACGTATATGCATATGTGCAGTTTCGCTGACTAAAGTAGCTATGCTAATACCTCTCTTTCTACATGTCTGTTTCGAAGAAGCCGGTTCCAGGTAGGTGTGCGTGTGCATGTGCCAGTGCTGACATGGCACACCTGACCCCCAAACAGCCCAACCCCCATTTCCTTCCAAAACGTAGACAATCATTCTGTTGGTATGTGCATATAGGCCTATGTCTATAATATTTGCCAATGTTTCCTCCCCTCAGAGATGTTTGAAGTGGGTGTGTTTGTGCGTGTATCCCCCCACCCACAATGATGTGTATATATATTTTTATTATTCTTTCTCCTTAGCCCCATCTCCTCTTATAAAAGACTTCAGATCTAGGTTCATGATGTTTGCTTGCATCTAAATGTTGAAAATTAGTTTTTAGTCCACGCAACTGCGTGGTTCCTCAACTCACTGACATTTTGAATGGAAGCAAACCATACTCCCATGTCGCGCATGAAACTCCATGTGGTGAATTAATTTTAAGGCCTAAATGTTTGGTGGCATCCCAAGCCATGTGCATCAACTTGAACGTTCAATTGCACAAGACTTGTCTAAGACTTTGTTTCTCCTCCCATAGGTACGGTGTTTGAAAAGCCAGAAGGGCTTGCCCAACCAGCCCAGTTTTGACGGCATCCACATCGTGAATCACTATGGCGACACCGAGTCCTACCACTCCTCGGACGACGACATGTTGGCCAAGCTGCCGAACCCCCAGAGATGCGGTGGAGGAGGCGACTCCAGTGGTGGGGGGCTCAGTGGACGCATCACGCTGCATGTTGACCTGGGGGACACGGACAGCGATGAGGACGGAGAGGCCTTGCGCCTCACCGTCCCCTCAAACGGCAGCCATAAGACCACCACCGTGTGAGTTGTAAGCCCAACCTACCATCAGCTCAGCATCAACCTTGCCCCTTAACCACCCACCCTCTCATCCCCCATCAGAACATCACTACCACGAGACAGAGGGCTACGACTCTCACTCAGCTCCAGGGGAGAGAAGGGGGTGCTGGAGGAAGGGGGCTACCAGCTACCAGGAGGAAACCACTCATAGCAAGACATCAACCAGCAGCCTGTTCCTGAAAGCCATGCAGCAGTACTTTTCCATTGGCGGCTTTGTCACACATCTGCCTTATATCACTATTTGTTTGTTCATTAGTTTGTCTTGGCACTTTGGATGTCTTGCCAAAATCTATGGCATCATGAAGCTGGTGGTTGCTAATTAGCACTTAACCTCGGCTGGATGAGTGGAAGTTCTTCCCTTGGGTGGACTGATTTGACACTAGAAGAAGCATCACAGATAAGATGAGATCATTGGAAGCATGCACTATCATCATTACCTGAGAGATTTCATACAGGGATTCAGTCAGTCATACATGTCAACAAAGCCCTGACTGGATCCTCGTTTGTATAATAATATTGTGTTTTCTGCTCTAATAAGAAAACATCACCCTATCATAGTTTTTTATTGCCTTCAGTTTTTAAAATGAAAAGAAAACGATTACTAGTATTAGTAGTTTATAAGGATTCTTGAAGAACGTAAACAAACAAAACCAATAAAACATTTATTCACACTATCCTCTTGTTGGAGGAGAGTCCATTCACATGCAGCAGTGTGGTGGCTGCTACAGACTCAAGGAAACTGGATGCTCTCAATGGCCACACACACACACCAGTTTGACCCTGTCAGTGCATTGTGGCCGGCCTGGAAGCATCTTTGTATATATATGTACATGTTCATGGGTTAGCATTTGCGTCTTTGTATTAATTTGAAAACCGTGTTATCATGTGAATTGCTAAAGCTCTGCCATGCGATTTATAGTATAGTCATTAACAAAAAAAGGGACATTATCACTCATTGGAGATGGTCTCCAGGCCCCCACAGGTTTTTATCAGTTTTTTAGCAGGGCACATCCCAGTTTTGTTTGGTTGGTTTCCTTCACAAGATATGTCTGTACTGTAGTTTTGTTTATTTCTTTGGTTTCCATTAAGGATGCTTTTTCAGCATGGTGTTAAATGTGCATGTTAGACACTTAACACAAGTGTCACAACATTGGGAGATAATTCACTTTTGCTGTATTGTGAGATGTGTTTATCCTTTGGGGTTTGTTGTTTGTTTTAGACAGACGTTCTCCTACAAAGAATCTTTAAATCAACAATGCAAATGAAGGGAATGTGAAAGAAATGCTTTGAAATAACTACATCTATCATTATGGCATTTGAGGAATGAAACGGACAAGTACTTTGCACATTTGCACACAAGCCTCACAACAGTCAAGGGAACATATTGCTGCAGTGGAAAAGGTGTGCGCCATCTGCAGAGGTGAATGGAAACAATTTATCTTTCCTTTGCAAAACGAAAGACGCCACCAGACCAACACTTCACCTGGCCTTTGTTTTACTAGACTGGGTGAACAAAAGTTTGCGTCAAAAAGCCCTTACTCACCCACCCACTGTACTGTCATGCTCGGACGTACGAATGGCCTTCAAACCTCCCCACTTATAGGCCGTTTCCTGAACAATAATGAGGCAATGTCGGTGACATTTAAAGATAAGTGTTGCGTTAAAAAAAAAGAAAGAAAGAAAGAAAAGAAAATCGATATCAATTGCCACTAAGGCAACAGAGTTGGTCCATAAGTAAGCAAAAGAAAAACACTAAGAAATTAGGAATTTATCTCCAGCGTTGATGGATGAGGTCCAGAAAGTCACTGCATCTTTCCCCGAGTGACATGAACCTGTATTTTATTCATGGGGTCTTTACCTCCACGTCTGCCTATGGACGACACGAAAATTTACGGACAGAATGGAACAAAGGCAGCCAATGAACACTAAATGTGTATGTGTAATTATCCATAATGTGTTCAAGCAACAATGGGAATATCTAAAAAATGATGAGTCATTTTCACTCGGTCATCTACAGTAAATTGCACCACGCTGAAATGGACAATAAAAGGCTTCGTATCATGTAATTCGTGTCGTGACTCGTGTGTGTATGTGTGTGTGTGTGTGTGTGTGTGTGTGTGTTTTATATGGCTGCGTAAGTAAATCTACAGAGAATAAATGCCCTATTTAGCAAAGGTTTTCACAAGGAAGGGCAAATTATTGGTTGTAATTAATGGCAAACATCCATTCAATCTAATTCCTCTTCGCTAAATCAGAATCTCATTGGCTGTCATTAGTGTGTCTTCACCCTTCCTTTTCATTCTGTTAAAAATAATTGCGGAAGATCATAGGCCTAATCTATTTTCAGACAATTGGGGATAGCCTACTGCGCGACATATAGCCTGTTTTAAGACAATCGTTAGAAAGACCTGGCCTGCTGATATGTCAAAAAAGATGCTATAGGCTAATTATTGGTCCCCAGGATGAAAGAGGTGGTCAGTTTGGTAGTCAATTCATTTTTTCGGTCCGCTGTTGGCTGCTGCTGTGTCGCCTGCGTTAATAAATTATCACAAAAGTGTAGGCCAAATGAATAAAGAGAGACACGATGACCTTTTGAGTGAACTTAAAACGAAAATCCTCTTGTGCGCAAAGTTCACTCCATTTAATTCGAGAGTTTTAAAAGCTTACAATCATACGTTTAGTCTCATTTGCAATTTTACACTGTGTATTTGGCTACATGACAGATTCCTTTAGCCTATTATGATTATATTGGTCATTATTGTTGCTGTCATGTTCATCATCTAACCTATTGGCTATTATTTTTAAGCTTATATTTCGATTGCATAGCGTAGGTCTACTGCTATAGCCTATAAATAAATTTGGTTCAGATCAGTTTAATTGCAAATTACATTTCCAACTAGTGTAATAGGCAAAATCTCTTCTGAAATGCAAGTCCCGTTAAAGGTCTACAGTAGGCTAGAGTAGTCTAACCCTGTTCATTTGATGGACAGTTCCACGATTTTGACTAATGACGCAACGGCCCATCTCCTCCCCTCGTGTGCTTATGAAAGCTCTTGCAAAAAATATAACGTTCAGGAAGTCTAGGTTTTAGGCTACACTTAATGACAACCAAAGATTCAACTAACTTGGTTGAGGTCCCACAGCAGATGTTCGATCCTACTTGCGATCAAGTCGGACAAGGAAGTTGACGGGTAGGCTATGTGTTACATTCATCATTTAAACAGGCAGGTAATTATCCGAAACACTTGCCCGGTACACGCTTGAGGCTACAGGATTCAAAGCAAGCCGCTCTAAATCACATGCGTGCTATAAGAAATTGTGTAGTTTGGAAGCAGAGAACTGGTTAAATGCTTCTTTTTTTGTTTGTTTGTTTTGTCTTTTGTTTTATATTTAAGGCTAAAACCACGTTGTGTGCATGCACCTGTTTCTGCACCGTTTCTCATATTGTAGGCTAGCCTATTTAAGAACTAACTTTAATGTGATGGGCTTATTTAAAGCAACCTCGTGATATTTTCAGTATGGGTAAAACTTTAACTGATACTATGCATGTTTTTGCTAAAAATATAAGCCATCGGTTCATATGTTGTTAGACGAATGTCGCCTAACTTGTGATCAAGATGTTGACACTGCATTGTTCATGAACCTCAGCCTAACTAACACGAAACACGTATTTAATGATATGTGTGTGTTCGTTCCTTAAAATAAGGCAGCTCCTTAATAAGAGAGGCGGTTTGTCTGCGTCCTATCATATCCGCGTCACCTGAGTGCTGGCCCGGATGCCCTGCGGGTTGTGCAGTAGCCTAATCGGCGCAGCACACATTTCACTTTGATTTCCTGCGAGGTGCAGTAGCCAGATCCCATGCCCCCCCCACCACACCACACCACACCACACCACACCACACACACACACGTATACCTATACCATTACCACTCCCACACACAAAACAGCTGGGATGCGAGTTGCCAATGTGGTAGCCCAATAGCCCATTGGACTATTTATGCCCTTTATTTCGTTTGCTTATAGCCCTACAAACAAGGCCGTAATTGTGTTTCCCCTGTTCGCTATTGCCTACATTTACATTTTAAATTGGTATCCTATTATTTTATTCGTTTGCGTGCCAACTCTAGGCCTAATTCTAGTTTGCCCCGATTCAAACCCGACTTTTTAGCCTTATCAACAACTCGAATTAATTAAAGTTGATAAAACGAGTCGTTTTGTTTTGTGTTATTCATTGTCTGGGACTAAAATCCATTAACTGCTTGAAATGGAAGGCACGAGTCGGCGACAGGTAGAGGGCTCTGAAGTGCCCTACCGGCTGTCACTGCCTGGCCCCCATGCGTCTGCGGTGCGGGCCTGAATGCTGGCGGGTCTGTTGTCCGAGGTGTAATTAGGGCTGGAGCAGCCCACCGGTGGACGCTCTGGGGGGTGAGTTGGGGAACAAGGCCTCTCTGTTTTGACGGCAAATGGGCATTGCTGTGTAGAAATCCGAAACTTTCTACACAGGTACCACGGACTGATGGATACAGGCGACAAATGTTTACGACCTACTAAGTCTACTGTTTAATTAGCCTATGATTGTAATACATTTTGAAAAGATTGGTGGCTGCTCACTGCCATTCTTAAGGGTTATTATCCATCCAGCAATTACTCACCAAAAACCACAAGCCTTATATACCCAAGTTCCACTGCAGTAAATAATTTGCATTGCACCGGTTTAAACATCGTTCCCTGCAGGGCAATAATAGGCCTGTCCTACAAAACATCTGTGGCATTAACTTGTAGGCCTAACCTACCCTTTCTTAAGGTTTATGTCTAGAGAAAATGGTAAATGTACATGAGCGAATACCTCTTGTGGTCTTTTCCTATCTGTACGAGATAAACTCGTGATTCGTCCACAGATACATGGCACAAAATAAACTGCTGTGAGACATCTCCTACTCGCTGGCATCACGGTGCCCGTCTCCGTGTTTCCTCTCCCCCTGTAGCTAGGGATCAAGTATCGCATTGATAAAGTCGCATATCACTTATCCTGATTGCCACGGGCTTCAGTTCCCTGGGGAGATGTCTGGTCCGTGAGGTCCGCCTTGCATTTGTTCTATGAGGGAACCAATCGCCGGGTCCCGCTCAGGCAAACTGAGGGAAGCTGTGTCTTTAAAGCACCTGTCTTTGTAACACCTGGCAAACGAGGAGTTGCCTTTGCGCATGCTTCAAACGTTGCAAAAGAAGGACTTATACTGGTGCACACATCATCAACCAATGATCTTCAAATCGTTTCAGAGAGGAAACACAGAAGACCACAGGCGAGAAGAGAGCAGAGTGAGGGACCGATAACTGTGGAATAGAAACAAGACGAAGTCATGCCGCGGTCGTTTCTGGTGAAAAGCAAAAAGGCGCATAGCTACCATCAGCCGCGCACGTTAGAGGATGACTACAGTAGACTGGATACGATTTTAGCGCATATATGTGCAGGTATGTCAGTTTTGTTTAGTTTCTTCGTGTTCCTATAAGGAATTAATCAAAAATGTGTGATAAAGTATTTCATAAAACATTACATACATTAAACTCATTTACACATTTATATATTTGTAAAATTAGTGATTAGGCCATAGCCTATTGTTTTTGTCTGATTAAAATTTTTTGAGTGATTTTATCAAAATTTATTGCCATATATTTTACAATGAGAATGTTTCATGAATCTATTCTGCTATTTTAATATCTGATAGGATATTACAAAATTATAAAACTGTTATTTTAATGTTTGTTCAGCTAATGTTCAGCTTTATTTATGTGAACAACATTTTAATGCCATTTTATGCACAGACTTTTGGTTTAATATCTTTGTATGGCATTTTAACTATGACTTACTTTTATACAATTAATTAATATAGTCACCCTGTCATTACAACAACAGAAGGCGTCGCAACATGAATTAAATTACAGAATCTTGCTTTCCAACTGTTTTAGCGGAGGCAAAAATTCCGGAGGAGTCAGACTGTTGCGCTGAGGTGCTTTCTGGAGACACTGGGGACTTCTCCCCGGACTCTCATCTGGTGGACACTGTAGATCGCTCATCGAAATCACCACTGAGCTGTGGAGGAAGTGTTTGTGGTCGCTCCTCAGACTACGAGGACTACTGGCGACCTCCGTCTCCTTCGGCATCACCTGGTACGACAAGACGCATACGCTGTATACTTTTCAAAATGTGTTTTAATGTCAAATGTGACGTTCTCAGAATATCTCTGCATTATGCATTAGCTGGGGTGGAATCAGTGATGCCAATTCCAGTGTCTTCAAGGAAAAACAAGATATGGGGGACTAAATTATCATATAACTTAACTGACTAAACATTTGATTCCACCCCCCGCAGATTCAGAAAAGTCATTCTCACCTTCTGTAGATGAGACACAGCCATTTGAGGTACCCTTCCGTCCTTACGCTTGGAACAATTACTCGGGGTCCGAAATCCGGCACCTCCAACAGACATACCACCATCCACTGGACCTTGATCGGAGTTCATCACTACCTTATTACAGCGATCGAGTCATTGACGCCTCACTTTTTCCAGAGAGGGGGTCCAGTGCTGGGGGTTATGGCACTTACAGATCCGCTGCCGGACTTTTCGACAGAGCGTCTGCCACTGGGCTGTATTCGGACAGCAGCCTTCATGGCAAAGTTCCAGACATCAAAGCCGAGGCTGACATCCTTTGTAGTCGTCTGATGCTAAATGGTGCCTTCAAGTGCATCAAATGCAGCAAGGTTAGAATACTTTATATGGAAATTAGTTATGACACTATTTGTTACCTAGCTCCTGACCAGAGTCAGCAATGGACACATCGTTTAGCCTAATGACAGTGCGTGTGTCGTTCTGTGCATCATAGGCATAAAAATTGGGCATACCGAACCAATAATAAAGTAATATTTTTTACTTTGTTGTCATACAATCAGGTGTTCTCCACGCCTCATGGACTGGAAGTCCACGTGAGGAGATCTCACAGTGGGACCAGACCCTTTGCTTGTGAGATCTGTGGAAAAACATTTGGGCACGCAGTAAGCCTTGAACAACACAAGGCTGTTCACTCACAGGTAAAATCTTGTCTTGTGACTTGCGCCTGCTCACATTTTTACAGGTGACATTCCTTATCAACATTTTCTCAACGACTTTATCTGAATTACATAACAGGAAAGGAGCTTCGACTGCAAGATATGCGGCAAAAGTTTTAAGAGATCTTCAACTTTGTCGACTCATCTCCTGATTCATTCAGACACTCGACCGTACCCATGTCAGTACTGTGGGAAAAGGTTCCACCAGAAGTCAGACATGAAAAAGCACACATTTATTCACACAGGTAGGCTACGACAGTGAACGATCTGGCATATTTTACAAAAGCGCTAAGGTTCTCCTTTCATTTTCACATGGCAGATTCTGACGTCTTATTTTGTTTCAGGTGAAAAGCCACACAAATGCCAAGTGTGTGGAAAGGCATTCAGCCAGAGCTCCAATCTCATTACCCATAGTCGCAAACACACTGGCTTCAAGCCGTTTGGGTGCGACATGTGCGGGAAGGGATTCCAGCGCAAGGTCGATTTGAGGAGGCACAAGGAAACGCAACACGGACTGAAATAATAGAATCATAGTCTGAAAAAATATATAAAACATTGAAGACAACACTAGAGAAAACAGTTTAGGCTATGTCATTAGGCTTATTCGGACTTACTGTTTCTCGTTATTTGTGAATGTAACACTGACCTCTTTGGGTTAATGTAAATAAGTTGTTTTTGTCCCTGAGGATCTCTCACGAAACCCAAATATTATGACCAAAATAATGGCAAGACAGACATAGCCTAATCCCAAAAATCAACTGTGTGAGAAATCTGCGCTTCTCAAAAGAATGTCACTTTGTTTATAAGTTAAACATGCTGGCAAAGCAAAACAAAACAAAGCAAAGCAGTGACTACAACAGACACAGCACCAGTTTATAATTTTGCCTAATTTATGTTTTCCCTCTTTAGATTGTTTAGATTGTCCTATCCTTTTGTATCAGATTTGCACAGATCTAATTTATATTAACGGGATCAGTGTATCTCGTTTGATGACAGTACGTTCATTAATTGTTGTATACAGTGTTTGTTCTTAAATTATTTATTGTTACAAAATAAATATACAGTTGTTAGATATTTGTTAATTTCCACTGTGTTTTTTGTGAATAATGTGTTCGTTCGTCTTTTTTCCCGAGACTGACCATTTGCTTCATGGAACCTATGATGTGGTGGAATAGTAATGGTAGCTGGGACACTATTGTTTCAGATGCTTAATATTTAATGGCCCCTCTAGCTATCAGCCCATTTAAACGCTTTTTGCCTAGGATGGTGTGTAAAATGGAGTGTCATTGGCTATAGGCTATAGGCTATTTGTGAATATAAAAAAAACGAATAATTTGACGTAAAGCAATATTTGCAAACAGAAACAATTTGCGCATTGTTTGAGAAAAGCGGGTATAGCCTAAAGGTTAACATAAAAATAGTAAGAGTGTTGCAATGACTATGGAAAGTCAGGTTTAGTCAAGTTTATAGATAGGTCCTATTATCTTAAAAATGAGCCATGTAGGCCTACCTTCTCTAACCTGAACTACAAGTGTGAACTGGTTATACAACAGGTCGGTTGCAGCATAAATACGGGCAAATCCATTGCTTCTGTATAGAGCTGAGTGTCTAGAACACTTGGATGAACACCAGGATAATTGTAAAAAATGATGAATTTTATTTGATTTTGAACCTGAGATGTGAGGTAAATGCCTTCTAGTCTACGCGCCCACCATAGCAGGCTATGCCTAAATGCAATTGTGTCTAAGTAAAATTTTATTTTTATTTATTTATTCCTTTTTAAAATAGCATAGGCCTATATAATATAGCTTATCACCACCGTCGTTTTAATCAAATATAGGCTTTAGCCTACGTTTTAACGGGATGTACAGCTCAATGCAGTGCTTTGCCTATTTGGCTATTTTACTGGAAATCTGAGGGCAGACCTCAGGAATAACTCGAGTGTCACAAGGATTGTGTTCATGAGACGTCCAGTCTGGAAAGGATTAGAGTTAGTGTTCCTGTAGCCTATTATTTATAGAGCGCATCTTTTCATAAGTGAAAAGAAAATAGTTTGGACTAATTTGTTATAGCTAATTGTACAGGTCAAGCGCAATTTAGGCTACTAATTTAGGGATGAACGACGCCTATTGTATTTGGATTTTGATTTATCTACTATAGGCGTATTTGATTTAATAGCTGAATGCACGTTAGACAAAAAGACAAAAATTCACGTCTGAGCCATAACTGGTGAAAGCAAAAATAATGCAGCCTGCACGAATAAAGTCTGGAACAATACACTGACGTCAAGAAAATTTGACACGTCGACTCTGGTGGTGTGTGTGTGTGGGGGGGGTACTTTGTTTTTACAATCACAGCAATTATTTGTTGGTGTTTACATTTAAACAGTCCGGAGAGTTACCTATTAACAGGTAAAAATGAACGTCTAGCTGACATGGAGAGTTCGTTTTACGCCCGCGGACCATTTGGAGTCAGGCCAAAACATTTTGTCCCACCCGTCACAACATGTCCCAGGGGCATGAACTCTCCACGGCGAAATGGTCACAGTCAGCACCATCCAACGTAAAACGAGCATATACAGTAAACAGCCTTTGGGTTTTTTCTCGAAGTTTTACCTAGCCTAATTAGTAGGGTCAATTAGGCACACTTAATTAAAATAAAACAATTGGCAAAAAACTGTATTTGCATGCAGTATGGAATTTCACTTTTTTTTTCTTGGTGGAAATTGTCCTAGGCCTAAAACGCAATCAGGCAGTTCTCGTTCCTCTACATTGATTGAAATCACTGACTCACAAGGATTTTTAATGCCTCGGTTACCTTAAATCTTACAACTCTGCGGGCTGAAAGTGCTGAATATTTTAAACCCCTCAAGAATATACTAAGAAGAACAGGAAAATGCATGGAAAATGTGTGGTTATGGAGGGGAGGTAAGGGAACGTAGAGGAAGGATAAGGAGAAAGAGGGAGGGAGAGAGAAAGAGGAGGAGGAGGAAGAGAGACAGGGATGCCTAGAGTTCAGCCTACCACAGTTTTTGCCTGCACTAGAAGCTTTTTTTGGAGAAATGGAATGCGCAACAAAGCAAAGTAATTAAACTTTTACAGTTAAACGATTCCCGAGAAAATAGACAGACCTGTAGCCTGAGCTATAGGTCTATCTATAGCTATAGGAAAGATGGTGTGCGAAATTATTTTTAACAGCCACCTGATTCATGCTTTTTCATTAACACGTGCAATGCTAAATATATTTGATACCATAATACAATAAAAACGGTTTTCCATTCAAATGTTTCTAGAACTGCAGTGCCCAGCAAAACAAGAGCCGATTTCTGAAGCTGCTAAATTGGATCTTAGTAAAAGTTATGATACGATTCTCAACATGTTCGTAGCTTTTTTGTATAGTAAGACATAATTTTAAAAGTGGTCTAGCCTGCTTTGTTTGCTTTGTCTTTAACCCCTCTTAAATCCAAGCATGTCACCAATCCAAGTTGTGTAGTCTACCTAAGCTAGGTTTTAGCTTAAACGCATGTCTTAATAAATTAATTTGCTTTTTCTTCAGTACAAACAAGTCCACGTGGATTTAGTCTTAAGAACAACAAGATAGCCTATGTCTTTAGTTGCCTTTATCGGGAAAACGGACCCAACACGTTTAAGGTCAGCATTATGTATTTAGAAATAGACGTTTCTCTCGATTAAAATGTTTAGTAGACCTATATGCTATTTAGTGAAAGAAGGATGGTGTGTAAAATCATTTTTAACCCACCATCGTTACCCACCATTAATGTTATAAATTACCAATTTCCAATGCAAAATAGGAACAAGAACAATATAATAATACAATAACGAAAAGGGCTATTTATTGGTCTTATATAGGCCTATGTGATCAGTATGTTTTCAGAATACCCAACAAAACAAATTAGTTGAATGTTTAGGATCTGAATTAAAGAGGAATAGTGATTTCTTTAGAAAAAGAAACAATTAACAGGAATTGTAATTTCTTTAGAAAAATAAACATTAAACTTTGCCATTATAACCTTTCTTTTACCTAACAGAACATCATTACAGTACATCATTACATTGCCAGTCAATGACCAGTTTTGTCATGTTTTGGTGTGACTTGAGGGACTGACTCAGAACAGAGCAATCATCGCTGTCATGGACAGTTTGTGACAGAAATGCCAAGATGGAGATCACTTGACTGGAAGAGAGATCAGAAAATGGAAAAGGTGACCAGTCACTGATGATACAGGATACTGACAGAGGCCATTTATCATATATGCCTGAACTCAGCAGGGCCACATGTCATAGTTCTGAGAATGCAATTCCCCTGTCAGTTCCCCCATCTGTTGTGTTAGAGGGAGGGAAATCTATGTGAAATACTAAATGTTATGATATTTTTAGTTTGTTTTTAAATATATTTAAAAAAAGGATCCCAATACAGTAATGTATATTTTTTCGATTCATAGTTAAAGTGTTTGCAGTATTGTGGGGGGAAAAAATCCACTGCGGGAAAAGTCTCACAGGGCCTTTACAAATGCCCCTTTGACATCACATGTTGAAATTGTAAGCACTTACTTTCGCTTAGATATCTGTCTCTTCCATCTCTCTTGCCTTTTAAGTTTCTGTATTTGTTTACCAAGAGCAGGCTAACCTGAGTCTAGGAGCCAAGGGCAGGTCAACCATCAGGCAAGCCGGGCCAGATTTTTCATGTCCAGGGTTTTAGAGCTGTTAGACCACTGCCCCCAGGCATATGAAATATGAATAGACGTGAGTCTTGAAACGGCCCGATCAATTGGAGTAGGCAAGTAATCAGAGCATGGCATTCTGGAGCAACAAATCCAAGCCTTTTCTCTCCACCTCTCTCCATACCTGCACTGTTCAACATACACTCAGAAAAGGTAACGAATGCATGCTTCCCAATGTATGTGTGTGTGTTTGTGTGTGTGTGTATGTGTGTGTGTGTGTGTGTGTGTGTGTGTGTGTGTGTGTGTGTGTGT